>OZ023251.1:14082990-14533771 GCA_964006365.1 Trididemnum miniatum | reverse complement strand
AAAAGTAGACATAATTATGTAAGCACATAACAGTACTGTGCTTGAATGATATCAATATAATTCTCACTATGTAGTGCACTACACCAAATCTCAAGACATTGAGAAAGCATAAAAACTGATCAACAAAACATTTTTATGTCGGTCACGCTTATTTATAATCAGCACCCTTATCGGCCTCAAGTAGAAAGACCGAAGAGCACCAAGCATTGAGAAAAGGCAAGGCTGATCGTTTTTATGCAGCCATATATTACAATGGTGGGGGGCAGAAATTCCCCAATACCTCATCGCACAACCCAGACATGCATTGGTTTAGGGCAGTGGTTCTAAACCTTTCCTTCATCGTGGCCCCCTTGACAGTGACACTAAAAAGCCGTGGCCCATTCAGTCTAATCTTAAAAGTCCCCGATTTTGAGATAAAAATGTACTTATTCTTACACTTGTGACCCGCTTCAGGGGCAGAGGGCCACGGTTGGAAACCCCTGGGTTAAGGTAAGAGCATGATGTTTGGGGAATTCCAGTAAGCTGAAAAGGCTTGCTGATAAATAGTCAGGTTGACAGTAGGAAAGAATAAACTGCACTGCCCGAATTCTACCACACATAATACTGTAACAGTTCTGACTTCTGCACACCAATACTCTAATGGTACCGGTATGCAGTATGTGATAAGCCTATTGCTGCCAGAATTCGAATACCAATCTGCTACAACTTAACTAGGGTACCAGTGCTGGTATAAATGTAGGGATATATACTATACTGATATACCAATGGCATTCCTTCCGAAAGTAAAGCCTTCGGACATCAGCATTAACAACCTAGGGTTGTAGGTTGGCTATAGTGAGAATTATATTGATATCATTCAAGCACAGTACTGTTATGTGCTTACATAATTATGTCTACTTTTATTTCGGTACATGGATTGCATGGATAATACTTGTCAAATGCTACATCCACATTCTACATATGCAGAGCTGCACGCAAATATTGCTAGCACCAGGTAATAAATTAGACCAACTATAACTAACTTGGTAATTATTTTAACTCTTGGAAGTCTTATCAACTGCAAAGATGGACTACCGGTACTGCATACTCGCACATGCATAATTTTCATCAAAAAAGCTGTTTTTTGCCTACAACTTTTTTTTTAGTCAGTTTAGAAAGAAAGTTCTTCTTAGAGCAGATAGAAGAGTGCTAGTTCTGCATCTTTTGAGCCCAAAACCAGCTTTCTAGCTCAACTGGTTTTCAAGACATGGCCAAATTGGCAATTTTTTATCGTTTGGCAGATGTGCACGGCCACTAGAGGGTGCACCAACCTAAAATTAGTTCCAATGTTATTTGCTCCATATTTGGGGACAAATGTAAATACCACTTTTCAAAATTCAAAAATTTTATGTTTTCACCGCACCCTAGTAGGGGGGCAGTGATGGGCACGATAAACCGTTCTGTACTAAAGCGATAACGATAATCGGATAATTTCAAAAATGCTCTGGGCGATACCGATAATCGATAAATCTCAATTTCTTAAGGCGATATCGGTAATCGATAAATTATCGCCGATAAATTTTTCCGATAAATGTTGCGGTAAATTTTCAATGTGTTTGAAGAAGTTTTTTTTCTTGTAAGTCAAATCACATAAGTGTTTTTCTAGATTTTTCAAGAGAAAAAGAGCAGTTCACGGACTCTGCCGTGGGATTAAACACAACAAAAAGAGATTTTTTAAATTGCAACAAGACTTTATCGACACCGTGAATTTTGCCTTAGCGCCAACTCCCTAACTTTGAACTCTGTGGGCATAAAGAATCGATTATCGCGATAATTGATCGGCGATAACAAAATATATTACAAAAGCGATATCGGTAATCGATAAATCCAAACTATTTTGAGCGAAACGATAATCGGTAAAAAATTATCTCCGGTAACTATCGCCGATAAATTATCGCGATAAATGCCCATCTCTGTACGGGGTGACGTCATACCCAAGCCATTTTTTTTTCTTATTTGCATACTTCGCTGTAGAATCTAAAAACTTTATCGCCTCTGACACTCCAAGTAGCCAATTCCTTCCGAGTGGTTGTAACAAACAGTTCTTCGCTCAAAAAATCTGTATGTTGCAACTCTTACAGTCTTACTCGGGAGTGGGCAACTTTTTTAGTCGGTGGGCTATATATATGGGATGACGAAGTCCTTCCCGAGCCGGATTACTAGATGGATCGAGTTCAATATCTTCAACCACTACTATTGTCAGGATCGCTCTGATTGGAAAAGCAAAAAAAAGGTCTACACGTCCTTAGATCTCCTGTTTTTCACCCAAAAAAGAGCAAAAAAAGGTCTACACATCCTCAGATGTCCTGTTTTCTACCGAAAATATCGGTGAAGCAGTGGCGCAGCGAAAAATTTTGATAAGGGGGGCCATAATTTTCACATTTTTTTGATCGTCTTTTTATTCGGCAGAACTACCTCAAAGCTGATCGAGAAACAAGAAATGCTCTAGGGGGTCCGGGGGCATGGTACTCCGGAAAGTAATTGAAAATTTAGGTGCTGTAATCCCAAGTAGCAGAGATTGGCGGCTTGCCAGCGGCGCGAGTTCGTCCGCCGCCAATATCATTAGCGGCCCGCTCTTGGAATCCGAAAGCGGGACGACGATTTTTTGCTCATCGGCACTCTATCGGCGCGACATCCGTTTTCCGCCAATAAATCGGCGGCGCGCTGGAGTACCGCCCGAGAATTTTCGCTGTAGCCTACGGCGGCCCGCTTTCGGAATTCTACCGCGACCCGCCGGATTAAAATCTACTTCGACCCGCTGGATGAATTCTACCGCGACCCGCTGGATGAATTTTACTGCAACCCGCTGGATGAATTCTACTGCGACCCGCTGGATGAATTTTACTGCGACCCGCTGGATGAATTCTACTGGGACCCGCTGGACGAATTCCACTGCGGCCCGCAGGATGTATTCGACTTCGACCCGCTGGACGAATTCCACTGCGACCCGCTGGATGAGTTCTATCTCAATTCGCCGAATAATTTCTAGTTCGACACGCTGGATGAATTCTACTTCGACCCACTGGGTAACCCAACCTAAAACATACTGCAAACGTTAAATCGCTTTTCGCTATATATGAGTCACAGTCCCGAATGACTCGGACTCGACTCGAGTCCTTCAATGGGTATATTCGTTCCAACACTGAGTGAAATTGATATTAAAATATGTTTCTACACCTAGAGGAAATGGTTATAGGAAGTTCAATAATGAATTGCTGACCGATGACTAATATTTGGCTAAAACAAAAGCATTTATTTCAGATTTTCTTTAAAATAACTCTAGTATATCCACCGGTCTCCATATTAGATGGGAAGCTCTAAAGTGCTGCGTGCGTGGCCATACTATTAGTTTTTCGTCAAATAAGAAAAAAATGCTCTCTGCGAAACAAGATAATCTTGAAAATTTGATCAAACATGAAGAACAAAAACTTCTGTTCGCGACTATAAGTCAACCATCTTTAATAATGCAAAAAATTGCGTCCTTTCAAAATGAATTAAATAATTTGCTTGAGAATCGAACTAAAGGTGCCATTAATAGAAGAAAAGCTCGCTGGGTAGAACATGGCGAAAAAAATACCAAATATTTCCTCAACCTAAGAAAAAGAAACAAAGCTAAAAAGGCTATCCACAAAATTAAATGTGACCGTCACACATTTATAACGGACCAAAATGCAATTCTAACTGAACTAGTCAATTATTATGCAAAATATATAACGCTAGTGCATGCACTGAAACGCAGGTGAAAGAACTTGAAAATTATATCGAGTTGGCTGAATTACCTAAGTTAAGCGAGGACCAGAAACTGTTGTGTGATAATCCAACTGCGTTGCATGAATGTAAGACAGCTTTATATCATTTGCGTACAAACAAATCTCCCGGTCTCGATGGATTTTCTGTTGAATTTTATAAAGCTTTTTGGGATGACCTTAAACAGTGTTTTTTGGATTCAATCAATTTTTCTGCAAGTACCAGTGTCTTAACTAAGACCCAGTATCAAGGTGTAATTACACTGATTCGTAAACCGGAAAAGATCATTCTTTCCCGTGCAACTGTCGACCTATAACGTTGCTGAATTGCGGTTACAAGATAATATCTAAAGTGATCAATAACAGACTTACCAGTGTGTTACACTCCCTGATTGGCAATGAACAAAATGGTTTTATAAAAGGCAGATATATAGGCCACAATATCCGATTACTTTTTGACTTAATTATTATTATTATTAAAGGGCGGTGGTGCCAGAGAAGACTGACCAGGTTCAATCCTCACTGGCACATTGTGTAAGCCATTATTAAGGCCCGTTACAACTTTCACCGCTTTCTCGTTTATTCAATATTTCAATTTACTACTGGCCGTATTCAGCAAGTCTTCCGGCCTGCTGTAAATACTTTACCAGTAGGTTTATATTTAGTTTTTCGACCACCGATTTTATTGAGATTTTTTCTTTACCAAAAACCTTCTTTTGTAGGGTTTGGTAGTAAGTGCATTCTCCAACATGGTGATTTCTAGTTTCTTCCAGGTTACATTTTGGACATGTCGATGATACGTCGTGTCCTACGGTGCACCTGTGTTTCTGTAAGTTGCAGTGACCTGTGAGGATTTGCAACACTTCATTTGCTCTAGATTTTTTGAGCCTCAAAAGTCGTTGAGTTAACTGGGGCGAAGCCCATCCTACATTTTCTTTTGTTCTCAAGCAGTCCTTTCGTTCTATCCAAGATGTTTTCCATCTTTTGACACTCCAATTCTTTATTGCAGCGCGACAACTAGCCTATGGGATGGAAATGAAAGGTTCAGGCCCCGAGCAGTTTAATGCTGATCCTGATTTAGCTAAGATATCCGCCTTTTCATTTCCTTGGATGCCGGTGTGGCCCGGCGTCCAGGCAACAGTGACGTCATTGTCTTTACCCAATATTTTCATGTTTTTGATGCACGTTAATACTGTGTTAGATTTCACAATATTATTTTGGATTGCCAGAATTGCTGCTTGGCTATCCACTAAAATTAATTAGTTAGTTAGTTAGTTGCATATTTATCCTCTTATCACGAGTTTTTTTTTTTTTTAGCAAAACAGCACAAACAGGTCAAACTTGGAGAAACAATTAACTAATTAGCGAAACAAGCGATGTATAATGGCAATCAGACGCTCGATAATTTTAGAAACGCAATACGCGAATAGTGGCAGTTCCATTGCAGGCTGTTGCACACTCGCTGTGTACTGGCAGTGAATTTCCACAAACAGATTTTTTGCATTTATTGCGTATGCCAGCAGAAGGGTTCATTTTGCACAGTTTTCTTTGACTAGGCAGTTTCATGGAGGAGGATATGGAGGTTGTTGGAAGTTTCGATCTGCACCAGCATTACTTTTTTTTGATTGGCATAGTAGAATTCTTCACCAAAAGCATGCCAGGTTCTTCCACCAAGTAATGCAAAAGTAGCCCTCTTGAAATTTTAGTGCCATTGATTTTTTTGAAATTTCCATGCCTTTTTATGCCATTGTATGCCTTTTTATGCCATATCTTCAGGTATGTCACGCAGAGTGGTCAAAAACTTTGCAACGAATTCTTCTTTTTGAGCCATTTACTAAACAAGTGTAGTCCATGGAATAAATGCTACTGGCTTACCAAACTTATCAACAGTTCATTTTCGACATAAAACAATGAAGCTGTTATGGAAGCGACGTCATAGACAATTGCATAGCAAAAGGATATGATATTTTGTGAAAACTGTACAATGGGTGTCAAAATGACACCTTCCGTCGTGCAAGGTAAATTACGAAAATTAGGCCACGTTTGGCTTTCCACACAAAAAATGACTACAGTACCACGTCAAGCTCATTAAAGGATTAAAAGTCACAAAAGGAGTCGGTTCAACAGGAATCGGATTTGAATTAGCAACATTTTATTTTTCAAAAGGTGTCAAAATGACACCTTCCGTCTTTCTAGTGTTAAGGCACCTTTATCATACGTTGAGTAAATAGTACAACCTACTGACTATTTACGGGGCCCCCTTTTTGTGCGGGCCCTACCGGTTGGGGGTTCGTTAGTTTCGGCACTGCTTAATCCCCAGTCTCCACATTATTTCTAAAAGTTTGAGCTTTTTCATGTAGAAATATATGTGCAGTAACTAAATTAAACAGTTTGCCAAGGCTTATACTTCATGAAATTTTGTGATATATGAAGAAGTTAGTGAAATCTCTTCGGATATGTGTCACTAAATACGCGAAAAAGTTATCAGTAACATTTTAGATTGCATAATTCAAACAGTTCACCACAACATGAAATATATCAAGCACATTAAAAAAAAAAATTCCATACATGCTTAAATTCGCAAAAGAAATCAAAACCTTTTGTATTTACGTTGCAGTTAAAGTTTTGTAAAAATCCCCTACCAAGGGTATATACAATAAATATGCTAAAACAAGTTTTCAATTTCAACCTAAAGTTTCAGCAAAACTCTTAGAATTTTTAAACGTAAATATAACGTTGTCTTTACTTAAAAATTTTCGTTTTCGAATGAAACAGAAATTAACGTTATATTTTTTGATCAACTAAACAACATCGATCTGTTTGCAACACTGCCACACTTTGTCCACTCACAAGTCATCACAACTACTAAATACTAACATTATCAGTTGAAATTTAATCTTTATTTTTGTACATGATGCAGTATAACTGATTATTTTGTAGAGTTTATTCAGCGCTAGCGAATTACAGAAAGTATACAGAATAAACCGAGCGTGCAAAAAAAGGCTCCGTCTGGGAGCAAAGTTTCTTTCTTCTATTATACAGTACATGCCTTTTTCTCTTGCGCTGAGTTTCCAGTCTATATCATAGAACAGGGTTGTCCAAACTTTGTGGGACGCGGGACGCATTCGGCAAGGAAATTAGATCGCGGGCCGCGGTTGACATTTTTCCTCTTATGCACTATCTCACCGTACCAGATGTAAAGTAAAACATGTACATGCGTAAATGAATCTTTATATTTATCATAAAAACATATTCCCGGGGAATAGATTAAAGAAGCTAAGATGTGAATACTACGAATAAGAGAGTTTTGGAAATTTTGAGCAACGTCAGTAGACCAGGAAACCTTGAAAATAACTGACAAGTATGAATAAGAATAAACCATAAATTTATACGTAAAAAATATTTAATGAAGTACGTAAAACGGTACAGTTTACTTAAAATTCAGTGAGATGGGTGTGCCTGTATTTTGGAAGCCAGCTCCTTTGTGTCAATGTCAACTGAGGTTAAGGCTAAACGAAGGCAGGCTTCGAGAGATGTTTGTTTAAGTAGATTCCTCTATTTGGATTTAATCGACTTCATTGCGGAAAATGCTGCTTCACAAAGGTAGGTACTGCCAAACATTGACAGCAAGTGCAATCCAAAACGGCGTAAATTAGGATAATGCTCTTCAGAAAGAGGAGGCCAAAATTGAGTGATTGGCAGTGTAGCTTTGCTTAATAAAAATTGGTCACTTTGCAAGTCACACAATTCAAGCTGCAACTCTTCATCGGCTTCTGATACAGTTATAGTCAGCGGAGCATTGAATACATTGAAGTTTTTCTCAAGGTGCCGAAAATCTTGAAATCGCTTGTTGAAGTCTTCAATCAGGGTATCAAGAATTTCAACAAAGCAGCAGAAGTTATTGTCCTCTATTTCTTTAGAAATAACATCACAACTTGGAAAGTGACTCAGAATGTTACTTTGCAGATTACTTTTGAAGAGACATAATTTTTTGCGGAAGCCATCTATGAAACCACACAGAGAAGCAATTGTTTGATTCCTACCCTGTAAACTTAAATTGAGCTTATTCAGATGCTGAGTAATATCCGTGAGGAATGCTAGACCTTTCAGAAAGTCGACGTCTTGCAATAAACCTTTAAACCCATCAGTGTCTGCATTCAGTTCTTCTAAAAAGTTTAGAATCTCATTACGCAGACTGAAGAACTGCTGCAAGCATTTCCCAGCACTAAGCCACGAACAGTGGAATGGAGTGAAACGTCACAACATTCTGCATCCAAATCTTTCAAGAAATCAACAAATAGACGATGTCTCAGCGCTTTATTACCGCCTCTAGTGAAATTAATAATTTTCATTACCTGCTGCATCACATCAGATAAACGTATACAGCGACTAGATAACGATTCCTGATGAATAATGCAATGAAACATTGGGCAGTCGACTCCAGCATCTCTCAAGTACGCTATAACCCCTCTTTTAGCTCCAGTTATTGATTTGGCACCATCTGTAACGATGCAAGAGCATTTCTGAAATCCACCATACTTGCTCACTAAAGAATTCAGGAATAAATAATATTCCAATTCAAACTTAAATAAAGTTTAGTAAAAAACAACTTTTTTTCGAAATAACTCAATAGGTGTCTAAATAATACTAATTTTTAAAAGTTTTCTAGAAGAGGCGGCGGGCCGCATTGAAGGAGGTCGCGGGCCGCATGCGGCCCGCGGGCCAGACTTTAGACAACCCTGTCATAGAAAGTCTATGGTGAGATTAAATGCGAAACTCTTTTACATTTGTTTTTTGCTTTGTTCTAGTGTGGTTCTTTTTTGGAAAAATGTTTTGAGTTCGATTGAAACTAAATTGAAGTTGCAGCTTAATTTACAACCGTTTAATCTGTAATTTGGTGTTAAAAAAGATCATGACTACCATTTAATTATTAACTGTCTTTTATTACACGCTTGATCTTTGATCTACAAATATAAAATTGCCAAGGAAATTCCAAACATACATATGTACTTTCTCTCCATTTCAAATGCAAAGATATCAGAAAGAGAAATTGCGAAGCAAAAATGTAAATTTGATTTGTACACGAAGAAATGACATATGATTTCTTAACATTGATAAGCCAATAATGTTCATGAGAATTTGTTGTATTTGTTTACTTT
The DNA here is from genome assembly GCA_964006365.1 of Trididemnum miniatum. Taxonomy (NCBI): domain Eukaryota; kingdom Metazoa; phylum Chordata; class Ascidiacea; order Aplousobranchia; family Didemnidae; genus Trididemnum; species Trididemnum miniatum. Next base: position 14,524,827 of record OZ023251.1, on the reverse strand, counting down.
TACGTTTCAATCAAAAAAAAGGCACAAGTAAACTTGCCGGCTTGTTCTTCACACTGTCCTTTTACAGCTAAGCGTCAAGCAGGGAAACTGTGAATACTAATTTCAGTGGCGTAGCCAGGGGGGGCCACGGGGCACTGGCCTTCCTCTTTTTGACGAAGCTTAGTTTCAAGTGTAATTAAAACATTCTTCTAAAATACCGTAAACTTTGTTTCAAAAGCTTCGTCATCTTTACCACTTTTTCATTAACGACTAATTTTTGCGCGATTTGAATTTCGACATAACTTCTCCGTAAGAAGCGCTTGTTAAGCATTATGGCATCACACCAACGTAATGTGATCAAATATGTAAGTGTAAGTATAGAGAAAAAGCAAGATTGTATCGCAAAAAAGCAATCGAATATGGTAAGCAAAAATAAGGAATGTTTAATTGAAAATTATTTGAAGAAGAATAGGGACTTTTTCGTTGTGTTTGTTGTTCGTGCATACCATGCTGTGACCTGATTGCCTGCCCAGGTTTACAGTAAATAATTAACTCCATATTCATTCGTAGACAAAATAAATACCAATAACTTGAGGCAAAAATGGAAATACGGAAAGCAGAGCCGGCGGCAGAGCAGTTGGCTTAGGGGGGCCAAGCATTTGTCAGGGGGGGAGCAAAGTTTAAAATTAAGCACAAAAGCCGCTGTCTTCAAAAGAGTAAGCTTGTTAGTTGGGGGGCCAAGCGTGTCGATTGCCTGCCCCTCTTTGGCGCCGGCCCTGACTGGAAGACAGCGTGAGTCTAACGGCTTGGCCTGAGCAAATTAATTTTTTTGAAGTTTTTGGCCGATTGTAATTTGCCCCCCACCCCCCTAAATATTCCGCTGGCTACGCCCCTGACTAATTTTAAAGTCGTTGGTTTGATCCGACTTGGAATCAAACCCGAGTCTACAGCTCCAGAAGCGGACGCTCTTAACACTCGGCCATCTGAGTTGTCAAATTGATTATGACGTTCTGCTGCGAAGTGCAGCAAGTAAACTTAAAACCGCTTTTTCTTGAATTACGCACAACAAGTAAAGACGTAATGTCAACTTAAGTGACACTCCAGAACGTAATTATATAAAAAACGCTACGTGAATTCGTCCTGTGTTTCACAAAATGATAAAAAATAATCGATACAAGTTTATAAAGAAAACAGGAATTTTGAAAGCTGTAAGACTTACAAGATAAAGCATATGAACTAAGGGTAGCTCTGACGCATTCAAGTTGGTATGACATGCCTACTTTGTAATGCAAAATACAAATGTATGCTTTCCCATCCCATGGAAATGAGAATTTCTATAGAGAGATTGGTTATTGACAACCTCTTGAGCAATCTCTAAAAGAAATGATAAAAGTGCTTTATATTCTTGCATTGAGTTTTTTCAAGTTGTGGTAGCAAGTTTTCAGAAGCTCCGTTCCATCAACTCCGATGTTGTTTCTTCCGACGTTTAGGTACTCCATCTGTAATTAAAACATTTACGTATTATAAAAGGGGGGGATTGAAAAAAATTTTCTCTTCAAATCTGAAACAAAACTTGACCAATGAGTAAGTGTTATCCTGACCGTTCCTTAGCCCAGATAGGCTGTCATCAGTGGCGTACGCACGAGGGGGTGGGGGGTCAATCCCCCCCATAGACGATTAAAAAAAATTTAAAAAAACACTCTTTTTGGAACGATCCGCCTTTTTTTATACAGAGATTTTCGAAACTTCTGTCATGTTTTTCTATGCTATCCAACTTGCTTATTAATCTCGAGAAACTTTCGTTGTGATGCAATAATTTCTATAGTCAAACTTTTCTGGTGGGTTGCGCTTAAACCAACGACTAAATCAAAATGCAAGCCTGGACAAAGTCAATGGATATTGTTAAAGCTAGAGTCGTGTTGTGGTGTCATGAAGCAATTGTTCTCAACGGCTATCATGGCTGGACAACACAACGTTCCAGCGCAGAAGGCATTCTTGGAAGAAAATGGATGGAACGCAAGCACATGTTCCGCTTGCGATGTCATAATTTTGAGTTAACCAAACCGGCCAGTTGGGGTTAACCAAAGACATCGCTATCGGCGCAGGAGGTTTTGCGTTCAATTTCTGGGCTGGTACCGGCCGTTAGCTTAATGGTTAAGCGCACAGACTATCGGTGCGGAAGGTCTGGGCGTGATTTCCGGGCTGGTCAAATAGCCACAGTGTCGCCAACGGCTCGCCACCGCTGCAACTTTCTGTGTTCCCCAGACGCTAAGTCGCGGAGATGGGCCCCACTGGCGTATGCAAGGGAAGGGGGCCGGGAGTCAACCCCCCTTGACAATTGCAGAAAAAATGAAACCTTTCTTTTTTTTCATGCAAAGCTTGCCAAAATTGCTATCATGGTTTTTCTGTTCTGCCCAACTTTTTAACTTAACCTCGAGAAGCTTTCATTACGATGCCTCTGATGCGATATGCAACAATAGTCAATATCGGTAGTTCAGCTTTTCTGATGTGTTTTGCTTGAACTGCATTTTTGTCATTGATGTTGCTGTAAAGCAGTTGGTAGGTACGATTTTCGCTAAACACGGTGTCTTTGCAGTAGCTATGGCTGCACACAAATTTTCTTTTTAAATCAAAAAATTTCAAAATTAAATCAAGTCAAATTTTAAAAATTAAATCAAATCGTCACTGTACTCGTTTCATTAAACTCGCTGTAAGTTAGTATCGAAGCGTGGTAGCGAGTGGCGGGTTCTGACCCCGCGTCTTAGCGCTTTTGCAACACAGGTCCGAAGAAACGTCACAGCGGTGGCGACGTTGGCTACACAATGTCGGATTTGACCGCCTGGGAATTAAACCCCAAATCTTTCGCATGGATAGCGACATCTTTAAAACTACGCTATAACAGCCCGGTTTGATGAAAAATTATTATAAACGTTAAAATCTATATTGACGCTGCCAGTGACGTCACATCGTAATGACGTAAAATTCACGTTGTGACGTCACTGAAACCCCTCCCATTCAAAAATCCTGCGTACGCCACTGGCTGTCACCGTAAACATGTTTTACAGCTACTCCTTATATTAAAGTTCCAAGTTTTATTGCATGAGTTAGAAATGTTGGATGAGTTTTCTTAGAGTTTAGGCGGAATCTGAAAGTTTTATCGGTGCAGTTTGTAAAGGGACCAGGAACAGAAAAAGAGCCAGCAGTTTCCCTTGCCCACCTTTCACAGGATTTGTTGCGCGGAAACTGCTGGACAATTCATTTTACTACTAGTGGACCACAAATTACCTGGATAGTGGATAATTCACACAGACTCAGCAATTTTTACCCCGAATCAGCCTTCAACGACTTTATGTCATTAGAATGCGAGAGGCTGCAGACTCGACGACCGCGCCAATTCTTTGGGGTTGGACTCATGGTCTTTTTGCAGCCTCTTACAGGAAAACCCTCATTTGTGTACTTAATTGCTTTTTCTCGTCAGTGCAGTTTTTTCTTTTTTGTATTTCAGTGTTTTTCCAAATAAAAATAAATGAAAAAAAAAAGAACTTGAAATGGATTTCTCCACAACAATGCCTAGATTAGTGTGGATGAGGGTGAATTGCGTACTGGCGTAGGTCAATTTTGCTAGTCCATGCACAGATGGGGCTTGTCCATACACAGATGTGTAAATGACTGCATGTGTAGCTGCTTAGCGAAAGACTTCATCAAGAAAAAAAATTGATCGAAATTGTATTGAAAATAGTGAGTTTACCTACCAAGCAGTGCATTGTGTATATTTATCAACGTAAGTAAAAGTGTTACCGGAGTTTTTCTTTCTTTAATTTTATGAACCAAAGCTTCCAAGCCTCTCATTCCGACTCCGCAATTCCAGATAATCAATTTTTCCAGTTTGTCTAAGCACGTCGATAAATGGACTGCTCCAGCATCACCAAAGTCGTTGAACTGCAGGTCAAGCGTTTGCATCTATCAACAGTATAACGTTTAAAGATGCGTAAATAAGCTTTGTACAATAATCCCCAATCATATTTTTATTGATTTCTAGAATGTGGTAAAACGGCAGCTATGTTTATGAATCGAAAGAGGCAGTTAATTGAATGCAAACATAATCAAAAACTTCTCTGTCTATGATCTGATCGGATCCTTTACTGTAGAATAATTGACGAATTTCTGATACTTGCCAAAGATTGTCTTTCTTTGATCTTTTCTGCCAATGCTGCCGTCCCTGCTACTTCTATGTTGCAATTTTGAAGATAGAGCTCTTCAACTTTGTGGATGCATGCTGCCAAAAGAATTGCTCCATCATCGCCGAATTTATGTCCTCCCAAGGAAATTTTTGGCATCTACCAACAATTATACGATTATGGCATTGCAATAAATTCTGACTAGGTGAAAAAAAACTTATTTTTTGAGGAATGTTTGAAGGCCTACCTAATAACGTAGTAAAATCATTTACCTTGATGTTTCCTGATTGAGAAATGTCAAGAAGTGCAGTCAAAAATGGTATTATCCATCCTTCTTTAACGTTGGGTTTGTCAACGGTCAAGTACATGGGTGCTTTTCTTAGCTGCAGCACGTATCGAAAAGCTGGAATGTCGCTCGGAAGGACGTCGCCAGGCAAAGCAAGTTCGCTCCCTAATCTTGAAGCTGCATCCTCAGCGAAATCTTGATCACGCAGCTCGTATACTAAACCACAGACCTGAAATAAGTCAGCTGATCTCCTTGCAGAAACAAATTGCTCTAGAGCAAAATTCTTCAGCATTTCCTTCTTTACTTTGTAGTCCGACAGCCGAAGTTCTTCGGCTGGCAAGAGCTCTTGCAAATATTCTTGGGTGGTTGCATTGCAAAGCCCAAATGCAAACCTAGCCACCATTTCGTACTTATTGCTGGTAAATTTGGAAATTTCCTCTCGGAATTCTTCTTGGTTCATAAAAATGATAAAAGCAACAGCAACAAAAAACTCATGAAACAATAAATGCGAAAAGTATAATTTGGCGGTGACGATGCCTCCTAACAGTTTTAAGTTGGCTTTTTTACCAAGACGAGCATTCAAAAAAGTAGAGGCAAGATTTTTGCTTATGTTGCTCTCTCGTAAATCCTTTTGTTCAAATATGATACGATTTTTTTTAAAACTTGTGCACGCCAAGAAAGAAAGGTTTTTCACTTGAAAATTCTCGCCTCGAAGAAGGCCGTTATCAATAAAGTGACTGATCGTAGCTACTAGGATGGTGGTGATTGAATCGACTTCATCAAACGTGGTAAGTTCATTATCCCGAAGGCTAGCATCCAAACAGTACATGACGATAATGCAGTTTGCTGGAACATAGCAAAAAGATTTTAAATCAAGGCGATCTGTTACAAACTTGAAAACCTGGGCACAAGCTCCGTCGTTGCAGCAAATATCTTTGCAAATTTTTTCTTGAGATTCTTCGTTTAAGCCAAGAACGTTTACAATAAAAGAAGGCCTGCAACTTGCATGCAAATCGTATAATTGCCGGGGACGAGACGTAAATATTTTTTTTGCTCGCGGAAGTAAATTACCGCAAAGAAGATGTTTGATAAGCGTCTCCGCCTTTTCAACGTCGTGTATTGAACAAGTGCGGGGAAGTGGTTGGGACATTTTGCTTAGAGAACTTTCATCCAAACCGTCGATGATGACACATATGCTGTTGCTTTTGTGGAGTTTAGTGAGAAGTTTGGCCAAGTCTTTCTTGTCAAGGTCGTTTGCAAACTCGGAATTACTTGTAAGAAACTGAAGTAAATTTGTACTGTTTTTGTAGTTGATGTCGCGACACCTTAAATAAAACAGCGTCTCTGCTTCAAATAAATTACTGTTTAAAACTTCACGGGCCAGAAGCTTCGTAAGCGTCGTTTTTCCTATCCCTGCTTGTCCCACGACACCAACTATGTTACCATGGATAAGCTCATATTCTTTTCTTGCTTCTGCAGTCAATTCTTTTAGAGATTTTGTCTTGGCAAGATTCTGGGCTTCGTCAAACAAGTTGGAATGATGAATTATTCGAGATGAAGATTTATCATAAGCTGCTGCAATCTCGCTTCGGTGATGATAATGACCTAAAGTGTCCGCCAGCTTTGAGTCTTTTACTTCTGTAGACAATTCGAGAGGAGCTATGTTGACTTGTCGGTCGCTCAGAATAGACTCATCTTTTCCAGCAATGACACTCGCTTTTTGATTTGAAACGGCGATTAATTCATGCCCTAAATGCATTAGAATCGGTCTTAATTGGCTTAATATATGCATTATACTACATTACTGGTTAGTTGGTCATACACCCACTATTTTATTGATTGTAAAAAAAAATTAGCACGCGCCCAGTTTGGTAGAATATGACCTAGGATGAGATTTTTAACGTCAATTTGATGGCTAACCTCATGTATACATAAGCTATAAAGTACGAAACTATTTTGTCTCTTCATGATGCTTAAGTAAAAAAACCATTACTGCGTAAAGAAACGCAATCTCAACAAGTGAAGGGTACCGAGATGTTTTTAGTGATACAGTGCTTCTAGTTTTCGTGCTTCACTTTTTTCGTATTCAACACTAAATCAACGCATATCGTTTCCCAAGAGATTTTTAGGGGGAGAGAAGAACGCTTTATAAAAATTACATAAGGTAAATTAAATTCATCATGGTCCATGTGGTTCTTGCCATAATCTTTTCTAAATTCTGTGCTTTTACTTTGGTTCAAGTTCTAAGGCCTGATCAATCAATTGGCAAACAGCCCGGCGAATGGATTAGAAAGTTATTTTAGCGACAACTATGAACGCAAGGTGGTGGTTTAATTCTCACACTATGGCATTCTTGGATAAGATGCTTCACGATTATCTTCTAGTCTTTCCATCAAATTTAAGAAGCTCGATTCTACAAGAAATAAAGAAGCATAACTTTTTTTTCGTTTGTCTAAACTAGGGAATGACATTATTGTATTCTTTGTTTGAGCGATCAATTTCATTTTCAAAATTCTTGAGTAAAACGATGGCAATTAATGATCTTTTTTCAAAATGGTAAATCAATGACTAACAAGTAAAGGTACGGGACAGCGGGTGCAAGCACACATTGTTTAGGCCATTTTCAATTGTCGGCCCATTACAATTTTCAATCACGAATGATTGAACGCAGTTAAGGGACATACATGACGAACAACACATACACAAAACCCTTCGCACTTCCGCTTGTGCCGAGCGCCTGGCGCGAAAGCTGCGAATACTATTTTTAAAGTCTTTAGTATAACCCGACTGGAAATAAAACCCCAGTCTACAAATCAAAAAATTAAAAATACAACTGGCTGTTTTGATGCAAAGCTCTTCAGGTGGGAGGAAGGCAGAAAGTTATAGTTATAAGTGAAATTCAAAAACAAAACGGCAATTCAAAAAACTCTTATGCTTATCTTTTTGACAACAAGCTGTGTTGTGAGGTGACCGCGTGCAATTTCTTGATGAAAACGCATTTGCATTATTTTCTAAAGCAAAAAACAACAACTGAAAGACTAATTTAGGTAGCAGGCATGATATGAGTCCATGTATGAGGATAAGCAGCTCCGAAATGTAGGCAATGCGCAGCGCGATTCTCTCAGTCCACATTGAAAAAATACCGTTTATCATCCAAAATGTTACGTCACATCGATAAATGCTAAGGATCGCTGCCATAGCCATAATGAATAATGTATTTTTTGCCACGAAAAATCTAACGGCTGCTCCTAATATGAACCCAATCAAACGACAGATCCTGGCACCCTCTGATTTGTTCTTTCTTATAGTTAAAGTTAACCCAAACCTACCATCGTGGTCGCTGGACCTGCACCGCTGACTGCGCTCTGGCATTATTGTGTCATACTTTTGTTCAGAAATATTTTCAAGCAATCATAATTTGGAGTAATGCGACCAGGAAGAGATACTAATACTAATACAAAATGAAAGCGATTACAGAGCACTTTTTTGGTATATACTAGTTCTCAAAATACAGTATATACTGTAGGTTTGTCAGAAAATTGGCGCAAACTATACGATTCTGACTTAAACTTGGAACGACTCTGTTTTCTAGCATATTGTGTATCAATAATGAACTACAGTATTACGCATTTTAATTATACGTACAAAGTACATCAAGATATGTAAATGTGTTCCTTTTCGAAGACGTTCCACTCGCAGTTCCTGTAATGCAGAGAACTTCTTCTGTTAGCTTCAGCAAAACAGTACAAGTTTCGTATTGTATTGCCGACACCGCTGATGAACACAGTTAAATATACAGTACAATGCTGCAGAAACGTTCTTTAGTATGTTTATACGTTTTGCTCTGATTACAAAATCAAGCTTTTCCTCATAAGGCTGTTTTTTAAAGCAGCTGGAACAACTTCAATTTACATGTGTAGAATCTTCAAAGCTTAATTTAGCGGTCATTTGCAACTATAATAACGGGCAGGTCACAGCCTATACATTAAGATGTGAAGTTGTGAATATGAAGTTGATTTGAAGTATAGTTTGACTTATAACACGTTGTTAACCCTTTTGAAGCCTGGTCCACATTAGAACACCTAGATCCTTCTCCTCTTCCGTTTTCCTTTGTTTCGTGGCTTTTTTCAATGCAGCTTTTTCTGCTGATTTCGAAAATGAACTTAAAAAATTTATCCGATTTACTTTTGGAAAGCTATGGGGGGAAGTTGACCATCGTTTCTATCTAAATTAAGGAAAAATGAATGCTTGTGTGTGCTTTTTGGGAGTTATGATTGTATTATTAGAGCCATCTTGTATCATTTTCATGAAAGAACACTAATATTTACGCAATTAAAAAAAAACGGTACTTAAATTGACCCAGAAACTTGAGAGATATTAGACTTTTTGTTTCTTGTTTTTTGTTACGGTTGAGTGATTTTAGATGGAATTTAGTTATTTATAACTTAGAACTCGACACTAAACTATACGATTAGACAAACTTACTGAGGAGCAGAATCTTGGCCACAAGTAAATGTAATTAGAAAATCTTAATCTTTAAATTTAGAGAAAAGCTGGTCAAAATTCATAATTGTAGTCATGCTTGAGTGATTTTGGGTATTTTATCATTGAATTACAGGTTTAAATTTTGAGGGCTTTGCAAACATACCGTTACTACAAGCAAATGTTTGTGAAATCATTACCTTTTTTGCTTTTTTTTCTTCCTTGTCCACTTTAAAGCCAAAAAAATTAACAGTACAGTATTTATATATGATCGTGTACCGAGATTGAACCAGAAACGAGCAAGGAAAGTATGGCTAAAATTGGGAATTTTGATCAGCGTTTCTTTGAATTTAAAAGTTAAGGTCTTCTAATTACATTTACTTGTGGCCAAGGTTCTTTCCTTCTTTAAGTTTGTCCAATAGTATAGTTTAGTGTCGAGTTTTAAGCTGCAAATAACCTAATTCTATCTAAAATCACACAACCGTAATAAAAACCAAGAAACAAAAAGTCTAATATGTCTCGAGTTTTTGGGTCAATTCAAGCATTTTTTAAAAATTGCGTTAAGATTAGTGTTCTTTCATGAAAATGATACAAGATGGTTCTAATAATGGTAACTCCCATCTTTTGAAGACTCTTCAACATCATGGCTGTCATTTACAGGATAAGGCACAACTTGCATAGTTTCAAAAGCATTTTCATTTGCCATTTTTTGTTTTAAACTATCAAATACTTTACATCTATATGCGAAAAGCAACACACGTACTTCTTTGTGCAATGTGGAGCTGAGAAACTATATTATCTAAAAACCTTTTGACTAAATAACACCACCGGGCCTCTCAGATCCCTATCTATACTTTAAGGATAGAGTTTAAAAACTAAAAAAATATAATAAAAAAACAATCACGAACCAAATAGTGCTGTTCAGGACTAAAAAAATAAAGCATTTGAGGCTTATAAGGAGGCTTGACATCCCAACATCCACAATAAAATACTTACGCTGAATTTGGTTGCAAGCAGGCCTTACAGGCTCCTGATTATACTTTGAGGGTTCAACATAAAAAATCTATTCACAAACTTTTTTTATTAGTAGGCTCTATAACCCTTTACTCGGTTGTATTATAACCTAGGTTTCAAACCTCGTAATGACTTTTTCACGTTTGATGTCGGAGGTTTGGGCATTTGGCGGAAAGAAGGAAGCAGTGGCTTCCTGCCCCGATGATTTGTTACATTGACAACGTTGCAAGTAAGGCGTTGATTGTGAAAATGTTGCACATTTGTTTCATAGATGATTTTGTTTGTAACGTTTGTTTCATTAATTTGCTTAAACGCAAACTGCCGTTGGTCGACGTTGATCAGCACGGGGATTTGCTGACTCTGATCTAAAAAATGGACCATGATTTTAACAACTTATTTGTCACATTTTATTGCATTTGGATTACCTGTGTTATCATCCACAGATTCATCGGCTCTTCTACTTGTGCTTGGAGTATCGGACATGACTGTACTATAACTAAGCTACAGTATTATTGCCATTGAGGTTATATAATGCAAACCACAAACTAAAAAATGTGAATCATGTTATGACTTGATGAAACAACCGCTATCTGGATATGACCAATGATCCAAGATTTTGAAACCCAATTATGTAGATTATGACACTGGTTTAGCAAACTATGCAGTAAAAGTTGTCTTTCATTTTACAATGAGATCACTTTCAGAGATGTCACATTTAAATAATGACGTGGGTAGTAGGATACCGCAGCTAGTTTTGGTTCGAGGTTTCGAGGTATGAAAACCACGTTTCTTCCAACCTCTAACTTTAACAATAAACGGCGTTCACTCAAGAGCATTTCCACCTCGAAGAACCAACTAATCACAACAATTAACAAGTTTAGACACGAATTTTTGGAACCAGTTTTGCTCAACGAGTTCATCAGTGCCTTCACATTCTTTATCAAACATATCATTTAAAGACAGTTTACAGTAAGAACAAAAGCTTCTTTTCGCACGTATTTTCAACTTTTCTTTTTAATCTCTCCTAATTTTTTTTCTATTTCATTTACGCAGATATGTGGAATGCGCAAGTACTGCTGGAGTCCTGGTGCAGGCAAGCACTTATACAAGGAAAAAAAAAAAGATTTAATTTTGATTTGCTGTAGCAGATAGCGTACTTTTATATTAATGCAGTGACTATTTTTGACTCATTCCTCAACAGTGCAGCAGTGGTGGGCACGTTATTTTTAAAAACGAACTAGGCCTAGTTATGCTCATATACAAGTAACAGTACTTCGCAAAAAAATTAACGAAGTAACAGTAATAATTTTAAAAAAGCAACTAGTTGCAGTTACAAGTTGCAGTTACTCTCGTGCATCTAGCAAAAATTGTCATCAATTTTGTTTCTAGCCCTCGCAAGTTAAGCTGGTTAACTTGCCGTATCCTGTAGGCGTAAAAGTAGGCTCGCTGAATGATGATCATCATCACAAATGAATTAATTTATCAACCATTCAACAATAGATGGATTATATAATCTACATTATGCATAAAATCAATAAAGCATGATTGCTACAATCGCCTTCTCAGAACTACCGTTTTTTTAAGAAAGAAAAGACGCTGAATGGGCCGAGAACAGTTGCGCACCCCTTCACCATGCAAGTCAGTTGAACAAGAGCCTTTGAAACAGTCAAAGTTATTTTTAATGGGCATGTAGGTGCGAGCTCCATAATAAATAATGGCATGTATTTTTTTTAAAAAATTCCAAAAGCTGCTTCTTCGTGTGGGTGCGATGTTGCATCGCGAAGTAGCACCATTTTAAATGGCTGGGCACGTATCAGACAGCCACCTCGCCGAGCTCTCGTTCACGGTGAGCAGACCCCGAATCACATTTAGATGGCGGTGTATGGGACACGATGTTACAATATGGTCTGCGGTCTGTTCCTCTGTACCACACTCACAGGACGCCGTGGAAGTCATGCCCCATTTATGCATTGACGCCCGAAAGAAGCCGACTCCGGTTCGGAGACGGTTAAGCCGGACTCAGGCAGGTCTGGGAAGCCCCATTCTAGGTGGAAGGGCGTCCACATTAGCAAAAAATGAATGCAAACAAATAGCTGCTTATTGAGGATTATTGAAATTAATTTATTTAATCAGCAGTTAACAGTATCTATCTTTTCAAAAAATGAACAGAAATTAAGTAGCATTTTGTTTGCGCTATCGTTTTTTCTTTTTTTTTCTTTTTTCAGCCTTAGTTCATAATTAGTAATATCAAGCTAAATTTATGGAATGTAGGATGGCTGCTCGACTCGAAGACCCTATGGTCCCTTCGCAGTCTCCCTGTCCTCTAATTTATTTTTAATACATTAAGGGCAAATATTAATTCTACAAACAAACATGGTGTATCTTCAAACTAACGTCATTCTCCTTCGTGTATCTTCAAACGAACTAACGAATTGCGCGGTAGAGTAAAACGACGCAGATCACGACTCACATTTTGACGATACCAAATTTACTGGTCACAACACGTCACGCAGCTACTAGTATGTTATGGTCGAATTGCGTTGGTGCACGGATCAGCTCATGTCATCATTTATATTCATAGAGTAAAATTCAACAAGTTTTTTCCGTTTATTTAGCGATCGAAGATGCAACTAAAAGTAACTGTAACCGTGACTTTTAGGATCGAATGCATCAACAGTGGATTAACTTTACAAGGGTCGAGTGCACCAACTATCTTATTGTCATTTAAGAATTACCACTTTGTGTTTTATGTCGCCGCACTGTCTCATATTTTATGTTTTTAGGGGCCGCTTTATGTTCACGTACGGCGTTGCTATAAATTTGATATCAATCTTAACTTCAGTGGGTTTCAATCTCGCACTTTTATATTATGTAATGTCACTCTACACTGGCATTGAAATTGTTAAGTTTTCATCAAAGACCCCGAATGCATTGCGATGCAATGTAATTTCTCAGCTTCCTTTGCGTATTAAACTTAGAGCAGCAAGTCGCTAATTGAACATGTATCCCGGGTAGTTGGGAATTGGTAACAATTTGAGACTGATTTACACCAAGACTTTGTTCACTGTTTCATTCTTAATTTGTATCAGTTGGTGAAAAGACGTTGTTTCAAATTGAGTTTCTATTACAGTTTGATTTTATCGGAATTTTATTTTGGAGTCAATCTCGGGGAATTTTTGCTGGTAATCCCCATTTTATGCATTAAATCCAGTTATATTTTACTTTCAAGAAGTGGTTAATTTAATTTGAGGGAGAGCTAGTGAAGGTTTTGGAGTTTCCCCTGAGCAGCAAATTCTTTTTGTGGAGGGAGGCTAGCTTCTACTCGCGATAATACCAGTTATAAACGTGAGGGCTGTTTCGTAACACCGCTGTTGAACTTACTAGCGCTTGGTGCATACCAAATTCGAGTCAATCCTCAGATAATCCATGGATAAGTTTAATCCGACGATTATCCACGTTGGTGCTTTCGTCCCTTAAAGTTTTAAAGTGGTAACTACTTACTAATTCCCTACTTTAGCAGAAAAGTAACTTAGTTACAGTTACTAAAAAAGTAACTAGTTACTGCCCACCACTGCAATGCAGTAACTTAAATCATAAGCCGAGATCTACTTAGTGCTTGTGCAGTATGCACGCTAATCAGTACTAAGGCGCGTTACCACAGTGATTTTGTTGTTCCAAACCAAAAATGCTGTATCTTCTCGTACTTCGTGACGAATTAAGTTTCTAATAGCTGGAGTGGATGATGCATATCCATGCTTTTCTTCGTCCCCAAGCTTAACTCACTGACACATAGCATCATAGTTTCATCAATTACAGCAAAACAGATAAATTACGATCAAAATTACAACTACACATACAATTACAATTTCTTTTGAACTGAAAAACTCAAATCACAATTGTAACTACAACTCTGAAACTTGTACTTTAGTAACAAATAACCATTATAATCTCAATTACATTGATACGTGTGTGTTGCACCGCAAAACACGCGGGTAACTCGTTCTTGGTATAATTGTCTTACAAGAAAAGATCGAAGGCAACACACAAAATTTCATGCTGGAAATGCCAAATCTAAGCGATGCGGTTAAAAACGTTCATAAAAGAAGTTCAGATAAACTTGACAGAAGTAAAAAGTGAATGTAATTTAGCCAACAAACTAAAGCTACACTCTTTTTTTTGGATTGTTGCAAAAAGTAATAATAAAATTGGTATCAACACGAAAACAATACTACCGGTATACTATTTTTAAAGTCTAATAATTAAGGCGTAACAAAATAACGTCGTTAAGCTCATACAGAACGCAAAACTAAAAGTCTCAATGACAATTATAATTACAGTTTTATGAAAAAAATAATTACTTGCATTCTGATCCGCCTCTGCATAGCATGAGTAAAAGTTAGGCAGCTGAGATTCTGCGGCGATTTTTAAATGCAATTAACAAACAATCCTTAAGAAGCTCTGCATCACTGGATATGACTGATGTTGAACAAAAAAAATTACAACCCAAGAAAGTAAAGCGAACAGGGTGTGACATTTTCCAAACAAAAAAAGATAAAAGGAAGTAGGTTACGGCCATACTTTTAACATTTTACGACATTATTCAATGATTTCTTTTGATTAAGATAATTATGTGATTCAAAAAGTTTGAAGATCTGTTATTACTTTTGCTTGAATGAGTGGTAGTAATCTCAACAATGTATTTTATAGGTATTCCTGCCAGACTCTAAATACTTGACAAGTTTCAAACACCACACCAAAATTTGAAGAGTGTCGTTATTCCACAGAATAATCAAAAAAAGTTTTTCAACACCCATGGTACTCTGCAGTTTAACTTATCAGAGGACTTTTTTTTCTCTATGTTAGTACTGTTGTAGTGAATTCTTAAAGCTAAGGCTCCACCGGGAAAATTTATAATTTTCTATTTCGCAGGAACATTTGCTTCGCACAAACGAGAATTTTCTCGAAAATGTTGTTGGTGAGGTCGCAGCAGCTCTATCGAATTTTTTCCACCGACATCTTTCCAACGATTTTCGCGCACAAATTAGCAAACACGCTTTGATAAATTTTCCAAGCCAATTTTCGCGAAACTTCGACTATTGTTAATTTTGGGGACCCTGCTCCACCAAAATTTTCCGATCGTCACGTTTCAAAATAATCCATCGTACGTTCAGCAATTTTCGCGAAAATCATTTGCTGTTTTCTTTGCGGCTGTTCTCTCACATTTAAAGAAAAGCCGCTCAATGAAATTTGAAGCCTGGCTCCACTTGGAACATTTCAACAATTCTCGCGGAAAACTACGGGAAAATTTTCGGTGAGCCTTAGCTTTAATACTTGTTCAATTTTCGGTATTATGACTAGACTAGGGGTGTTTTCATTGCTTTTCATCGTCTTTGGTTTGTTTTGTCCTTTCTGTGCCTAACTAAAAGCCCCCAAATAAGGACAAAACTAATTATAAATTCATCAATTACAGTATTTCACAATAACTACGCTACCATTTGTTTGGCATTTTCACGTTTCTGCTTCTTTCGACAAATTTTGTAAAATAACATCTTTCTATTTTATTAGAGTACGGCACATGTTAGAATGTTGTTTGTTCAGGTGATAATTTTGCCTGAGTGACACAGATCTGGCTCAATGCATTTGATCTTCCACTATTTTACAGCATATCCACTTAGGTTCATTTTATTATGACACAATGATATCGAAAACGCTGTAATTATACGATATGAGCTCATTCAAATTTCAAAATTGCGACATGCATCTTTGCGCATTCTACAGATGCGCCCTACCTAGAGTGCCTTCCCTCTTGCTGCTGATCTGCATCACTGTTCCTTCCAATATTCAGGCAAAGACAAATTTTTAAGTTCCATCCTAATATTTTATGCAGATCTGACACTTTAGTTTTGCCTGCTTAGTAATGCTATTAATAGTCTATTCATTCGTTTACTTCCGCTGCTTTTGTTTTATGCTCGTGCCCTATAGTCTGGTTCCACGCTTGTATTAACTCGCACCATGCAATTACGAAAACGCTTTCTGAATTTTTATGCACAATGGAGCGAATGACGTTATAAATCGCAAACTCGTACGCAGCAAACCTTGAGCTCCGGAAAAATGTTTTAAAACTATTGTCAACTCAACTACATCAACTCAACTACATCAACGCGATCTGAAGAGTTGAATAAAAGCTCAGCGGTTCAGACGAAGACGCTTGTGAGACCTTGCTCCTTCATGCATGCTTTGTAATTATTTTAGCTGGACTTAAAAACTAGCGCTTAGTGTACCGGTAAAGTAAGTCCTCTTTGCACACTAGAGACTAGGAGAGTAGGCCTGTTACCCCTGACCCGACCACTCCCGAGTGTAACAATAATATTTCTAGCATCTCTGCAGGTGTTTGGCATATGAGAGCATGAAGGCTAAGTGCACTCATAAGTGTTGGATTTTTTGTTTGCTTCAATCTTACAGATTAGATCATTCTTGAGTGGTTGTGGCTATCCAAACAATGCGTTTCTGTCTAGGCAATTTGAGCTGCAGCAGTGTTTTGCTTTACCGCTGTCTGAGTGCGTTGCTGGTTTGTTTGTATCTATTGGCATGAGGGGAATTTTAGAGTACGAACGTTGCGTAATGCATAATAGAGTAAGCTATTGAAAAGCATGTATTTACAAATAACTAGGGCGATTTTTTATTGTGCTAAAAATCTCAAAAAATTGATCTTATTTTATCACAAAAATTGACTTTATTGACCTTACGAAACAATGAAATGAAAGAACCAGTCCATAAAAAAAACAAAAACACCACAGTCACTTCAGTTAGTGCTTGGATTATAATGTATGCACACATAATGCCGCCCGTTTTCTGACAGAAAGTTTCGGTTCTTGGCCAGAAGCTTATTTAGCATCGAAAATCTTAATTGCTCTGCATAATTGCGCAGAATCCAGAGTCGTGTTCAAGTGTTTTGCTATTCGCTGTATTGCAACCTTTGTAACACCAAAGTATGTTTGAATAACTAATGCACGGGCGGGGAGCCTGCGGCCCGCGGGCTACATGTGGCGCGCTTAAGTTTTGAATGTGGCCCGCGTCAGAACTTTAATTGTTAAGTGTACAACAAAATGGTGGAATATAAAGCATTAAAATTTCTTAAAAACTGCGTCACATTCAACTACATGCTATATTTGTAGCATACAAAACGCGCAAAAGTTTTTGATTTTACGGTGAAAAACAGCTCAGCATGAATGTTGTTAAATTTGCGACGAAATGTGCCTTTTTAAAGCGAAATTTAGCAATTAAAGATAAAAATCACTCCTTGATCCTTTTACATGCAAATATTCGTTCCCTCCACAAAAATTTCGAACTATTCCATGAATTTTTAGTCACACTAAATTTCAATCCCGATATAATTTGCTTAACCGAAACACGACTTAAAAATGAACCACTGATCAATATCGAACTACCTCATCATAAATTCGTTCACGTTGATACAACTACTGCGGCCGGGGGTGTGGCCATTTATATTTCAGATAAACTTCAATACGAACCCAGCCCTATCCAGTATAAATTAAGCTCATCTGAGTGCTTGTGGCTTGAAGTTTCCGAAATTAGTCAAAAATCTAAATTTATTGTTGGGGTAGTATACCGTCATCCTGTACAAACCCATTTAAATGAATTCTTGGAAAGTTTTTCCCACTGTCTATTCAACCTTTCAAATTCTAAAAAAGTTTATTACATACTTGGAGACTTTAATATCAACTTAATGCAAGAAAATCGGTCAAGCTTTGCTAACGAATACATTAACTTGATTGTCAGTAACGGTGCTGTTCCCGTGATAACCATTCCAACCAGGGTAACTGCAACTTCGGCCACTCTGCTCGACCACATTATTACCAATAATATGGACCAAGTGATTAATCCAGCCGTGATCGAAGCTGATATAACTGACCACTATCCTATCCTCTGCACAGTCCATAAACCGAAATACTCAACTACCAAAAATTCCAAAATGTTTTACAGAGACAAGTCATCTTTTTGTGCTGACTCCTTCCGCAATGACCTGCAGGCTGACCTTTGCAACGTTTTCGAGCACCAACCTGAACTAACGAACGAAAACTTCAACGAAATGTTTAATCTCTTTTCTCATACTGTTCTCTCCACCATAAACATTCATGCCCCCTTGAAACCACTTTCAAGAAAACAAAAGAAACTCTCTCAGAAACCATGGATAACCAAAGGCATTCTGACCTCCATAAAGAAAAAAAGAGCTATGTTCAAATCTCACTTCTTGAGCGATAACCTTGAAAAAAAACTTTATTTTAAAAAATATATGAATAAGTTAACCAAAATTAAAGCGTTATCCAAAAAATCGTACTTCACAACTGAGTTGAAAATAAACCAAAAAGACCCTCGTAAAATATGGGACATTCTGCGTTCTGCCCTCCCTGCTTCTTCTAAACGAGCCCCAGTAACATCCTTGAAAATTAACGGTCGTATTGTTTCTAATCAGCAGGTAATCACCGAACAATTTAATGAATTTTTTTGCTCTATTGGCGCTCACTTAGCAAGCAAATTTGACAACTCGGCTCATAGCTCCTACTACAAATATCTTAAACGCCGTGTTTCACCCTCCATATACTTGGACGTACCTGAACTTTCAGAAATTATCAATGCAATTAATGACCTCAATATTAACAAAGCAATAGGTTATGATCACATATCCCCTTATTTCCTTCGAATTGGCTCAACAATACTAGCTCCCTATATTCAGGTTTTCATTGATTATTGCTTCACAAACGGTATATTTCCCGAAAATGGCACCACTGCAAAAGTTGTTCCAATCTTCAAAAAAGGTAAACGTGACAACCCTACCAACTATCGCCCTATTTCAATACTAACCTGCTTTGCTAAAATATTAGAACGAATAATTTATAAACGTCTGTTCACCTTTCTGAAAAAACATAACGTGATACTAGACTCTCAATATGGCTTTCAAAGTAATAGATCTACTAATCATGCTCTTATTGACGTAATAACCAACTCATTCGATAACATCAATGATAAATTGTATACCGGACTGATATTCCTTGACCTCACAAAAGCCTTCGATACAGTAAATCACGAAATCCTTCTGCTTAAATTAGATCATTATGGTATTCGGGGCCAGGCAAATGATCTCCTGCGTGCATTCTTAAAAAGAAAACAATTCGTTTCTCTCAATAGCCACGAGTCTTCTTTACTATGCAATGATTTTGGGGTTGCTCAAGGTTCAACCCTTGGACCCTTACTATTCTTATTATACATCAACGATTTACCATCATCCGTAAACTGTATTCCCCGACTTTTCGCAGACGATACTTGCTTATTGTTTTCAGCCTCAAACCCATCTAAACTACGTTCCCACATGCAGAAAGATCTAGACAATATTACTGAGTGGTTTAAGGCCAACAAACTAACAGTTAATCCTTCCAAATCTAATGTTCTAATTATCGCTCCAAAGTTAAATAAACCCCATCCTCATATGGATCTTTCTATCAACAATTCGCCCCTTCCTATCTGTCAAAGTGCCAAGTACCTAGGCGTTATCATAGACAAGCTACTAAATTTTGACAACCACATATCAACGGTCGAACATAAAATATCTAGAGCTGTTGGAATTATTTCCAAGCTACGTCATTATTTACCAACAAGCGCAATTTTACAAATTTACTATTCTCTTATACATACACATCTGTTATATGGACTAATAGTGTGGGGTTCTACCTATAAATCTAAACTTAAAAAATTGTTATCCCTTCAGAACAAAGCGGTAAAGTTAATTGGCGGTGGTCTCTCAAGAGATTCAGTTACTCCCCTTTATTACCAACTTGGCATTCTTAAACTTCCAGATCTATTTAAATTTGAAATCGGAAAATTTGTTCATGCTCATTTTAAGAACAATCTACCTCCCGCAATTTCTAATTTTTTTTTATTGACCAGTGTAATGTCCCAAAAAAATACTAGATCTACCCAGCCTCAAAGAAACTGTTTATATATACCTCGCTATACAACTAATCGGTTGCAAAAATGTATAAGATATCAAGGAGTTAATATCTGGAATGATATTCCAACGAATATTCAGAACTCTTCGTTTAATTTATTTAAAATTCGGTTCAAAAAACATTTGCTTCAAACGTACAATAATTGAACTTTAGACCTACTAGTGTGAAATGTGGAAATAGTTTCATGCAAATCACTACCTCATAGTCCTGAATTTAAATTATATTCATCTGTTAACCAATATATGTAATGTGATCACATATCCATTCATGAAATCGGCAATAGGGTGGCAGCTGACTAGATGACCGAAAGGTCTATTCGCCGTCTCCCTGCGGTCATGTTTGTTTGTCTATTTCTTTAAGTGTATTATTTTGTGCCACCTTACCGCTAATAAATGTTGATGATGATGATGATGATGATGATTAAAAGTAGATGTGGCTCGCTGAAAATATTATGCAATCAATGTGACCCGCTATGCTTTATCGGTTCACCACCCCTGAACTAACGCATTGTTTTTTCAATTTTAATGTTTTAGACTACCGGTAAGTAGCGCCAATAATATGTAACAAATGAAAACACGACGAAAAGCTTATTTCATCATGAACCAATTTTGCTACGATTGCAATCTTGCCAAGCTGTCTGAATGGATCTTTACAATCGAAATCAATCAAATCACATCAAACATTACATTAATAAATTAAGCATATGTAAAACTGTAATACCGGTAACCAGCGATGGCGGAAGCATTTCCTAAGTGGGGGGGCCCAAATCCAATGACCAGATTTTCTTCATCCACACCCAGAGCCGGCAGTGGCGTAGCAAGAAATTTTAAAAGGGAGGCATAATTTCCACATTTTTTTCAGCGTCATTTGTTTCGGCAGAACTGATTTCAAGCTGATGAAGAAACAAGAAAGGCTCCTGGGGGGTGCGGGGGCATGCTTCCCCGGAAATTTTTAAAAATTAACATGTTGTAATGGCTATTTTTGTGCTTTTTGATTAGTTTTCAGGCAAATTGTGTTTAAATTTTTTTACCCTAGGTCTGAGTGCTTCGCCAAATATGATACATTTTGTTCGCACAGTTTTAATCATGTGTGCTTAAGGCGTCAGGCTTGTAGCTATCAAAGAGATTCAAAATTATAGAAAAATTGTATGCATCAAAAACATTTTAAAAAATGGCTGGTGGGAGGATGCATACTTCTTATTCTACCTCTCTAGATTCGTTCCTGGCCAATGGCCATAAGCCACAGCAACCACCAAAAGAATCTGGCATATTTTAGTCACTTGGCATCATTAGTATTGTTTTTCTTTACTAAAAGACAGAGTCAAAAGGGGGGGGAGGCATGGCACAATGGCCTCGCCCTCAAATACGCTACTGAGGGCCGTATTTAGACAATGTGAGGCCCTAGGCTATTTGATCACACTGATTGGAAGAGCAAAAATGGTTTTCCCGTCCTCAGGTGTTCTGTTTTCCACTGAAAGTATCGGTGAAGAGGAAAAAAAGGTCTTCATTGTTCGTGATGAGTTTTCCTATTTTCTCCGAGGCCCTAGATTTCAGCCTGCTAACTCTACATGTAAATCCGCCCTATGCTTACAATCCATATTTAGCCTGTCCACATGTGACATGTCCAATTTATGTAGGCTTCAAAACCACGGTTCTTGCTTCTTAGTTTTTGTTTCCCCCACCCCACAAACACAATTTTAAAGAAGACATCTCTGGGTTTAAGCTCTTTCCTGGCTTTTAATTTCGATGGTAGGCCAATTAAGTTTCAAATACATTCATGCAGAGGCATTATTGTAAAAATAAACGCGCAAATTAGGCCCCTCCCTGAAAAAAATGTGGAGGCCAGGGCCCCCCCAATTCCGCCACCTATGCCGGTAACAGTCTGGCGACAACATACACCTGTTTGGTACCACCAACAGTTACGAACCTCCATCTCTAAATTATCTGAGTCATTTCTTTTTGAGTATAAAGCAGAATCGTGCAAAAAAAGCAAGAAAGCAAAAATTGACGTACCGGTAATAAAAAAATTGATCTAAAAAACAAAAAAATTGACATTTATTGACTTTATAACTTCATCAATACTGATTCTACGACCGTGAAATTTTGTTTCCATATTTTTAGAGTTATTTTCTATATTAAAAAAAAATTGACTTTATTGACCGTGAATCGCCCTACTAATAACGTAAACTTATCAAATTATTCTATTTTTTGCATACTTACTTCTCTTGATTCGCTTACCCTAGGGGGTCGCGCGACAGTAGATGGAGTTGAAGCCTCCAAGTATCTCGATTCTCCGCAACGAAAGGTAGATGCTCTGGTGGAATGGCAAGGCGAGATCAACTAAGATAGTCGACTTAATTTAGCCATTGAGTTTTAGGACGGCCTCTAGGCTTTCAATCAACCAATGTTAAGCACAGCGCTTGCTTGGCTGTTTTCCCTGGGAACACTCGAGCCACATGTCCATACCAACGCAGTTGTGATCTTTCTAGCTAGAAAAACAGCGATTTGATGCTTAAAGAATCACAAATATCTGCATTTTTAATCGTTTCCAACAAAACTCACCCCACCGAGTGATTTTTATACGCTGTCAATTTTTCACAACTTGCCCCTCGTTAAACATTAAACTGCCAATTTTTCTCAAGAATGGCTACGTTTCGGCTGCTTGTACAAGAGACCTCACTTGCTTATTCGTGACCGTTTGTCAGACTGCGTGCACAGACTGATTTAAAAGATGGATATATTTACCTAGGTGCAAAGTTGCCGTTTCGGTATCACAAATCGGTGTGGCTGGCGCATTACTGCACTTGCTTTTTCGGTGACATCATCCAATTCGCTGTTTCGCCTGCCATCACTTGTGAATGAGACCCGGAGATATTTTCATTTTTGCGACTGTTTTAATGACACTCCACCAACTAGGAGAGAGCACTGCTTTGGTTAGCGGGAAAGCAGTGGCGGCTCGTGCACAATTGTCACAGAGGGGCTGCAATTTTTCTTGTAGGTAGCTTACTGTTGCTTTTTTTGTATAGAGCTTAAACCGAGTCCTGATTTTTACTATTTATTGTGGGCACGAAGGCACTGGAAGGTCTGAAAGGTAGCGTTATTATTACGTTACTGGTTAGTCATCAATCACAAAACCACAAAAGCGACTTTTTTAATGCTCAGCCGATTTTTTTGATAAAAGTCACAGGAATGAAATCAATGCTTTTAAAATAAATATGTGTAACGCTAAGCAAATCAAAAGCACAGATGGCAAATAAAAGACCTGCAAACAACGAAAAGCATAATTAGCCTGTAACATAGTTTTTAAACCAACGCAATGTCTCAGTGTGCGAAAGGAAAAGACTAACGTCAATCTACACAGAAACAAACGCCATTCTACGATTCTTTGCGCTTGCACAAAATTGAGTGTTTTTGCCTTTGAAATTTGCCATGGCAGATAAGCCTACCCTTTTTTCCACTGAAAGCATGCTCAATGCGGATAGTCTTTCGTTCCTCATTGTAAATCTCAGAAATGCAGTAACTCACAAGGTAGTAGCAACCGTAATCCTTTCTGTTTTTTTAATACTATATGAACTGGCTAATAGCTTGCTTTATTGTTTACTCTCTCTACCAGGGCTGCTACGAACTTGAACTTCTTGAACTATCTTTTTTTGCCGAGCTCGATCGCGAAAAAAAGTTGATTGAGTTTTTCGACTTAATCTAAATTTAATACAACTTGCTTGAACTCAGCTTAAGCTCAAAAACCACTGGAGCTTTACTAATAGACCAGGTAAAAATACTGCATTTGAAAAATATTAGTAATGAAGATAGTGAACTCGGCTTGGAAACTTTTAGTGAACTCCAAACTGGAATAAAAATGTTTGCGAGTTCCTAGCTCTGCTTTTTAACATTTTAATTATCTTATTCTGAATAATCTAAGATGAGTACCGGTACAGATATTGCATTCTTGCACACGTAAGAATGTAGCCTATTCAATAATCTATCTCATAACGGAGTAACAGGAGAGAAGTCTAGTTGCACCATATTGCTCATCAACGCAAAGCGTATATCTTCCTTTCGCAGTAAGTTAGTAACGTTACAAAGGTTAAGGTAATCAAGTTGCTTTCGAGAGAGGGACTGCAAAAATTTTGGCCCAATTCACGCATTTTTCCTCGTCAAAAGAATATTAGTGGGTGCGGGGAACGAAAAGTTTTTTTCTATTTTCACCATGGCGCTCTCAACAACAGGCCTTGACGTCGCGCAAGCGGCGGCTGTTTGTGGAGGCTGACTGCAAAAACGCGATGTTTGAGCATCACCATACTTTTTCTTTTTTTTATAAATGGTTTTATTAATCAGCTTCACTTAAAATGCAATTTGGCATGTTTCAGGACTAATGTACAGAATCTAAATCTTAATTGCTATTGTCAAATACATTGCTATCACAATTTTTTTGAAAAAAAAAAAAGAATTTAAATGACGTTTTCAGAAAGCGGTAGAATTCCAGGCGTACTTGATTTGTACCAGAATGAAAAGGCACACTGTTGGGAAGGTTGCAACTATCAACGGCCAAAATGTATAGATAAAATATTAGTTAAAATTCAAAACACCTATTAGCTTAACTGCGTTATAAAGCTGCAAGATGAGAATCCCACCACAACTGCATTAAAAAAAAAAAACACTTCGAGCAATATTACCACATAGTGTCACACCAAATGACATTCCCCACCAGAATGCTAAGTAGTAACAGATAAAAAGACAAAACTTTCATTCTGAACGATGCAAAACATATGAATTTCATGCATAGCGAAAAAAATAAAGCAAGCATACCAGTTGCATGCACACTTGAATAAATAGATAGTACAAACCGAAATTAAGCAGCGTAGAAATGTCGCTAACAAAATAGTACAGTGATAGTTGTCGAAACACAGAATTTAAAAGTCACAGCAGACACAATTATACGTTGCCATCATATTACGCAGTATCATACCAATATTATTACAGCTCTCGTAACAGCTTGTTCCGCCATTGACACAGTTAATAACACTTACAATACTTTGGTAAGGACAAGGTATTTTTACCACAATCTAATGTGAAATTTCTGCAAGAAGGCTTATCAACAGTAAAATCATGAAAAAACTAATAAACTTACTACAAAAATTACAGTTGTTTCCGGTATCTTATCAAAATTACCTTAAACAACATGCATACAGTATGACCAGTGGCGTACGCACGGGGGGGGGGGGGGGGGTTTCGGGGGTCAAACCCCCCCATTGATCATTGGAAAAAATTAAAAGCCGCTTTTTTTGGACCGATTGGCGTTTTTTCATACAGAGATTGTGTTTTTCTGTGCTGTATCAAATTGCCTATATAATCTCGAGAAACTTTCATTGTGATGCAATAATACCGATAGTCAAACTTTTCTGGTGTGTTGCGCTTGAACCAATCACTGGCTCAATGTGCTAGTCTGGACAAGGTCAATGGGCACCAAAGCTGGTAGTCGTGCTGTGATGTCATAAAGACATTGTTCTCAACGGTTATGACTGGACAAGACAACGTTTCAGCGCAGAAGGCATTCTTGGAAGAGAACGGTTGCAACGCATGCAGATATTCCGCTAGCGATGTCATAATTTTGAGCCAAACCGGCCAGTTGGCGCGGGAGGTTTTGGGTTCGATTTTTGGGCCGGTACCGGCCGTTAGCTCAGTTGTTAAGCGCACAGGTTATCGGTGCGGAAGGTCTGGGGTTTGATTCCCGGGATGGTTAAATCGGCACAGTGTCGCCAACGGCTCGCCACCGCTGCGACCTTTCTGTGTTACCCAAGCGCAAAGAGATGGGCCCCAGTGACGTTCGCAGGGGTCCGGAGTCAGCACTCCCCTTCTCCCTTGACAATGGCAGAAAAAATGAAACCTTTCTTTTTTAAAACGAACCGACTTTTCTTCATGCGGAGCTTGCCGAAATTGCTATCATGTTTTCATCCCAAACAACACCATCCCCCACAAAACATTTTAGCGTAAACCATTTCCTTACAAGTACAATGATCATCCCTCCTTACGTCTGCGTGAAAATTTGTACCATCCCCCCATAAGTGTTTTTACAACTCGAGCACTGATTACGATGCAATGCTTCAATACCGGTACCCGGTAGTCCAACTTTTCTGTTGTGTTTTGCTTGAAGTGCATTTTTGTCATTGATGTTGCCGTGAAACAATTAAGAAGTAGGAGTTTCCTTAAATGCGGCGTATCTGCAGTAACTATGGCTGCACACAAATTTTTTTCAAAAATCAAATCAAATCTTGATTATACTCGTTTCATTAAATTCGTTGTTGTACCGAAACGTGGTAGCGAGTTGCAGAGCCCGACCCCGCGGCTTAGCGCCTGGGCAACGCAGCTCCAAAGAAACGTCGCAGCGGTTGCGAGCCGTTGGCTACACTGTGTCCGACTGGACCGGCCTGGGAATTGAGTCCCAAACCTTCCGCATCGATAGCGAAATCTTGTAACACTACGCTATAATCGCCCGGTTTTTTGAGAAATTTTATTAAAATATAAAAAACTAAATTGACACTGCTTTAAGTGCTAAAAGTAAGATAAAAATACTGCCTAAAACGACCATAGACTAACGAAAGATTTGAAGAGGCCTAGGGGCGGAACGAGGGAGAGACAACATTGTTTTTTCGTAGCGTAAGCTGACTATCTCAGGATCTAGAGTTCTTCGTTTCCCATAGACACCCCGATTATGTGTTTGAAAGCATCTGATATCGACGCTGTGATTTGGCAAAAAAATGCTTAGATAATATCGACGCTGTTTTTGACTTTAATCGGATGATTAGGGATTCCTCTCGCGCATAATTTATTTTGGTTTAAAAACGTTTTGGTAGGGAGGGCAGTTTTTTCTTATGCTCCAATATCTTCACTTTTCAAATTTCAAGCGAAAAACTGCCCCCTTCATAATGAGTATACCGCATATTGACTGTTTATAACAAGGTCTAGCCTACATGCGTTGTTTATATTAAGGTTGGTTCTTGAAAAAGTTTTCTTGGAGAGAAGAAATTGCTTGTTTTACCCCCTGGGTGCACCCTGTTTGTGACGTTGCGACAGCTAGCCTATGCTTAAGTCAATTAACCTTCCTATGGCCCAAAAATGATTTCAACTAAAATTTTTTCAGAAAATTTTTAACCACGGCCTGACAGCTTGAGTTTCTGTGAAACCTTTTCTCTCCTTAAATGAAACGCAAAGCATCAAGCAAAAGTGTGAATGAAATATCTTTATCATTTCCTTAGTTATAGCAGTATATAGCTTAATCGTGGTTAATTGCAATTTAGGTTGGAAACATTACAATACGATACACTTTAATATCTCTAAACTACTGCAATTGTAATGTAGTATCTTTACGTCATCACGATGTGACGTCACTGAAACCCCCCCATTGAGAAATCCTGCGTACGCCACTGAGTATGACAGCTTGTATCCACTTATTCTTCTCCTCTTCATCACTTGGCACACGGTACACTGGTATCTTTTCACAGCTACTTGTGGCTGGGCATTTTTTACTATCAAAATTTGTTTTGCACGCATATACGCAACATTTCCTTGGCATTCTATTGCATTTGGATTATAGTGCTCCACATACCTGGAACTAACCTATGCGTTACACCCAAGCTAGTCTACTATAAAAAAAATGCAATTTAATTAAAGGGCAGTACTTTCTATGCTGTAGATACGTTATCCACAATGGGGTATGTGTAGTATCGGCCCCCACGCTTTTTCTGTGTTTGCACACTGCTAACAGCGGGTAACGTCTAGAATCGGCCCCCAGGTTCGGTTAGGGTCAGGTAATACCCCAGGTTAAGTTTCGCAAACCAAAAAAGCGCGGGGGGCAATAATAGACATTACCTCCAGCAGCTGAACTTTTAGCCAACTCAATTCTAGACGAAGTATTTATCTAAACTTCGATTTGAAATAAGAAATGTCAGGCAGGACTACCGCACAAAAATTTTGTGTACCGGTACTTGTTTATTCAAACTCCAACTACGATACCGACACCCGAAGTTGCCAAAATCGTTATAAAGTTCCACTGCAATTTGTTTTTAGTTGATATTTATCCTCCCATCACGAGAAAGCGATCATAGCGCTATACGAGCTCGCTAGGAGTAGCCAGCCATCTGTCTACCACACCAAAATGGGGGAATCCCGCTAAGCGCCTTTCCCAACGGCACAACAAATAAACTTGTCGGCTTGTTCTTCGCACGGTCCCTTTAATGCTGAACGTCAAGTCAAGCAGGGAAACTGTAAATAACAATTTTAAAGTCATTAGTTTGACCCGACTCGGAATCAAACCCGAGTCTACAGCTCAAGAGGCGGACGCTCTTACCACTCGGCCATCTGAGCTGTTCGGACTGGCTGGTCTATTTCATTTAAACCACGTAGATTACACTAAGGGCTAAACGTGGATAAATATTTTTGATTTTTTTACAATTGCTGTTCCTTCTCATAATATTCTAAATCTGTTTCTATCAGACACCCGGCACACGCCACCGGAAAACTTGGGAACTGTCTTTTACTGATGTGCTTAACTGATATCAAAACTATTTTTAATTTGCCAACTTCGTAGAACCATAGGCATGATTCTCTACGGCTTTTGACCGCGCTGAACTAACTGGTAACGCTGCTTTTGCCCGCTGCAGCTTTTGACCTTTATCTACCTGTCGGATTATATATTATTCAATGTTTCACTCAAACATTTTGTACTCTTTAATTAACTGGGGAAGAGCCTCTAATGTTTTATTGCGTGAAATAGAACTCTTACAAAACAAATTTATCAGAGCTTGTTTATTTCAACCTCGCAAAACTTATGTCAACCTTTTATTTTCAAAATTTCAAGCACTTAAATTAAAGGACATGGTTAACATGGAGTTCGCCAAGTTCATGTATAAGTATGAAAATCATTTGCTACCATCATCATTTGACAATTATTTTATCAAATTGGAATCAATACATAATTATAGTACCAGACAAAAGACTGCAGGTGGATTTTTTTATCGCCCGATTAATAGTAAGTTCGGCAGAAAAAGATTGCATCATATTTGCTTTAAAGTATGGGAGTCAATATCAGATGAAAAAAAAATCTGCTCGTTTTTAACCTTTAAGCGACGTCACAAATCTTCGGTTTTAACCCTGTATAAGGACTCGAGATTTTTGGTACAGACGTACAAGGCCACTTTTTCTTTTCCTGTATGTACTGTCAGGCTTTGCCAGTTTGGTTTTCCGTAAATTTTTACTGTCAGGCTTTGCCAGTTTGGTTTTCCGTAAATTTTTTCCGTCAGGCTTTGCTAGATTGGTTTTTCGCGAAGTTTGTAATTAACTTTTTGTGATTTTACGTGTTTTGTGTCGTGTTTCCGTTGCTGTAGAGGAAGGAAGAATGTTTCATGTTTCTGTGTTTTCTGGTGATAGTTTGATAAATGATATGTACGGTAGTTCATACACCTCTCTTGTTCAAATTAAATGTTAAATTGCCGCCAAGCAAGAGTTGGTACGGTACCCTTGCTTGTGTAGAATATGCCTTTTTCGTTTATTTTTAATTTTTTTACCTTGTGTTAGTGAAGTTCTGGTTAGACGTAGAGTAGCCTTAGATGACCGTAAAATCTTGCGCTGTGTCCTTCCACTAGTGCTTTGTTATGTGCTTTGGTAAATAAATGGATGGAAAAAAGTTTTTTTTTTACACGCTACTATGATCCTGACGAACTAGGTAACTACTTCTTATACCTAGTTTAAGTTAACCACAATACTGTTTACCGGCTCACTGCGCTCTTGCCTGTCCTTGACTTCCTTGTGTCGAAGTCGTACGGACCATTGACTCACAAAGTACTGATGCAAATAAATGTGTGCCGTGCGCAAAAACCGCCAAAATGCACAACTACGATCAGCCTCCACAAAAACTGCCGACTTGCACGATGGCAAGGCCTGTCATTCTCTCGCATAACGTCACAAGAATATAATCGTGTCGCGTCATCAAACCTGTCCCAGACTGCAAGCATGCTGAAAGAGTTGAAGAGTTGCACCGGTTGCACTCTCACTGCTTTGCAGTGTTGCCAATTCCGTTGAAATATTGGCTCTATAATTTCTTGATCAATAACCACCTTAATTCATGTGTAAGATAAGTTACAGCTGAAATTTCTAGGGGTGCTGTAGTCCCGCAGTTCCCTGAAACGAGCCACCACTGGGGACCGGCTCGTAGTTTCAGTTATTGTTGTACTGATGTTCATTCCGACAATAGAACATGTCTCCAAAAACCTATAAAGAGCTTGCTGGAAACAACTTCAAGTAAAGTCGAGCAGCGTAAGATCATTTGCAAAATAACAGACGTTGTACAGCGCAATCACCGATCTTTACTCTTCCAGTCCATACAAAAATCCGCACTTTCCTTAACTGTTCTATCCATATAAATTATTAACAGAATGGGTGAAAGACAGCACAGCCTTGTCATAGTCCCACACATGGGCGTAGGAGCCCAAAACAGTTTTGGGGGGGGGGGCGACAACTACTAAACCAGATGCATAACTTGTTGCTACAATTAACCTGCAAGCAAACAATACGTCAAAAATATAAGAGTGCACTTCTACCTTTTCCTATTTGACCAAAATGCTTTTTAGACACAATATTCAGCAATTGATAATAAAGGCCTATGACCACATAATAGCATTGTAAACAGAAGATGATGAGTGACATTGAATATAATTATTTAAGTTGGCAAAATTGTTATAGTAATTTCAAATTATAATTGGTATCTGTCATGCATTGTGATATGTTGTTAACTGGTTAACCTGCACCCAATACATTAACACTGCCCAAACAAAGTTTTGACTGCCCAAATTTCTTACGCAAAGTTTTAAATTTTATTGCAGTGAATGAGTAGACACATCATGTTAAATTCAAACTAACTTAATTATCAAACATTCACTATACACCCTAATCTTAAACCTATATATTTAGGCAACGTAAACATTTAAATGACTGAAATGAGTCAAAAATCCACTTATTGTATAATCTTGACAATCATAATATCAGAAAACAGATGAGAATCAAAATAAGGATTCATTAAAAAATTACTACAATGACAAATGTCGAAAACACTTCGCAAAAACTTTCAACTGCCCGAATATAAGACTAATTTATAAAGTGTATAGGCTACCGATATATAGAAAACGGCAATTATGAAACATTCTAGTCTAATACCAGCAGTAAAATCTTTATATACATGACACAGGTTAGTTAAGGCTATTATTTCATGGCATTTCTTTTCAAGACACCTGGCATAGACCTTACCCGGAACACTGATCACTGATGAGAGAGATGCCCCTATAATTGGTGTATTTTCACTTGTTTCCTTTCTTTTGGATAATTGAATTAAATTTGTTCTTGATTCGCCTTGAAGAATACATAATGAGCACTCATCGAATAAAACATAAAATTTCGCAATGCCAGAAAGCATCAAACAACCCAAAGGTTTTCTAGTCTAAATGCTTCCTGATCTTGATGTGAGGTCGAAATTAAATCAGAAGCGTTTAAGTCAATTAAAGACAAAAAAAAATGACTAGCAGCAAAACAAAAAAAAAAGAGAAAGCAAACATTAAACAACAATATAAACGAGAACCGAACTACAGTTCTAATAATATGCAATTAAAAATCAGTGACGAAACATGTAATCCTAAATTAATGAAATTTATGTATTTCCAAATAGGCTACGCCTTGGAATTAATATGAAGACATCAAATAGGTCTTATGTTTTTGTTTAAAAACACCCCATTAGAATTTTGTTCATACTTTTTATTTTATCCCATTATAGTTTTGTTTGTTTTATATTTTTGTTTGAAAACAGGATAAGTATTGCCACACTGGTATGCCATTGCTTTGGTGCTTGACAAGTCTTATGGGGCGCCGTGTGTAAAGCTACGCAATATAAAATTTTGCATCATTTCTTTGGTTAATTTTGGTTAAATTACGTGCAATATCATATATTGTTGCAATTTATGTATATTGCTGCAATAAGTGTTAAATTGTTGCAATTTATGTATATTGCTGCAATTTGTGTAAATTGTTGCAATTTATGTATATTGCAAAAAAAACTTTAAATCGGCTTTTAATTGCCATGGTGATATGCTAACTAAAACAGTCAGTGTTGCCCTTTCCCTTTTTCCATGAACTCATGTAGTGTACTGGCCTGAGGCGCTGTTGTACTGACTGTGCAGTGTGCGCTTATGCTGTATGGCTAAAACATGTCAGATTACAGTAACTTCTGTGACCTGTCCACAGAAAGCAGGTAGGCTACATCCTGACATCAGCAGATCAGCACACCGATACACCAGTAACCAGTTACATACGGTAAACTGTAAAATTAAAAATGTCAAACTAGTCTTCCGATATTTTGTAACTGAACGAACCCTAACTAAATTTAACCCTAACTGAACCTAATTCTAATCTAACCCAACTGGACCTGGGAGCTGATACTAGTTGTTACCCCTATACCGGTAGTCTAGTCTAGCTGCTGGTATTCCAAAGGATACCGGTACCAGTAGCTTAACAGTAGTAGCTTAAATGATTCCTTTAACCAGTAGCTTACATGTTTCAGCCAAACCAATAAGCGCACACTGCACAGTCAGTACAACAGCGCCTCAGGCCAGTACACTACATGAGTTCATGGAAAAAGGGAAAGGGCAACACTGACTGTTTTAGTTAGCATATCACCATGGCAATTAAAAGCCGATTTAAAGTTTTTTTTGCAATATACATAAATTGCAACAATTTACACAAATTGCAGCAATATACATAAATTGCAACAATTTAATACATATTGCAGCAATATAGATAAATTGCAACAATATATGATATTGCACGTAATTTAACCAAAATTAACCAAAAAAATGATGCAAAATTTTATAGTGCGTAGCTTTACACACGGCTCTCCATAAAGTCTTCCATGCTACTTCGCAAACATCGGTCAGCAAACGAACATCACGTACGGTTATTTTTTTTTCGACATTTCAGGTCTGATATGATTCTCACAGGCGCTTTTCCAATCTTAAATGATTTGATAATAGTTGTCCTTTCTGGCCTGCTGAATGTTGTCCTTTCTGACGTGCTGAATGGGATGTCATCACGACTTCCACGCGTTGGGTGGGAGGATGTAACTTTTTGCATCACCAACAGTTGCACAACAAATCCAGTAATAGAGCACTATGGAGCGGGACAGTGCTGTTGCAGCCTACTAGCCATCTTTAGCTGCACTCAAGTAAAAGGTACACTCATCCTTAAGAACGCTTGACTCAATTCAACTGAGCACTCTTCTGAATTTATCTACCCAAGATAATTTAACCATTGTGGTAGGCCTACGTAACAGAGTTACATATCACTTCAGTCGAATTTCTCCGCTTGACCAAGAAACAACGTGTTACATCCCATACAGCAGGCCAGGAACGACGACGTCGTTTTACTGTTGCATCTTGGCCACACGGAGAAATTAGACTGGAGTGACATGTAGCTCTGTCACGTACCACAAAGGTTAAATTTTTCTGGCTAGATAAAGCTGAAAGGGTGTCTTGCTGATTAAGGTCTAGAATTCCAAAAAATGAGTGTACCATTCACGTGAGTGCAGCAGATGAGGACTAAGAGCCTGAAACAGCGCTGTCCTGCTCGATGGTATAGGTTGTTGATGTTTTATTCTATGTCAGAGAAGTTTAATTTTCACAATTAAACCTGTATCTTTCCAATTATCCAGTATGAAACAAAAATTCCTCGAGGAATATTATAATTTGTACAAAAGTTGAGAGAAGAAGACGTAGGTATATAAAAATTGCTTCAAGCAGAAAAAATAAAACCAGAGAAAGTTATTATGAGTTACGAATTATTGAAAAAAGAATAACAATCCAGTGTCAGGTAATCGAGATTAACGTCAGCTAATTAAATTTGGATAAATGGTATGTGATGATCATACACTTTATTCAAGCTTAATCTAACTTAAGAACAGTACATAATTATAAAGGAATCTAAATATAAAACATAATACGACTTACTAAGGTTCTTAAACTAACACTCGTAACCTACTTACACCAAACCGAACACTTCAAACTAACACAGAGAAACAGAGTACAATTCACAATAACAAGCTAATTTAGAAATACATCTGGGCCGGAAGCATTAACAAGAAACTTCGCAGTTACATGTACAACACAGTAAATGATGTAAAAACATGGGTTCGAAACTCAATGTATTATATCATTCACCCCTCCTGGCAAACAAGATTTAATAATTTACGCCATAGCGCATAGGAGGAACACCTTTGTTACTACGAGCGGAACGTCTCACAGAACATTCAGGGCTGTTGACGTTCTGATTTACATTTTCATGAGATTCGAAAGAAGAATCACTACTGCCGTCAAAACTCACATTACTTTCAGGTTCATCACTAGAACGAGAAAAATCACAGGGTGCATCATTCTGTTGCGACACATTAAAGGTATCATTATTTACAAGTTGAGGAATAGGCGCAAGATCACGAATTGACACAGTAGCTTCACGGCCACTCGGGTAACGCACATCAGCATATGTCGGATTCACATTAACGACTTCTACTTCGTCAACAAGAGGTTCACTTTTACTGTTTCTGACAAAACGTCGTACAAAAACTTTGTCACTATTAGTCAACCACGTAGGAAGAGATGTACCCGAGCAAGAACGTCGTTGAAAGTTAAAAAATCGCTCGTGTGGGGTCGTATTAGTAGCAACACACAAAAGAGATCGCATCGAATGCAAAACATTATCTAAAACGGCTTCATAATTCGATTGCGGTAATGCGTCGTTTTTTAACGCCAATTGAATGGACTTCCAAACAGTTCCCACAGTCCTTTCGGCTTGTCCGTTACCTGAAGGATGGTAAATGCTAGACTTGCTGGATGCAATGCCTCTGTGCAATAAGTACTGCTTGAAATCACGCGAAATGAATGCAGCTCCATTATCAGTATGGATAAAATTTGGGGTTCCGCACAGAGTAAAAAGCTTCTCTAAACATTGTATCACAGTTGATGACGTCATACTTTTACAAGGGAAAGCAAACGGAAAACGTGAAAATTCATCTACTATTATCAGCAAATAATTGTTACCACTTTTAGATTGTACAGGTCCTTTAAAATCCATACTTAGGCGTTCCATAGGGTGTGTAGTTTTCACCAAAACTTTCATGTCAGGACGATAGTATTGAGGTTTCACTTCAGCACATGTTTTACAATTAGACACAACTCTTTTAACTTCAGTTGTAGAGAATGGCAAGTTCTTTGTGCGCACAAAATGTAACATTCGTGTTACTCCCGGATGGCAAAGTTGTCGGTGAATATCTTCCAGGGAAGATGAAGCAGAGAGAGATGAACAGAAAGCTCTTGACAAGGTGTCTGGTCCAACATTTTGTTTTCCTGGTCTATATTTGATTTCATAAGAGTAAGATGCCAGCTCCAACCTCCACTGTTGAACTTTATTGTTTTTGATTTTCGAACGACGTCTACTATCAAGCATAAATGCTACTGAACGTTGATCTGTGACTAGAGTAAACGTTCTTCTCGACAAAAAATGTGACCACTTTCTTATTGCGTCTATGATTGCTGTTGCTTCTTTTTCGATCGCAGGGTAGCGCCGTTCTCCTCCTTGCAAGGTTCGTGACATGAATGCCACAGGTCTTCCGCCTTGGTTAAGAGTAGCTGATACGGCAACATCAGAAGCGTCGCATTCAACAACAAAAGGCTTACTTTCATCAACTGATTTTAAGGCAGTATGTTCAAGCTCACTTTTCAGACGCTGGAAAGCTTGTAATGCCTCCTTACTGAGCGGAAAACTCTTTACGTCGGCTAATGGTCGAATTTTATCAGCAAAGCAATCAATCCACTTTGCGTAGTAGGCAAACATTCCCAGAACACGTTGAAGTAATTTAAAAGTTGTTGGGGGCGGAAAATCTTGTAAAGGACGTAATCGTTCCGGATCAGGTCTAATAAGTCCGTTACCAACAACATAACCCAAAATTTGAATTTCAGGAACAGAACTAATGGTTTTCGATTCATTTAGTGTAAAATTGTTGCGAGAAATTGCTTCAAGGAAAGCTTTCACATTTAAATCATGTTCCTCTTGAGTTCTTCCAGCAACTGTTACATTGTCTAAATAAGGAAACGTATCGTTTAAATTTTCGTTTTCAATAAAACGCGAAATGACTCGCTGAAATACGGCAACTCCATTTTTCACACCGAATGGAATGCGATTAAACTCATACAATTTGCCATTTGCCTCAAAAGCAGTATATTTTCGTTCAGATTCAACTATTTTGATTTGATGGTATGCACTTCGAAGGTCAAAAGTCGAAAAAACGCTGTATTTTGCAAGTTCATTTATCATATCGTCAATTCTAGGCAATGGATATGCATCTAATTCTGTATAAATATTAATCGTTTGAGAGTAATCCACACATAAGCGTTTCTTGTGTCGGTTAAATTCATCGCTAACAACAACTACCTGGGCCCTCCAGGGCGATGAGCTCGGTCGAATAATTTCCTCAGAAAGAAGTTTATCGATGTTCTCTTGGATGAAGCGTCGATCTTCCTGGCTGTAGCGACGGGATCTAGTAGCTATTGGTTTCACATCTGGGGACAAATTTGCAAACAAAAACACTTCATTTGTGTCTGCTGCGGTCAAGGAACAGTTCGAGTTCCTTGAGACGATCAAATCTGGAGAGTCGCCGTTAAAATTGAATATCAACCGTTGATGCTGACTTTGGAAATCTAGCCCCAAAATGATATCACTGCACAAATCCTGGAACACGTTAAGCCTCGTAGAGGGATATTTCATCCCGTTATGGACTAAGTCAACCAAACAGAACCCATCGGATTTGACTTTCATGGTTGTGGCCGCCATTTGCACCTGCTGTGACGTAGATAGACTTCCATGTTCAGTTTTGTACAAACATTAGAGTTGATATAACTTTCCGAACTTCCTGAATCAACTAGAGCAGTTAAGCTGGTTCCACTGATTGAGACAGGCAACGATGCTGGAAGCAAACTTGCAGGACATGCAGCAGATATAGTACACAAACCAGGGCAAGAGTTCGAACAACTACTAGCGGTTTCTTTAACATTTACTGAACGAGGCTTTGCACGACGTATGGTAGATGACTTGGAACGGCAAACTTTGGCAAAATGTCCAATTTTTCCACAGGAATAACATTCTGATTCTCTAGCTGGACATCGGTCTCGACTATGGAAAGACAAACCACAAAAGAAGCAAGTCTTATTGCGTGTTGATGATCCCAGGACTTGATCGTTATCTGATTCTTGTTCGGATTCTTTGCTCAGCGAAGGTGCAGCGCTCGCTGTTACGTTTCTTCTGCACAGGTAAGCTTCAGAATGTTCTTGAGCTGTCCATAAAGAACAAGCGATGTCATATGCTTGATCCACGGTTAGTTCAGCATTTTCTAACAGTCGTTGACGAATAGTATGAGATGAAATCCCATTAATAAAAGCGTCACGAACCAACTCATTTCGGTATTCATCTGCCGTGACATTTCGTAAACCGCATTCTTTACTCAACAGATGAAGTGATTGAAAATATTCTCGTAAGGTTTCGCCTTCTCGTTGTTTTCTCGTAGCTAATTGATGTCTAGCAAAAATCACATTAGGTGATTTAATGTAGATACTCTTGAGCTTTGCTATGGCAGCATCATACGTATCGCAGTCTTCAATGTATTCGTAAACATCTGAGCTAACGAACGTGAATAAGACTTGCAAACGCTGATTTTGATCCGGTTCTTGTGCTGCATTTTCCCCATCTCGGTTATGTTCTTCATAACGCTCTAGAAAACCTGTGAAAACTTTCAGCCAATGCTTCAGCTGCTTTGCTGCTTTTGGGGAATCGGGCTGTGCATCGAATCTTGCTGGTTTCAACATTTCTCGCCATGACGCTGCCATTTCTCTTTATGTCTTAAGTTAGATTAATTGTGATGATCATACACTTTATTCAAGCTTAATCTAACTTAAGAACAGTACATAATTATAAAGGAATCTAAATATAAAACATAATACGACTTACTAAGGTTCTTAAACTAACACTCGTAACCTACTTACACCAAACCGAACACTTCAAACTAACACAGAGAAACAGAGTACAATTCACAATAACAAGCTAATTTAGAAATACATCTGGGCCGGAAGCATTAACAAGAAACTTCGCAGTTACATGTACAACACAGTAAATGATGTAAAAACATGGGTTCGAAACTCAATGTATTATATCATGGTAGTGATAATTTGCTTTCAGATTTGCTTTAATTCTTGCTATACTACATTTGCACTAAGCTAAGATCTTAGTAGATTAGATTTTTGGTTAGATTTAAGCTTAGTTCATTAGTTGAATTTCTTTATGCTAGCTCAGGGCTACTCAATTGGCGGACCGCGGTCCGAGTACGAACCTTTCAAGTGTTTGTTCCGGACCGTGTCCGGTTAGTGAATTTGGCTACATTCAATTGTTCCTTTTGCTCACAATTTCGTTGATTCACAATTGTGGTTATTTTTGAAAAAGAGCCATTGCTGAAATTATATCACTGCCTAAGTGCCCAAGGTTCTATTCTTTATCCGATTCGCTACCGGTGTATCATCACCTTAGAACCTAAATTTATGGAATTAGCAAATAACAAGAAATGCTATTTTTTCCACTAGCTTGCTAGTTGAGCCATAACTCACTGCGTGTTTTGTTCGCGTGACATGTGTTATATTTGTTACCGTATTTTCTGTATTGTGTTGCAATTTTTCTCCGGAGTGAACGGACCGCGGCAAGCTTGGAATTTTAGTAAATGAACCTTTGTTAAAAGTAATTAAGTAGCCCTGTGCTAGCTTATTATAAGGACATATTTTGAATAACCGAACAAAAGTAATTGTGACCACACAAACCTCAATAAAATTGTTCAGACATAATAACGAAAAAAGTGACCATTTTATTTCAGATCACCGTCTTTTTGCTGTGCGAGTATCTGCATTTGCATTGATCAATGGAATACTTAACGCTCGCGTTGCAAAACTGGATGGGTTTCGTTCCGTTTGTCGAGAATTTTGCGGACAAAAAAAAAATTCAGTCGTCGTTGCTTGGTAATAATGTTGCAACCAATGTTCCCTCTAATTTTTTGTAGTCTGTGTGCGTAAAAACTTCAGCGAGTGCGCACACTTTTTTAGAAAGGACTGACGTTTGTGCAACAACCTATGAATAAATTGAATATGGCAGCTACCGAAAACAAGTAGCGCAACTTCTCTTGGTTACGTTACTGCTGGTACATTTTTCGCTCACGGTACCACAGGCGTCGTGCAGCCAAAAAATTTGGAGGGGCCCGAGTAATAACTTAAACAAATACTAATCACAACCTTTGTAAAAGCCGTAGTTAGCATTGAGTAACATTACGAAAAAAGGAAGTTAGGAAAAGATACCAAAATATGCCGCAATACCCCAAATTTTGAATAATAAATCGAAATTTATTTTGATACCTCCAGCTGCTCCTTAATTTAGGACATTATGCGCAATCAGTGTGGCCCCACGATTTTACAAAGGAGGAGGACATCGCTGGGGGGCGAAGTGGTAAGGGAGTGTGGGGGTGGCAAGGGAGTCTGGGGGCGGAGTCCCCAGCCGCCAACGGATTTTTACGGTTTTCACGTAAAACAACTGTCTTATCGAAAAAGGACATTTCGGTACTTGCAGTGAGTACAGTCACTATTAGGCCTATAGTGTCCGACAATGCAAAAATATAATAGTAGTTCATGTCTAAAAGCAGAAGCTGGGCTAAAATAAATGAAAGGAGGCTGCAATCATTATTAGTTTTGACGCATATGATGGAATGACGTGTATAGATGTGTTCTAGGCTATGATCTTTAACAACGCATGCAAAATGTTTTTTAAATTCTAACTACAGATCAAGAAACTGACTTTACTCCTGAGTCGAAGCGATTGATTGAAGCAAAAATTAAAAAAGAAAGCAATGGAATTTATAGTATAAGAAAGCGGGGTATGGGGTTAAAGGATGAAAGCGAAATGACACGGGCTCAATTTTTTATATTTTTAATTTTCAATTTTTTAAATTATAAAAAGTAAATAAAAGTAACACACTATAAAAAATTTGGGGAGCACCCCCCCCCCCCCCCCGGGCCCCAATGACACGAAGCCACTGCACGGTACATTTTGCGAAGAAATGCGTCCTTTTAGCAAGTTCAGGAGCAATTTTCCTCAACTTGCCAACCTAGAACATTGCTTCATCATGATACTGTGTGCCTGTGCGCAGTATATTCACGCGTGTGCGCAGTCTCTAAAAGCCGTGTGCGCGCGCACAGCTTAGAGGGAACACTGGTTGGAACCAACAACCAACATCACAATTTGCACGAACAAAATAGCCAGAATAGTTTCACAAAATCCACCAATTTTATTGGATGTCTACTACATTTTTTCGCAATCCTATATGTCTGCTGTTGATTTTCAATATGGTCAAAATTATTTGTCGGTGTATAGATATGACTAACAACTGTTTAATTTAAAAATAATTCGAACAAATTTTGACATAAGATTTTGTTTTTATAGAAATAGAAAGCCGTTGTTGGTGGCATTCGCTACACTGGTCGTGCAACTGTTCGAAGTATGATGATGATAAATTGTATGGAGATGAAGTTTAATTACAGGGATGCTAAAACTACACACAGAGTAGCGCAGCGAGAAATCTGAAAAGGGGGAGGGAATATAAACGAGAAAAGCTATCAAAAGGGTTTGGCGTATTTCAGTCACTAAGCCACACTTGTTCTTTTTTGCTAAAAAGCAAAGTCAAAGTGGGAATCCTAGCACAATGCCTCCCCCATTCCCTAAATACGCTATATTGAACATTTCAAATATATTCAATATACCAGCTGAAAACAACTTTGCTTTCTTTCACGCTGCCATTTTCGATGTTTCGAATATGAACCAACAAAATGATTTATTGATAATCGCTACGCAGTGAGTCTGCCCACAACAAACGTATAAAACTCAATTATAACCATTTTACAAAAAAGAAGATCCATCATCACAACTAAAGCAGCATGCAATACCTATAGGCGCTGGCACATGGGCAAAAAATAGCGTAATTCAACATTTGTAGAGTATCTTATGGATAAAACTGAGCTCTTTGCTAGTAATCGGTCTCTCTGAAAAAAATTCAAGTGTATATACCTTTCTTTTTTCTTAAGCTTTTCATCGACTTTTTTACCCTGTCTACATTTTCAAATTTCGTGTGCTTTAGGCCGACGGATCTTGGTTCTAGTGTCTGCATCATAATTAATTTTTGATGTCATAATCACTTTCTTGATGTCATAGTCAAAAAAAGTGCTAATGACATCGAGAAACTGATTATGATGCAGAAACTAGCACCCAGAACCGTGGGCCTGATACTCAGAAAATTGGACGCGTGAACAGGGTATATATGGGGCATGCATACCCTGATGAGCTTGTGACCTTTTACTTTAATTGTAAGTAAAGAGAAATGTTTTGGTACTAATGCAGCTCTGTTCATATTACTCGTGTACATTTCTCTATTCAAATATTTGTTTGTGATTGATATTTTTGAATAGAATGATGTCAAAAAAGTAGAGAAGATGGAAAAGCAATTGAATGTGTTTGAAATCTTAATGATAAAAGAAATGAATCGAAGCAAGGTGATGAGCTGTTACATCAGCGACATGACGAGGCGTCAGTAAAAAAACTTCGAGGGGAAATAAACTTGTTTTTGAGGGCAGAGGTTCTTAACCGGGGGTAAATTTTACCTACCGAGAGGGTAATTTTTCTGAAGTATAAACCAAAACAAACTTGAATTTTCAGTATTAAAAAGGTGAAAATTTTGCTCTGGGGGTAAAATATACTTTTTTCAATCGGCAAGGGGTAAAAAATACAAAAAGATTAGGAACTCCTATTTCAGGGAGTCGGGAGTATCTCGTTAAAATATCCTATTTCTTTGGTTAAACGCACTACATCATGTTAAATCACGTACCGGTATGCATGATTGGGAAAAATCAATGGTAATCGATATTCGATTGCGATATTCGTTACTTTTTGTTCATCGAATGCACTGGAGCCTTTACTTTTTTGGATGAGTATCGAATATGGTCTTGTCTTTTTTCTGCGCGATTCGATATTTCATATTCGATTCATTTTTTCCAGGTTACTTTATCTCACTTTAGCAAGTTTAAAATAATCGTCGGTATGTCATCACATTGTTTTTGCTGATAAATTTTTTTTTGTGCCAAAAAAACAAAAAAAGTTTTTTAACAGCAAAGTTGCTTCGTATATATTATGTTCGTGGTTTGTCTGTGAGTTGCCGCATGAATGTGAGGAGATTCACAAAAAATGCTTGGCGTACACCGCTAAATGCTCAGTGTAATATCGAATATCAATTACAATATTCTTTATTCTTTACTTTTTTAAACTACCATCAAAATCGATTATTTCTTTACTTTTTGGTGAACTAACGAATATCGATTATTTCTTTACTTTTTGGTTACCATTTCGTGCTTATTTCTAAGATTTGTGCTTATTTTCAAGGGCAATGTCTTAGAAAACGTGAATGTGCTTATGTCTGAGAAACGTGCTTATTTTTGAGTCCCGTCCTTATTTTTAAAATTTTAGTGGAAAAAATAGGATTCTGCGGACGTGAAGAACTTTTTTTTGGTCTTTAACAATTTTTAGTGGAAAATTTTTGGTCTTCTCCGATTTTTAGTGGAAAAACAGGACTTTGTGGACGTGGAGACCTTTTTTTGTCTTTATCGATTGTTAGTGGAAAAACAGGACTCCGTGGACGTGAAGATCTTTTTTTTGGTCTTCACCGATTTTTAGCGGTTTCACAATAAAGAGCTTTTGACTTTTTGGTAACCTAACTGCATCGTGCTTATTTTTTGGTGTGGTCCGGTGGTAACCCTGCTTATAATGCAGGGCTTTGTTGGGCATGAAGTAAATAAATTTCTAGGCCAATACGTTATTTCAGTTTAGGCTCTAGAATTCTGCTGCCTGATAGCAGTTGTGTCGCGCAAAATGCGCGACATGTGTGAAAAGCTCCATTTACTTGCGTGTTATGATAGTGTCGCGCGACTAAAGAGTCGCCCATGAGTCGCCGACCTGTCGTCGTTAAAGACATCAGCGCGACAGCGACACTGCGTGAAAATCTTCATTTAAGCCAATGCAAACATACTGTCGCGCGACAAATGTCGCCTGTGTGAAAGGGGCCTAATAGTAACTGCTGTTTATTGAATTCGCACCGTAGATTTGATAATTAAAACTAAAACAAACTGTAACGACGAAACTTAGCATTTTATGTTCATTTATTTTTAGAACGATATAACAAAAGTTCTAATTAAGCAAAACGAGGAAATTTTGCAGAGTGATAAGCTCTTTTTTCGAACAATCAATCACTTAAATTTATTCGTCGAGGACGACCATGAAAAACAGTTACAAGTACATATATAAAAAGAAAAACATTTGAACAATAAGATTGTACATAATCTTAACAAAAGAATTTCGACAGGAGACAGCGAAGTGACCGGTTAGGGCAGACATGGGCAAACTACGGCCCGCGGGCCAAGTCCGGCCCGCCGGTACTTTTAATCTGGCCCACCGGCACTTCCACCAACTTAAAATTCTCACCGTGCGAAGACCTTTTTTTTCCTTAAGAGATCATGGATGGCAGTGATTTTCAAAAAGTAAGCCTCAACGGTGCAAAATTGGAATAAAAAACGAGGTGAAACCCTTTTATTTTGGAGATCACATTCGTACGTGGACCGTGATCTCCAAAAAAAAAGGTCTTCACCTTGTTTTCCAATCAGCGTGCGGCCCGCGGCTTCAACAGTTTTTTCAAATCTGGCCCTTCGTGTGAAATAATTGCCCACCCCTGGGTTAGGGTCTTCGAGTCGAGCTGCCAACCAGAAACTGTAAAAAAAAAGAAAACAAGTTTTGCAGGCAGCTTAAAATTGCAAAAGGAAATTGATGTTTTTATGCACTTGTGTATTTTTTTAGAAGTTGATCTTTTAGCTTGGATTTAAACTTTTTCGAAGAAAGATTTCTCAATGATTGTGAAAGCGAGTTCCAAATTATAGGTCTTTGATAACAAATTGAAGTTTGGCAGCGAGAAGAGGAAAATTTAGGAATATACAATTTTTTAGGATTGTGATCGTGTGGAGCGGCTATGTATTGAAGAGATATCAGTAAAAATAGACGAGAAGTGGGTAGGAAGTAAGCCTTTAAATTGTTGATGCATTAGTTTAGCAATTTCGAATTCACGCA
Source organism: Trididemnum miniatum (assembly GCA_964006365.1). Taxonomy (NCBI): domain Eukaryota; kingdom Metazoa; phylum Chordata; class Ascidiacea; order Aplousobranchia; family Didemnidae; genus Trididemnum; species Trididemnum miniatum. The sequence goes on along the minus strand of OZ023251.1, from coordinate 14,480,540 downwards.
ATTCTGATATTTTTAGAAGTTTTAGCTTATAGTAGAGGGGAGTAACGCTGTCCCTGAATTTGGCTTTGGCAATAACTCGTATTGCTTTATTTTGTAAGCGTTGCATTTTGTTGAGATAGGAAAGAAAGGAGCTGCCCCAGAGTGGCAGAGCATTTAGAATGTGGGGTTGTACGAGAGCATGATAGAGGAGTAATAACGTAGATGATGGGAGGAGGTAATAACGTAGATGATAGTAATAACGTATAGATGAACTTCAAACTTATGGCGATCATTTACGCTAATTTCATTCCATAGTGGAAAAATTGAAGCAGATAATCACTACGCCGTTGACACAAACGCTCACTTATCAGTTTGAATTGCTAGTAGTAATTTAAGTTGTGACAGTAATTCGACTTGTGGTTTTGATCAGAACTATAATATACGCCTATGCTTTTATTTGCAAGTTTTGTCAAAATTTATTTTCACTGTCAACTCTTTATACAACTATATCATTTGCTGCTTACCTACATTATTGGCTCAAGAATATTAATGTGAAATCATTCAAAAGTGTATGAACGTGGTAAGGAACCAAACTCACGCAGTCTTTACTAAAAAAAAACAAATTTTCATCATACTTGCTGCATTACGCCGAAAGTGTAACAAATGACGGGGTTCATTTCCGCGGCTAAGCGCCTGACCTACAAAAACGTCGCAGCGGTGGCGAGGCGTTGGCGGTAATGTCCGACAATACCGGCCCAGGAATAGGACCCAAGACCTCCAGCGTCAATAAAGATGTCTTTAACCAACTACGCCAACGTGCAGCCTATGCTCATTTAGCGACGAATAATCAAAATACAACTGAAATCAAAGAAACGTGCTTGGGAAATAACGACTGATATTTAATTGACTCAGCTTCTTACGTATTTTTAGCTCGCGATTGAACGAGGCGAAATGAAAATAAATATTACTTCGTTACAAAGGGAAGATTCAGGACAATCCTATGAACCCTAAACAAAACAACAAGCAGCGCAGATGCTGCCAAAATAGTTTCATCTGTTTACTTGCTCTTTCCTTTTGAATGACTTATTATAAAAAGGGCATCTATCAGCGAAAAGTATACTGCTTGGCGTTTCCGAGCATGTCGCACTGTAAATGTCGCACATGTAAATGTTCCGAGCATGTCGCACTGTAAATAATTACCGAGTATTGTATAATTAGAAGGGTGTTGGTTTTGAGTTTAACTGTTTGTTGATTTCATACACTCAAAGTCCTCGAGTGCCTACAAATTTGAACAAAAAGTTATCCCGAAAACATGGAGGACGTACGACCAAAAAAAAGCGTTTATGTAATATTTCATTCATTCTATCACTCTCCAAGAAATCTAGGAATAATATTATCGAAAAATATGCCCCAAAATGATTTCATTCCACTCTTCCATACAGAACAAGAACTTGGACTAAACATTCCGCAGCAATGTCGTATCGTAAACTAAATTATTGCAATAAATGTGCGTAATTCAAAAAAAAACAATTGAATGGGTCGAAACAAATGAAAATGTCGCTCAAACCGCTTTTTTTTTCACTTTGAACCGTCGACAAAACTGCAAGATCAACTTTGTTCTCCTCCCTCCTAAAAAAGGTGCATGGTAACTCCTCTTAACTGACACTGACAAAGAACGAGGCGGATTCCTTTAAGCAATTTATCAAATATGGAAGTCGAAGAAAAACATATGAACTACCGCAGAAAAATTAAGAGCATAATCTAAATGATGGTTAGGGAAAAGAAAAAGCTTTATTTAAGGCAAAAACGCCAAGTCTTCAAAAGAAGATCCGGAACATCAAGGATAGTTCGTAAAAGTTGCAAACAGACCGACCGGTTCAGGCCTGAGCCTGAATCTGATTTAGCCCTAAACTGGCCCGAAAAAGAAAAAACGAAAAGTATAAGTTTGGTCAAATTCTTGTTTCCTAAAACGAACTTGATATTTGGGCAACCAAGTGTATCGCACTGATATAACAAGAGGCAGCAAAATAACTTCATACTCACGCAAAGATTAGTTTGCTGCAGCTGCAGCACTTTATTGGTGTTGAAAATAGTGGTCATTTATTTGTAAACTTCGAACTGCAAAGGACCGAACTTCAGTTACCGATACGCGTTTTTTTACATAGCGATAAACGCTGGTGGTAAACGCGACCGGAGAAAACGCGGGGCTGTTTACCGAAGTAGCGATGAGGATGGCGATTTTGCAGAGCTCGAAAAGCAGAAGGTATGATCAAGCACTTTTAAACTGCCGAGTTGTCTCAACCAGCAGACAGCAAAAGAAACAAACAACCATCAGAGAGGCCAATGGCGTACTTCTAAAAGTTTTTAATTGTTTTACTGCTATAAAGCTGAAATACGGCATGAAGAGCGTTGCATTTTGCGAGTGATAACAAGCAGCAGTATGAACGATTAGAGCTGCATCTTTCGTAGTGAACTGTTTGCGTTGGTTAAAGCGCCGGGCTGGTAATCGAAAGGTTTTCTTGGCTGGTTACCCGAATACGTAGTTGTGTCATTGGTAAAGACGCGAAAAAATCTGCTTTCCATTGAGGCCAACCTCGTTGTGTTGGCCCAGTCTGACTGAAGAGTGAAAACTGCAAATTAAACCTGAAAACAATAAATATGGGACGAAAATAACTTAAGGAGGAAAAATAAAGCCTTTATTTTTACAGCGGCTTTATTTTACATTGTCTTTATTTTTCCTCCTTAAACCTGAAAATTTACAGATTTTTCGTATTTTTCGTAAATATTTTTTTTTACAGCGGCTTTATTTTAAGGAGTTTAAGGCCGCTGTAAAAAAAACAGTTCACTACGAAATTACAAGTTCACTACAAAAAAAAAAAGCTTTATTTTAAGGAGTTTAAGGCCGCTGTAAAAACAGTTCACTACGAAAGATGCAGCTCTAATCGTTCATACTGCTGCTTGTTATCACTCGCAATTTTTCCTCCTTAATTTTTCCTCCTTAAACCTTACTTACAGCGGCTTTATTTTTCCTCCTTAAACCTGAAAAATAAAGCCTTAAAATAAAATAACTTATTTACAGCGGCTTTATTTTAAGGAGATTTACAGCGGCTTTATTTTTCCTCCTTAAACCTGAAAAGTTTGCATTGTGTTGGCGTGCTGATTGTTCACTACGTACTGTATTCAGTATATGAATTAACCGTGCATGCCTTTAACGTTCACAGTCTTGGCAATGCTCTCCCACACATTGGCAAGCATCATGGCGTCCATGTGACTTTCATGTTTCGCATTATATATAAATTCTCGCTCCCTCACCAGCTGTATTAACATCTCAATCGCTTCAGCAGCCATTATTTATCAATAATGTATACCAGGCTGCTGTAAAATCAAAATTTTACCAGTAGGTCAAGCTACAGATTTTTCAAAAATGAAACTTTTCGCTCGCGTCGCGCGATTTTTTATCTTCACCGAGATTAAAGATCGCGGGCACATTTTGACGCGTTTTCATCGCGCGCGTTTATGGGGTGTTTGGTGAAAGGTTACTTGAAAAATAATAAGAGGGGGGTTACTTGAAAAATAATAAGAGCGATCAAAAACAATCTCGCGCGCGGTAATCGCGACCCAAAAAACGCGTATCGGTAAACGCACCTTTTAGGCCGTAATCTAACTGGAAAAGTGTGGGCGGACTTATACTGATCTCTACAGGATATTTAACTTGCTCATGCCGGTGAGGAGTTTTATATAATCCACGATATGGCAGTAACATTTACAAGAATATAATCTTATTCATAATATACTTTTGATAAAGCGAACATATCAACAATTTTTTGCAATAAGTTGCGGAAAAATCTCTGGTAATTTTTGATGAGCGTTTAATGACTATAAATACCCAGTTTCAATGTACCGTGAAAGTCAATTTTTTCCTTCAATAGACGCTTTATTGGACCATTTGGCGGCGAAAAGTTGGTTGTCCGGGACATTTCGCTCTATCTAAATTTACGTAAAAAGCGCTTTGCTAGACCTTTTACGGCTTTCGGATAAAACATCAGCACATTTTATTTAATCCCAAACCCCAAAAGTTAAATCACGCAAGCATGTATACGTACAGTCTCTACCAAAACGTAAAATCAATGAATGCTAGTCACGTGCTGGCATGTCTCGCAGCTGCATCTTAATAGCGCAGCGTGAGCAGTCTACCACGCTTCTGTCAACGTCAGATTTTCATTCTCAAAATTTGAAAGCAATTAAATCTGTCGGATAAAAAATCATACTCCAGCCATTTCAATTCAGTCTCAACAACCCGGCTTAAAACTTAATGTTGGCAATAAAATATAAAAGCGTCACAAACCATCAATTCAGCGCAACAGTGTTTCCTACATTTAATAGTTGTTGTAAAACATTTTTTGGTATTTTTTTTACAGAAAGTTGAGTTTTGAGTAGAGAGCAAAATTATTGACAATTCGTGAGCACGTGAGATTTTAGTGATTGCCTCAAGCCTGATTCATACGGGCGTCGTTATTGCGTCATATGACGCTGCCTACGCGTACAAACGACGACCAATTCACTCTGAACGATTTCGCGCGGTAACGACACGTTAAAAACGACAGCCCGAGAGAAAAACTTGCTTTGAACGACGCTCCGACGAAGTAGAACCGAGTTCTACTTTTTCATTGTCGTTAGGCGCGTTGAGAGCGCTTTGTCTTAGTTTTGTCGAATAATTTTCGGATATATTTGTGATTTTGGCTCCAAAACTTGAATTATATTGTATTTCAAGAGAGAGTTTTCTAATTTTTTCTTAGAAATTGCTGAAATGTTATTCTTAGAATAACTGAAAAGAAATGAATAACCTAGGACTAATTTGCACTGTATTAAAATGCGAATTAGTCGGTAATTTTTATTTAATTGCTAATAATTATTATCAAAGCCAGAAAAATTGTACGGTAATTAAACTTTCCAAAGTGTCTAAGTCAGTGGTTCCCAACCTTCCTTTAGTCACGGATTCCTTTCAATTTATTCTGAAGCTTATGGACCCCAACATTTTTATGGTCAACCCTAAACAAATAATTTGGTGAACTACACTCACTTTTACAAATGCTAGCGAACTTTAAATGTGATATTGTAGACAAAATTAAATTACAAATTGCTCAAATCATAACAAGTTACACTCAAGAACCATCAGAAAAGTAACTTCGAAGAATACAGGTACCCTCACGCAATTTAATGAGAAGTCTGTTATTGTCTTTTTCGCACCAAGACACTGAACTGTGATTGGATGTTGGATCGTTAGCGATTAAGCAATATTAGCCAAATGAAGAAACCAATCAGCCTGCCTTTCCTACATGTTTTCCCACGTAAAAATTGCTGCCTTGTGCTTACATTACCAAGAAATTTCTTGAAGGTTGCTGATTAATTTTGTCAAGTGCCAATGCACTTGCGGACCTCCAGCAAGCTTTTCGGGGACCTCTTGAGGGTACGTAGACCCCTGGTTGGGAACCACTGGTCTAAATGTTATAAAAACAACATATTCGTTTAACAATGCCAAGAGTTTTTGTAATCGCCCATTTAATAGTTTCCGCTGTCTCCCCAAAAATATTATTCTCTGCAGCGCTTCCCAAGCTCTTATCTGCATTCTTTATCAGATTTTGCTTAATTATTTAGATTGGATGTTTTTGCATGATTCAAAATGCTACTCAAACTTAGTTTGGATCGTTTACGGCAGTTAACAGACATTGAGTATCGTGATAACTGATAAGTTTAAAGATCATTCTGTGTCCCAAGTAATAATGCTAATTAACAAACAGCTTGCTGAAATCGTTTCCTGCGATGCTTGCAGTTTGTATGTGTATTAATTTGTAACATGAGCTCTTCGGTACTCGTATTGTTCGATTACCAACCAAACAGCTGTCTATGCTGAAATGCACCTTCAGCTAGCGAAGCAAGACAGCAGCTGCATTTTAGTATGGTTTAATTTTTATTTATGTTATATAGTTAAAATAATTATGCAAGTAGGCCTATTTTGACTAGATTACAAAACCATGTGAGTCGGCGTTACGTAGACAAGTTTATAAGCAAAATTGATTAGCGCTTAATAAGTACACTGGCGAACAATGCATGGTTTAATTTTCGATTAGACAGTACTTGCAATTAACGAGAATAGTTGTTAGCGATGTTTGATTCCAGTCAAATGCACAAATCATTATGCAAGCACCCCATGTTTGCACCTATTAAACAATCATCGGTGAAAATTCTATGGGGATAGAAAATAATTGAAAGAGAAAAATCTCCATTTGTGCTCATAGTTTGTTTGAACAATGCTTCGCAAACAGTGCTAAAAGCATAGTTCAAGCTAATTGCAAGTTGAGTTTGTAAGAAATTGAATTAGGCGAGCTGACTGACATACCGTGTTTCCCAGAAAATAAGGTAGGATCTTACATTAATTTTCTTTCGAAAAATAACACCAGGGCTTATTTTGGGGGGATGATCATTATTATTCAGCTAATCTATTCATAAACCTAACACTACTTTTTATCCCAAATTCCGACAATAACTTTTCAAGCAGTAGAAACACACGCCAGGACAAAAAAAATTGGCGCTATCTCCTAGGTCTTGTTTTACGGGAATGGCTTATATTTGATCATTTTTAAAAGTCGGGCCAGGCCTTATTTTCGGGAGTACGTGGTAGCAAGTGCAGAGAAATTTTCTGAAAAACAAAATGCTTTTTGTTAAAAAAGTGTATAAAATGTTTAAGTTTTCAGGCTTAAATGGAACAGTTTAACAGAGCAGAAAAAATTCCAGTTAAAAGTAGGCCTATTTACATTAGCGGTTTTGATTATGCGGGTTACACGCTTCAGTTTCAGTTAAGGAGATTTTTTAGTTTAACCGGCTGTTCTTTCAACGCATTTTTTAGCGGGTTGAACCTACCTGTTGCATGTGAGTAATTTCCAACCCGCAAAGCTTACTGAAGTAGAACGACGTAAGTTTACGCCTGACGTAAGCCGGTTGGATTTAGCGGGTTAACTCGCTTAAATTGTGCATGTAAATTGGCTTAGTATGAAACACTAAAGTGAAGGCATGTCTTATGCTCAGTACTGTGATATTGTATTAGGCCAATGCAGAAATCACTACACAGCAGCAAAGCTTTGCAATGTCATTTTCCTGTTGTGATTTTGCTGCAAGCTCTCATGATTGCTTGGTGAAAACTTCAAATTAAAAAAAAATCAAATCTTTGTTCTACTCGCGGTACTTCCCCGCAGCGTGTAACAAGTGGTGGGACCCATCTCCGTGGCTTAGCGCCTGGGCAACACAACTCCGAAGAAACTTTGCAGCGGTGGCGAGCCGTTGGCGACACTCTGCCTATTTGACCAGCCTGAGAATTGAACCCCATACCTCCAGCACTGACAGCGTGCGCTATACAACTGAGCTAACAGGCTAAAAACGTGCGAGTAAGGTTTTCGAAAATTGTCAAGACTCAAAACAAAGCATGTTGTTTATGCTTTACTTCAAAACGATAACAAAACTATCAAAAATAAAAGCAGCAATTAAGTCCCACGAAGAGAGGTGTGCATCCGGGGAATCTCGCCAGGGCCGGGGAATAGGCCTATGTCAAAATTCAAAGTTAAATTTAGGAACATAGTGTATGAACTATAAAGTTTTTCAGATTGTTTCGAAACTGGAAGGGGTTGTGCTCCGGTCAGTGTAATGGGAGTAAAACGGTGCTATAGATTCAAGTGAAAATAATTTAGTGGGTGAATGTTAGATAAGACAAGACTAGCACTTTACAGTGGAATTGGTCAGTGGCATACCTAGGAAGGAGGTGCTGGGGGCCAAAACTACCTTGAAAGCTGTATGTAGGCTTAATTTCTTTACATAAATATTTTTTCAATTGGTAAAAAATATCTTAAACCTAAGAGTACCACTTCCTAGGTCTTGTTTTACGGGAATGGCTTATATTTGATCATTTTTAAAATATTTAAAAACAGGGCCTGAACGTTTTACTGACCTAATTGGTTGATTTTAACGATTTGAACCGTGGGTTAATGCCAAAAATTAATTGTTTAACAGGACGCTGGCAAGCTACCTTGGTATGTTGCCAGAATATGTGTTTTTTTTTCTTAGGTCTATTGAATATCTTGACTAATCAATCACTGGGCTCTATTTATATCGTAATTTGTAGTGGTATTACTTTTTTGAATACACACTGTGCTATTTCATTGCAGTAGAAAGCCGATTTTTCGAATTAATTATGGAATTAGTGGTTATTCGAATGAGTGACTTGTTTAGATAAATAAATGATCGAACAAAAAAACATAATACACAGGCTATGCAAAACACATACACTGTGGTTTACTTGTATATCATAGAATGGACTGTAGGGTAATTCCGGGTGAGATGGCCATGCTTTTTATAAATCTCCGTGATTTGCCTCCTACTTGCTCAAAACCTACTTAAAAGGGTGGGTTGATACGGTAAAGGACCAGAGTTGCATTCCTGTGCCTCATCAGTTTAAATTTTTCATACACAAAATAAATATTTCACATTTTAAAAATGACGTCGTGGGTCATCACACCTGAAAAGTGCAGGGGAGATGGCCGATAAGGTTGCATCACGAAATGAGAAAGATTTATCGTAAAACAAACGGAAATGGGCATGTATATAACGCTCAGTCTGTCATAACGCTGTTTTATTTTTGCGCAGCTACAAATGGAACTTGAATTGAGCAGAAATTTCGATTATCTCCAAACGCTTGTATTAGTCAGTCATTCTAGTCCTATCGGCTTGCTAATACTTTACTGTAACGTTAAACTTGTTAACTTCTTGCCATGATGTCTTATATGAAGTTTGCACACAGAAGAATATGCTCGAAGGTATGGCCATCTAACCATCATATGTGGGTGTCCACCTGTCCCACAACTTAAGGAGTGATAGGCACCCACGTGATTATACGACAACTAGCTTTCAGGAGGTACATGCTTTGTGATTGCATTCTTGGAACTGTAAATTCTCTAATCCGAAGAATGTAGAGTGAAAACACGCTCACAAAAATATTACTGCTTGCTATCTACTGTGTATCCTGCTGAAAATTTTCACACTACCTTAAAAATTATTTTGGCTACATCTCACAAAATTTAGGAAATTCGACAGCAATTTCAGACATGTTGCTGCACCATGTGCTGATTTGAAACTGACGAAGTCAATCTTGCGTAACATGTAAAACTAAGAAAATAGCAGCCGATGGCCATCTCCCCTCGATGGCCATCTCTCCCGGAATTATCCTACTGGTTGCAAACTTCTGCAACAACACATTGTCGATTGCTTTTTGCTTTTGCCTGCAACATCTTCTCCACTAAAGTCAATTTTCTCAAACGCAATAAGCTATGTGCAAATCTTCTGCAATTAGTGTGTCTGCGGCACAATTAAAGCCACAGTTAATGCCGCTCCGGTACATTTTGCAAATCTCCTTAAGAAACTGTATATACGTCTATAATGCTGAGATAAAATTTGAGACAAAACTCTGGCAAGAGGTTGCTTAGCACCAATATTTGCACTGATTACAATACTTAAAAAACGATCGAAAAAGCAGCAGCGCTTAAAAACTGTTTTGCTTCTCATTTTGTGTGAAATTAACTTTGCCTTCGTTCCCCAAGTAAAGAAACTATGTCTATTGATTGAGTCAATTTGTCATTTTTATCCTCCTGACAGAGAAAACGACAAAGGCACCGTTGTAGAGCGAATCTGGACTTGCTTAGAAATTTCCTGTGTTTTAAGTTTTCCGGCTAAATTTTGCATTTTATCAAAGACTGCAGCAACGGGTTTGGGTGGGAAATGAACCATAAACCTTGCAATCATGGCTGCAGTAAAACGACGCTTTAAACCACTACCTCATGATGTTATTAAATTGTTTTGTGAAAATTCTCTCCGACACCGAGAAAATAACTGGATACGCTCCTGGAATGGGGGCCTGGAAAAGGTTTCGTTTCGGCACATTTTTATAGCTCTCAACGACCCTGAAAAGTAGTAACAAGCAGCTTAAGCCTAAATGAGAAACAACGGCAACAATATGTTGCGAAATTATTCGAGAAGCAATATTTCTCTTTGGTTTTACAGAACTTCAATCACTACTTGTAATATTGTTACAAAATGTCAAAAGCTCTTCCAACTGCGTGCGAAAGACGTGCTTGGTATAATTAGGTCTAAACAAAGTGATTGTAACCTGATTCAAAGAGTCGGGAATCACTCAACTTTTTTCGAAACGTGTCTGTGGTTCCACTAGCAGGTGAAAAAATAATAGTCTGCAGTCAGTGATGGGCACGATAAATCTTTGTGTACTAAAGCGATAACAATACCCGATAATTTCAAAAAAGTCCTGGGCGATACCGATAATCGATAAATCTCAATTTCTGAAAGCGATATCGGTAATCGATGAACTATTGCTGATAAATTTTTTCGATAAATGTTGCGGTAAATTTTCAATGCGTTTGACGAAGTGTTTTTCTGTAAGTCAAATTGTAAATACGTTTTTTCAGATTTTTCAAGAAAACAGAGCAAATCCCGGACTCTGCCGTGGCATTTAACAAAACAAAAACAGATTTTTTTTAAATTGCAACAAGACTTACAGGACAATGTGTATTTTTTCCATAGCGACAACTCCACTTACTTTGAACTTTGAACACTGCGCGCATAAAGAATCGTTTATCGCGATAATTTATCAGCGATAACAAAATATTTTACGAAAGCGATATCGGTAATCGATAAATCAAAATTATTTTAAGCGATAACGATAATCGGTAATAAATGATTGCCGATAAAACTATCTCCAATAAATTATCTCGATAAATGCCCATTTCTGTCTACAGTATACCTGAATTCTGTCTTCGATTGAAGGATCAGGAACACATCTTTTTGAAAACTCATACATTACTGGAAACACAAGCGTAGAAAGTTTAGGCTTCCTAAATTTTTATCTTGTTTTATTAAGGAAGATTACTTCTTTAGAGTTTGACTTTTATCTAAAATGTCTAAAATGTCTTTAAAACCAGAAACAAGCATAACATTTCATTATATCGGTATCGTATAAAATATTATTGCCTGGGTCAAGTGCCACTACTGCCAATTCTAATGACACAGCTGGCAGGTCTATACAGCCAAATGAGCTCCTAAAAGAAAATTGTTTTATTTTGTCTATCAGAGTTGTGTTTTCAAAAAATTGATTGCTTGGCAAATATTTGTGAACTTGGTGCTCATTTTCACATAGACTAAAAATTTGTTGAAATATCAGAACTGAAATTTCAAGACATGGATAAAGGTAAATAAAAGACTTAAAAATTATGTTTATTGATGAGCTTGGTGGCCAAGAAAAGCAGCTGCGTTGATCATATTTTAATTTTCTGGTGCCTTTTTGCAAAATTTGTGAATATTGCTAGCTAGCCAGCACGACTCTGGCTACTAATTTTTTGACGACAAGTTGATACCTAACAGTTCAACTTATCGAGTTGTTCAATTCATATGTGCTTATACGTTGTCTTTACTTTGGCACATTCACTTTAAACAGGAATTCAAGCAACGTCACCTTAGAGTTAGACTTTATGCTCAAACCTGTGGTTCTTAACCTTTTTGTGTTGATACCCCTGAAAATATTTGGTGTATTTCAATTACTCCTTTATCGAAAAACAGCTTCTACAATAGCTTGCAATCAAAAATTAAAAAGCAAAACAATGGGAACATTTCTTTGTTACAAATATAGTTAATATTAACTTTTTCCTTTCCCAGTACCAGATCGAGTGGTTGCTTCGATGAGACAGAGCTTCATTCAATCCTTGCCACTTGCGAGAGGCTTTTTTTGCCAGAGCAATGCAATATAAGCCTTCAATACTGATTTCTTTTGCCCACATTACCCTAGAATCAAGGCGGCGACTTTTTCAATGCTCAGATTTTCGCCAAAGTGATCTATACTGGCTTTCCGACTAATTTGCCCTGGCAAGAATCAAAATGTTGCTTTAATTTCTTTGGTTTCATACTTTTCCGAGTCAAAACAAATCGCACACCGCGACTTCCACACAATTTTAAATAACATTCGTAAAACCAAAGATCAGAAAAGCTTCTTGTAGGATCTTGATAAGTTTTTCGGCACTAAATTAGCCTTGTACTGTAGCCAAGAAACAAATGCTCTCCTCACATCTATTTTTAACTGAACACCAGACTCAAGATTTCGTGAATTGTTTGCGAAAAAAGGCCATATAAAATAGTATCAAATTATGAAATCAAAGAAAACATTATGAGAGTGATGCACAATGAGAGTTTTGCTAGCAACCGCGCGAAACGTTTTCCGAAGAAGTTATTTTTTTCTTTTTTTTTTAAATTTACATTACCCATTTTAAAATGCTAAATTACCCCTTTGGGGGTAATTACCCACAGGTTAATAGCCACTGGCCTGAGCTATGGTAGATCAGTATAAGCGAAATGCTGAGAGAAGTAGGTCGCTTTTATGCGATTGCAAGCTTCAAAGTGTGTTATTCGTTTCATTCATAATATGCAATGCAGAAAAACATTGAACATTCGTACTTTGATTTCACGACAAAATTTTATCATAATACTACAATGTTTTATATGTACAACTACAAGACTATATAAAATGCAATCTATAAAAGAGAAAACCGGTCCTACTAAACACCGCAAAGGACGACAAAAAACTTCAAATGATTAAACCGCTCTGAGATCCTAAGGTGACTTCTTGCTCCTAGATGTAGAGCGGTATATAAATACTGTGTTATTATATTTATTACTAAACACCGCAAAGAACGACAAAGGACTTCAAATTGATCTACTGAATACCGCATAGAACCACAAAGGACTTGGAATTGTACCGTAACAAAGAACGACAAAGAACTTCCAATAATGGTTAGGTTTTGGTTTGGGTTAGGTTAAATTAGGGTTAGGTTAGGGTTAAGTTAGGGTTAGGTTAGGGCTAGGGTTAGGAATAGGGTTATCAAGTCCTTTGTCGTACTTTGCGGTGTTTAGTACATCAATTTGAAGTTCTTTGTCGTCCTTTGCGGTGTTTACTAGGACCCATAGAAAACTGGCAGGTTAGCGCAATGGTTAGCGTAAAAGGTATAGGCTATCGGCGCGAAAGGTTTGGGGTTTAATTCCCTAGCTGGTCAAATCGCACACAGCGTTGCCAACGTCTCGCCATCACTGGGACAGTTGTTCGCAGCTGAGTTGCCCAAGCGCAAAGCCGCGGAGATGAGCCCCACTCGTTACACACTTCGGCGTAAATATTGCGAGTATAGCGAAGACTTTGATGATAGAAAAATACGCTGTAAGACTCTAAAACTTGGTTTAGCACCACCTGCCGAAGATATGGCACGCTTAAAAAAAACAAATCAGTAGAACTTCTGCTTGTGCAATATTTATCCATCGTTCTGTTTTTTCTTCTTTTCATTTTCGCTGAATCATCTTGTATTTTAGAAAATGAGCTGGAAACGCAAAAAAAGGAACCTGAATACGATGAGCAGGTTGTGGAATCTCGCGGAGTGTGGTCAAGCGTACTGTTGTTGATGTCTATTTCATTAGCCCGAATTGGAAGTGTATGTAAAAAGATATCGTGCTTTATTAATAATGGTACCAATCAGAGTTACATGCATTAATAGCATAAGCGATGGTAGCTTTGTAAAAAACGCTAATTTTATTAACTGAGTGCAAACTGTGAGTGGGTTTATAAAACAACTTGGTTTACAACATTTATACAGCAGCAAAAGTATTTTGATGCCAAGTGAAAGAAAGTTTTACTAGCTTTGGAAATGACAGTCAAGCAAATTTCACCACAGTTAATTTCGTAAATAATTACCAGCATTACAAATTACTAGAATAGCCAATTTTGTATCTCGAAGAAAACCATAAAGCTGATTTCGTAGCTAGTTTATGATTAAAACATTGAAAAAGACCTGTACGTTACAATGCAAAACTTGAAGCTTGTGTTACGTGGTCGGCCGCTATCCCGAAGATGATCAAAATATTCGTCCATTAGCATTTGTGCCGGCGCCGGCATAACCTATGTTTTATCGGCTTAATGTAAGCTGCAAACACAGTGCCTGCCATGTTGCCCGTTTTTTGACAAGCGAACGGGATTACTATGAAAGTTGGAGTTTTTACGGGTTTTCGTGTACTGGTATACAGTTCAACTTACTAGCAAAGATCATACTCAGCGTATACAGTACATATTACCTTGACTAGTTGAAATGTTGGTCTCACCAATTATCCTGGTGAAACCTAAACAGTTAAAACTGTGTTCACTTCCTGCAGTTATTAATCCATACCTGTGATTTTACATACGCGTTTTATACCATATAGTTATTCTTCAGTTCTCAAATCCCGGTACTTTATAAGTTTCAACTTTCTTAAATGTAACATTTTGCTGAAAATATGCATTAGAATACTTTTGCCAGCCAAGCAATATCGCACAAGTGACAGGTGGACCAAGTAGTTATCACAACACGAAAGAGAATCATGGAAGTTTGATCGCAGTCTCTGAATACAAGTTGTTCAAACGATTCAAAATTAAGCATTTAAAGGAAAAAAACAATGCCGATTGCATAATATTAAACGAAATATAGCCTGCACATTAAAATAATACCATTTACTAACACGCTTGATCGGTTTGTTTTCAACTTCAAATCATTCGGTCTTTTTTGTCCAAGTTGAAATAAAGAGTTGTTTTTCCAGGGTCTTTTTATATCGATCCATGGACCAACTCTCCTCACTCTTGCCAATAACGTTGGATCAACAGTTGGGGAGGTTTCGTGGCTTTTCAGTGGACGATCGCTTGGTCTGTTGGTCGGAGGAATTGCTACTGGACCAATCATGCGAAGAATCGACAACTTGCTTGGGTTTGGTCGGAAATGATTTTTGTTTTAGATACGTGTTTGCACATCCTATATTAATTGCATCATTCTTGTTGAAGCGTAACGAAATTTTTGTAAGAGTTACACAAACATTATTTGCCAAAACATGACACCAAAGAGATGAAACATATAGCTTTACGCTAGTTGTAGCTTATGTTTGCTATATATGCAAATAGGGCTGCATCAAGTAACCGTTCTTTTGTTTCTCTGCAAAATCCTCTCAATTCTGTTTCAAACATGCGGTCCTAGCTGCTACTCTCATGTTGCCACGGGGGTCATACGTACGAAAAACTCAATCGCGAAAGCGTACAAAGTTTCTTTCGTAGTCTCTTCTTCAATGAGATCAAGCAATGAAGGGTTTATCGAAGTCTACCCACTCTTAACTATGCGGCTAACAAAATGAATCAAGTTTATAAATCATTGCAAAGAATTTCAACGAACACCAAGATCTTGGGCTCAATCAAACACAATCAGAAAAATGTGATTACAAGTGGGATTCGAACCCACGCCCGCACCAACTAATGACGTGTCAACAGCCCAATGGTTGCGGCGAGTTTTTACCGGAGACACGGCCTTTACGACTAGGGCCAAGGCCATCGCAATCTGATGCCGAAAAAGCAGGATTTTTCTTATATTTCTCAAGACTATAATTCATCATCCCACTACAGTTTTTTTTAAATGGTCCACCCATTTGTTATACTTGGTATTTATGCGTTTAATTTTATTGTACTATGCTATAGCAGTTTAGCATGACCGCTGCAAAATTTTGCATTGCATAAACATGCGTAGTGCTGGTCAATGTTTCTAGCAGCCACTGTTGGCCCCCAAAACACAATCCGCATCACTGCGCGTACGACCAGCAGCATCGCATAAAAGGAGAAGCTCTCATTATTATGATATATCAATATTGGAGAAATTCTAATATTTTGTAATTACCGGTATTATATAAAATGTTAGACTGCGCATCTGCTTTAACCATTTGCTTTTTCTCACTTACTGCAGGGATCACCAGCTTGATGCTGAGTGCTGTGGTGATTGCAACTCCTTGGATTACTGAGTTATGGCTTCTGGTGGTTGTTGTGATGGTTGGTGGAATATGCTATGGTTATCTTGATGCTGGTAAAGTAGTAACCATAATTTATTTAGCATTCGTTATGATATTACCTATATGAACCATAGAAGAAAGTTCAAAGTTAAAGCAATTTTATGCCTAAAAAATACGATTAAGATCTCAACGTTGGATTAATGAGAGCCACTGGTCGATTACTTCGTAAAAAACTATATACCTTAGAAATGTTACATTTTTAGCTCGTTTTTCCGTTTTTATTAAATCAAAAGCTGAAAGAAAGTTTTGCTACAATAATGCCCACGTAGGACAAACAACTACTTCAGAGACAAAGAATTTGCTGGATGTTATAATTGCGTATATAGAGTCCTAAAACAATTTTAAAATTTTTTATGAAGTCAATTTTCAAAGTATCCTCACCAGGTTGGTTTCATTTTAATCAGTGCTGCTAATAGTTTTTATTTATAATAAAGTTTTATGTTTCAGATATGATTTTTATGTGTTTCATAAATGTGTTAAATAAACTCCTGGCCATTTATTGATAATGATGATGATGCCATTATCCGGAGTTGTCCCCATTTGATGGAGGTGGCCGGATTGACCTCATGGAAATTGCACGCACTCTTACTTTCCATTTAGTTCTATTGTGGGCATCCTTCAAATTCAGACCAGTCTTCAATCGCTCTTCTTCTACTTGCTTTCTCCACGTTCTTTTCGGTCGTCCTCTCTTTCTTCACCCCTTAACATTAAATTCTAAAGCATTCCTTACTACATCACCATCCTCTTTTCTCAAAATATGTCCTAACCATCTCACTCCACTTGCTTTGGCCATTTTATCTATGGTTTGACTCAAGCCCAACATATTCGTCATATCTTTTGTATTTTTTCTGTCCCCTAGTTTGGCACCACATATTGCTCTCAACATTGCTTTTTCTATTCTTCTCAAGATAACTATTTTTTTTTTCTCAAACACCACGTTTCACTTCCATACAGCATTGCAGACCGGACACAACTCTGAAAAATCCTTGCTTTGATCTTTAACGAAAATTTTTTTCCATGCAATAACTCACAATATTCTCTAAATTTAATCCATCTAATTCTCATTCTTGCTGTAACTGCAGCCTCACATCCTCCACTACTTATCAACTTGTCTCCCAAATAACAAAACTTATTCACTGTTTCCACTCCATCGCATAAATTCTCAATTGGTTCCATGCCATCCTCATCTAAAGGATGTGCAAACAAAATAATGTGCAAACAAATGTGCATGATGTGCAAACAAAATTCTTGGCCAAGCCAGGAGTGACCCTTTTCATGGATGTACTCCTTCCGTGAACCCACCTCGCACAGTTTGTACAAAAGACTGCGTTGGCTTTTACCCTCTTTCCGCATACACCACATGGATCAACTTTGCTTGCTGCAACTTTCTCTTCCAACACACTTACCATCATTTTCGTCTTATTAAGATTTACTCTCATTCCCTTTCCTTCAAACGCTTCTTTCCATCGCCAGAATTTATTCCTTAAATCTTTCATGGTCTCGCCAACCAAAACCAAGTCATCTGCGTATAAAGTTTCATTGACTGAACCGTCCCTCACTCTCTCAGTCACTGCATCAACCACAATCGCAAACAGCGGTGGTGACAACACTGATCCTTGATGTACACCAACATTTACAGAAAATTCATCCGATAAACCTGATCCCCATTGACTTTTGTCTTTGCTCCGTCATACAGACTCATCACTGCTTTCACCATTACCTCTGGAACTTTCTTCTTCCTCATCGCCCATTCCATAACTTTTCTCGAAACTCGATTAAATGCTTTCTCCAAATCTACGAAACACATATACAGCTTTTTCCCTTTATCTTCATGCTCCTCTTGCATTCTGCGAAGAATAAACGGAGCATCTATTGTCCCTCTTACAGGCATAAAACCAAATTGCATCTTGTTCATGTTTACTAAGCATCGGATTCTCTTTTTCAAAACTCTTTCCACGATCTTCATTGCATGTTCTAGCAACTTCACTCTTCTATATGCACCACAACACATTACATCTCTCTTCCCTTTAAAAATAGGTACAACCACACAAGTCTTCCATTCTTCTGGGATGCCTCTACTATCTAACACACGTTGACAAAGTTCCACCTTCACTTTAATCCTTGTATCACCAGATGCAATTATCATTTCGGAATCTACCTCCGATGGTCCGGTAGCTTTCCCTGACTTCATTTTTCACAACGCAGTCATCACTTCCTCAACAGTAACTTTTTCTGTAGGTCCCTCTACTACATCCACGTCTGTTATTTGGTCCCATTCATTTCCTTCATTCGTAACTTGGGGGGATAAGGGTCATTACAGTTATATTTTTTTGGTAGCGCAAAAATTTATGAAACTGATAATCGCGAAAAAACTACGTTGATACGAGGTTTATTTAAGGATTTATAAAGTCATCAAAAGTCATATTTTCTTTGCTAGGTCATAAAATATGACCACTGATTTTTGCAATGAAATACAGTATATACAAATTACTAATTACCGGTACCACCGTAGATACAGTTTCTGTAGACTTTAAACTTGATAATTTATGTTAAGAGGGGCAATGAGAATTTTCAAATTTTCGCACCGACTTTCACGAAGCATTTGAAGCGACTTTATTATTTGTTTAGAAAAAAATTATGCAAAAACCATTCTGGAGACTAGTAGACCAGATATTTCCTCAGCATTGTATGCCAAGTTGTTAACATACCAGCCTACATCAGCAGCTGTAGAACGGTCATTTTCGATGTTAAAATTTATGATGCATGAAAACGGAAATTTTACCGATGCACATGTTGCATTCTATTATAAAATTGTATTTAACAGTTGAATGTCTTCCTTGTTGTAATATGCACATTTTTTTTTGAGTTTTTTTGCTGATTTTCAAGCGAATTCTTCGTTCTTTTGAGTATGTTCTGGTTTAAAATACATGCTTAGACTTACCATACAAGATGTTAATTTCAGAAAACAGCATAAATTTGCTGTTCTAAAAATAAAGTCACATAAAGTTACATGTTTCAAAAAATAAAGTCATATTTTTCGATTTTATAGGTCAAAAAATCGCCCTATTCATAACCCTCTCCATGTGTTCCTTCCATATAATTTTCCCATCTTGTTCCGTAAAAGCTAAATTCCCATCTTTTCCTTTCATGTATCTAACGCCTATGACATCTTTCCCATCTCTTTTCATTAGCTTTACCAACTTGTAAACATGGTTCGGCTTTTCTCGCAAATCCTTTGTTTCTTTCTCAGCTTCATTTCTCATTGCACTTGCCACCACCTTCTTAGTTCTGTTTCTAATTTTCTTGTATAGCAGCTTGTTAGCTTCACATCCATCTTTACAGAGATCTTTAAAAGCTTTTTTCTATTTCGATACAGCATCTTTCACCTCTTCATTTGACCACCATGTATTACCTCCATCCTGCCTGACCAACTTTTTTCTCACACAATTCATTACATGCTTTTAAAAGTCCATCCTTAAAAGATTTCCGTAAGTCCTGTGCATTTACATCAACCAACTCTTCACCCCTCATTTCGTTCCTTTCTCTTATTATATCTTCCTTCAATTTCTGCAGCCTTCTTCTGACAACTCGTTTCATTTTCACAACTTTTTTCAGTTTTTTTTTTGTCGACATCAACAACAACCAATCTATGCTGCAATTCCCAAGCAAGGGTTTTGATGTCCTTTAGATATTTTCTTCGTTCTTTCCCAATCAGGACAAAATCAATTTCAGTTGCAAATTCTCCTGCTTTAATCGTGACTTTCCTGTTGTGTTTCTTCTGAAACCAGGTGTTGGCTACGCACAATTCTTTTTTTTCATAGAACTCAAGCAGCATTCTTCCCTCTGCATTTCGCTCACCTATTCCATATCCTCCATGAACACCTTCAAACCCTTCTATTTCTTTCCCAACATGTCCGTTAAAACCCCCTAAACCCAAGACTACTGTAATTCATCATTACTTTTTACACTCCATTCATCTTTCATTTCATCATAGAATTGATCTGTTTCCACTAAGGCTCTACCACTTTATGGTTCATATGCACAGATCAATCTTACCAGCTCACTTTCGCAAGCTAACACCAGCGCCATAACTCTGTCACTTTTTCTTCAAATTTCCACAACTTTCTCGCACAATTCCTCTTTTACCATTATTCCTACTCCTCCCGTTCCTTCATTATTTCCTGACCACCAAAACTTGTACCTTCTTCTTCCCTCTACTCCCTTAAAACGAGTTTCCTGGCCTCTCCACCTCACTTCCTGTAGACAACATATCCACCTCCCTTCTTCTCAGTTATTCGCACATTTCCACTCCTCTTCCACTAATACTGCCCAGATTCCAACTTCCCACTCGAACATTGAGCCCTATGTTGGGCTTTTTTGATTTTAATTTTTCAGGAGCTTTATGCACCCCTTGTCCATTTGAGGACTGTCGAGTCCTGCAGGCCTGTGTCATTCCGGGGATTCTTCGCACCACTTGCCCATCTAAAGGCCGCCGGGAACTAGGGGCCATTTTTAACGTAACTTCCATGAGTTTTTTTTTTAGCAAAGTTTTACGGTCTCATGCCCTTGCTGACACCAACCACAGTTTTCGGCAGTGGACCTAGCCTTTGCCTCAATAGGCATACCCTACAAGGCAGCTGGGTTGCTGAGATAGTTTAGCCAGTCAGTCGAGACTGTTGCCCATGTGACGCCGCTTGGAGGCACTACTCAGCTTGATGAAGGTGATGAGACCAGTGTATCTAAGCCCCAAGCATATACATGCTTGGGCGACTGCTTAAGAATACAAAAGTAGGCCTATTACTCATCACTCTCATCTGCCACACATTAATAAAAGTTTATTTAACACATTCATAAATATATAAAAATCATATCTGAAACACAAAATTATACGCAGCGCTGATTAAAATAAAACTAACCTGGTTAAAATATTGTGAAAATTGACCTTACAAAAAATTTTAAAATATTATCAGAACTTTATGAATACCCTGTATATAGTATTTGAGTTTGTTAATTTTCTTGCAGAAAGTGCTCTATGACCACAAAGCCAGAGCTATAGTTTAGTTTAATTTATTGCTTTAAAAAAGCAATAAATTAAACTAGACAAATCAGTTCGTCCTAAATTGTAGTAACCGACATCAGGCTTTATTAAACATAAAACGCTACTACATTTCTGCAAAATAGAAAACAAAATCAAACTGCAATACAGTTCTGTCATATCTTACATAACATGAAAAACTAATTCGTATTTAGTAAACTAATAGTAAACTAGCTCTTAACGCCACAACAGCGCATCTGTTATACAAGAAATGAACAGCCACGTAACAAAATTACAACGCACAGAACAAATAGTTCGGAGTTCTAGAGGGAATGATTATGCTGGTTCTACAGTAAAGGAAAAGATTATGCAGTTCTAGCAGGTTCTAAACTGAACACGAGAAGCAGCGACAGGCAAGAATTACTCTAAACCATGCATGGGCAACCTACGGCCCGCGGGCCAAATCCGGCCCGCCAAGGCTTCTCATCCGGCCCGCCAATAAATTTTCTAGGGCTGTAGGCCTATGTAATATATCGATATTCATTTATTTTATATAATGTGTGTTACGAAAGATTTAGCCCGAAAGAAAATGTCACTATTTGGGAGAGCTTATATCTGCGAGCAACCGTTCACCAAAATGAAGCACACTAAGTCAAAAACTAGATCAAGACTGACAGATTGTCATCTTGAAAATAGTCTAAGAGTGGCCGCCTCCAGCATAGCACCAAAAATTGACACGTTGGTGAAAAAGCACCAAGCTCAGATTTCCCATTAGAAAGTAATATAATTAAACATTACTATTAGTTTTATAGCATATCTGACATATTAAGATTGACAATTCATTGGGTTCAATAAATTTTTCATTTTCATTATTACAATTATATGTCAATACAGAAATTACAGATAAAATATGGTGAAAATGCTGCCTATGTCAATATAGGTATACATTTTTTATGGATATCCCTGTGCAAACAAAATTGAAAACACATTGCATGTAAAATAGCATTACATGAATACAATCCAAACCCCACAAAAATATCTATACCTAGATTACACTTAAAATCACAATTACGGCTCCGGCCCTCAGTCAAGTTCCAAATGCACATTTTGGCCCCCAGTGACAAAAGGTTGCCCATGCATGCTCTAAACGGTTGAACAAGCAAACTGTAACATAGCACATATGTATATATTTGTAATATCTTGCACTGCAAGCTGACCTCACCAAAGAGTAATAGATAACCAAATATCCTTTACCCAAAACAGTTTTAGTGAAACCACCTAAGCTGACAATTTTCAACTTTGGTACAAACCGTACGACTTCAGCAAACAAGTCAGTTGCATCAACTGAATACTTGCCGTCTCGGCGGAACAATATACTGAATACTGCAACTCGAATTAAATCCTGCGACACCCAATGCGACTGATAACTAATATAATTACACTCGCCGACAATTCCGGCTCATAAACTACACTAGAACACACAGCACAGTTTGCCATAGTACAGGCAATAAAAAGCTCAAACAAGCCACAAAATTTTTTTAGAAATTGTCGAAAACGTTATAAATATTCACTAAAACTGACAGATCCTACGTGACGGGTTTGTTACAGCTTGCCTGATCATAAAAGTACTATGAAGTAATAAAAAAGTAATCCTAAGCAATGACTAAAATTATCACGTCGAGGAAAATCCCAATTTTGCGGAGCCTTACCAAATCTAAAACGACGATGTCCTTTCTGGCCTGTTGAATTGGAAGTCATTACAACTTCCACTTGGGTCGGAGGATAAAACATCCTTAAGCAATAAAGTACCATACCTTTTACCTGAGTGCGGCTGATGATGGCTAATAGCCCGAAACAGAGCTGTTCCACTCTTTGGTACCTTTCCGAATCTTCCAGATACAATACTGGTAATGTGGCCTATATCGTATACTAGCGGTACTACGCCAGAGACATGGCCTATAAGCGGTACCGCGCGCTGGTGACAGATCCTACGTGACGGGTTTGATTCGAGGCTGGAGCCGATCGCATTTGACGTATTGTATATAACGCGTGGCTGCTGACTCGAAGAGCGCGAGCTCACTTCGCAGTCTCCCTCAAAATTACTGTTGAATTTTCAGTTCAATAAAATTTAAAAATAAACTCAGTTATTTATTTATTTATTTATTTTATTTACGCTGAAGCGTGTAACGAATGGCTGGTCTATCTCCGTAGTTTATCGCCTAGGCACTAGGCTACATAACTTCGCGCTCCGAAGGTACGTCACAGAGGTGGTAAGTCTTCGGCGACTTTTACCCTGTCCGCATGCCCAGGTTAAGTGGTTCCGACAGTCCACGGGCTTTCTTCATCGCACCATAATTTAAGGACTATCATCACATCTAAATTTTTGATAACATAATCACTTTTTTATTTGTGACATCAAAAAATAATTATGATGCAGAATCCCTGGGGCTGTTAAAACCACTTAAACTGGACATGTAGACAGGGCAGTTATGTCCGATTTGACTTGCCCGGTAATCAGATTCTAGACCTTCGGCTCCTATAGTGATGTGAATACTAGCCGTTTTGTTTTAAATTATATTTTTTCAGGAATGCAAGCTTTAATTTTGCAATTATGGGGTGAAAAGGAATCGAGAGGTTTTATATCTGGCTATCACTTCATGATTGCTGTGGGGGCATTTTTAGCTCCTATTATCGGTAAGTAGCCTACAGTATAGAGAAAATTGAATCTATGGGTGTGGCTATATTATTTTCTTATGTAGGCAATCACATATAATTGATGGACTAGTCCATGACCGATTAATATCATCACCAACAAAGCAAATTACAGTCTTTTCCTGCGCTGCTGTGCTATAAATTGGTGAATTTTTCTGCATAGCTTTTCCAGGTTGGTGTAAAATTAGTTTATACCTTTGCAAAAAGTGCGAAAAGTTTTCTTTAAACTTCACAGGTGCATTTTTATGATTATTAATGATTTAACGGACTTTGTTTTGTAGCCCAGCCGTTTCTGGCTCAACAAGATGAAAGCGAGCGGTGTCCTGCTTCAAATACAGGAGGAACAAGTCCCAATGATACAACTACCACTCTCTATCAGGTCTGAGCACATAAAGATTGCAAAATTTATACGCTGCATTACCCAATCTAGGCTACATATTACAATAATTGCTTGTCCACAACGAAGTTTTATTAACCGCACCATTTAATAATATTTATTCGTGCTGCTCTATGTAAAGCAGGATGATCATACGTTTTTGGAAAAAAAATGGCGTAACGGCCTTAAAAAAACTGAAATGCTTTTTGAGTAGACTGACAACAGATCTAAAGCAAAACACTGATACTTAAGTAGGTTTAAGGCAAAATATTGTAAATTTATATTGCAATGTCTGGTAAGCTTGAGGCGAAGGAACGAACGTATGAATTCTTATTTTTCTCAATACTCTTGACTGTTCCACAAACGTGTGTACTGTGTAGCACTTGTTTCAACATACCGTCTGAAAAATCCTCAGCAATTTGATGCTTTAAAAGAATTCAATGTGACTTATCGCGCTATTACGTAAATTCTTTCGATCACGCGGAAATAAGAATGGTTTCATGCTTAAAAGACGAGACAATCTTTTCTTGCAATTACCAAAACTGTAATACCTTTGCAGGCTATCTTCTTATTGATGCTACTAGCTTACAAGTACAATAGACAGAGTGTTTAGTTTTAAATTAAGGAACAGTAAGATAAAGAAAGCTTAAGATTTATAAAGTTTTCAGTTTAGTTATACGTCATCTGCGCAATGTTTGCGCTGCAAACGGATATAACGCTAAAAAATACTGATTTCAGCGCAATGTCAGCAGTGCTGAACAGCGTTATCCGTTTGTAGCTTAAACACTAAGTTTCCAAAATCCCTGATGTAGCTGTGAAAATATCTACAAAAACTGTTGTCCAAGCGCACAAGCTCTATAGCACCACAAAAAGTTAATGCACAGTCTAGCACAGAGTCCAACTCCAACAACATGTCCAACAAAATTGAAATAAACGTATGGTGTATTGATTTATGCATATTTCGGTTAAAAAGAAAATAGAAAGCAAATTATTATTAGGAATTATCGCAATTGTACAAATGGGCGGAATATTGATCTTGACGTTGTGAATTCCAAACGACTTTAATAGGGAACTGTGCTTTATGCCTACTGTGATCCTTTTTTAATTGCAGAGCGTTGCCTTCACTACCAAAATAAATGAAACAACAGACGTCAACCCAGTTGTTTGGGCTTATTTAATATGCGGCTGTGTGTTGATTATGATCTGCCTCATTTTCCTTATCCTCAGTTTTGTGAGGTTGGAAAAAAGAGTTCGACAGACACGTGGAGAAGTGGTGGAAGACCGGGAAGAAGATTCCATTAAAGGGCTCGTCTTGTTGTTCATCCTCATTTGCTTCTACTACTTCTTTTGTGTTGCTGGAGAAACATCCTATAACAGCTACATTTACTCGGTTTCGATTTGTTCTGATCTAAAGTTTGAGGTAAGTGAATATAAGTTTTTACTAATTATTGACACATCTTTCTACAATTGTTGAGTGAGCTCATTTTTGTACTCGCACTGTACAGCAAAGGGCTTCAAAAAAAATCTGATTACAGTGGAATTCGGTTAATAAATCCACCTCGGGACAGCCGGTTTTGGATTTAATACACGGCGGCTTTAATAGACGGCGTTTTCTAAAAATGCATCTCACCATTGTGGATATCCCCCTGCAGCGGTAAAAATGCACAAAATGTAGTAGTTTTTCCATATTTATTCGACGCAGAAAAATCTGCGCAATGCAGTTTGCTTCGGTGGAAATGTTTTCCTCAGATGGCCATCCGCTTCTTCTTTCATATCACAAAGCATGTCCATTGTCCATCTTCTTAAACTCAGTACGCTCTAGCCCTAGGGCCAAGCGACGAAAACATTTCCGCATCTCTGCTGCTAGGACATGTACGTACTTGTCCATACGAAACTGATAATCCAATATTGTACGTACTTATTAGCACATAATGAAGAAAAATTTGACTGCATAAAGCACGTAAACTGGATGTATTAAGCGGCGCTTAGATTTATTAACCGAGGTTTTTATAACGGGAAAGGATTGGGACGATTCCGTTCCAAGCAAATTGGATGTAATAAGCGGCTGGATTTATTAACCGTGGATTCATTAACCGAATTCCACTGTATAAGGCTAAATTGAACACCAAAGATATTACTTAATTTAAACGCATTATACGAGATATTATGATATGCCCTAAAAGACAAGATTTAAATCTAATTGAACGCTATAAAAACCGATTAAATACCTTCTATAATCTTTCTTAATATATTCATTTCGTATAGGATTATAGACTTACGCTTAGGCTTAATTTAATTGGTTAGCTTCAACTCGCGGCGTCCTCTCCGTCCATTGCACTGTGTTTTACCAAGGCTACAGTTGTAGGCTACTAACGATCATCACGTAACTTATTCAAACCGACTTAAGCGGGCTTCACACCGAAGCCGTTACCGTCAACGTCGGCGTTTCATAGCCGTCTACGTTTCCGTACCGTTTAACGTCAAACGTAATACGCTTACGTGAGCGTTCACACCAATTTCAAACGTTGCGCAGGCTGACTTGCTTATAATGGTGGTAGTAGGACCGGTAGTAGCTTATTTTATTTAATGACCAGAAAAACACCAAACAAGAACAATGGCAGAAAAACAGGTTACGTTGAAACCTGCAGGAATTAAAAAAATTAAACACAACTAAAAAAACATTAGGCCTATGCCACGTAATCAGTAATGACCAAAAAATAACATAATTTGACGTTTAAATAAGGTACCAGCAGGGCCGGTGCTAGGAACTGCGGGGCCCAATTAGAAATCTGCTGGAGGGGCCCCTAACGTATGGGTGTTTATATTTCATAAAAAAAAACATCCATAGCAAACACACTAAAAAATAGCCATTTAATACGTGCTATAAAACAAATTTAAGGTAGGCCTAATGTAGATGCTCCTTTGTTTATTTTTTTAGTATCAAGAAAGGCAAATTGGGTAATTGCAAATTTAAGAAAAGCATTAGTTTAGTTTTTTTAGTTGCATATTTATCCTCCTACCTCGAGAAAGCGATCAATGCGCTATACGAGCTCGCTTAGGAGTATCATTACGGTAATATGTTAAAAGTTACGCCGAACAGCAATAATTTGCGAGTACGTCTTTCTGAAATTTGTAACTCCTAACAAACCTACGTAGCCTTATGCCTTAAGCATCGAAAATGGGCCGACGAGAATGCTTCATATTTGATGAAGAAGTCGGATCGAAAGCATGAAATAAACAAAAATTACCAAGTTTTTTAAAAAGCATTAAAATTGCAATTACTCTATCAATATTCAAAAAAATTTAAGGAAGCATGCCCCCGAACCCCTCAGAGAGGTTTTTGTTCTTAAATTGTTTCGAATCAACTCGATCTGCTGTTGGCACTGTCGGCTTCTTCTATTGACTTTGTTACCGTAAATCTTGAAGGTTTCTCAAAGCTTTCGGTTTTATAAAACGGAGTATATTCGACATTTTAGCTTACGTGCCAATCAGTATTATTGATATTATCATTAAGGTTTAAGGCGCTTAATAACTAAAGGATGCTTTTCAGCCCCAGGACTAATGTTAAGGGGTAAAGTACACACGAGTTAAATAAATAAACGACACAATATAAAAAAATAAATAAACATAAGCCTCCCCAAAAAAGAAAACAAACCAAAATCTTGAACACCCAAAAAGACGACAGCATTTGACGAAGGTTAAAAGCAGGGTTTCTTAACCAGGGGTGCGAGAAATGTTCCTACGGGGCGCGGGGATGATGAATCATTTCACCGATATGTTTGCCGGAATATTTTCACTGGAATATAGGCAATCTGAAGACGGGTAGACCTTATTATTGCTCTTCACCGACATTTTCCAATTTAAACGGGGGTGCGAGAATTAGTTGGTGATTCAAAAGGGTTACAGCAAGTAAAAAAGGTTAAAAACCACTGGCTTAGAGCTTTTGGTGTAGAATAGGCCCTATGATCTCTTAAATAGACGCTGAAATGTATGCTGCAACTGAAAATAAGATGAATCCCTGAAACTATCTACACGTATTTTCTTGTAAACAGCAAACCACGCGATCAAACAAATGCGTAACTTTTTTCCTTATGAATTTTTTTTATCTAATTTAGGAGAAAATAGAAATGGTCAATACGAATATGGCACTTTCCCGTATTTTGTACCTTATAATACGGGAAAAAATACACTAGCGCGGGGCCCAATTTGATAAAATCGGTCAAATCGGCTTAAAACCGGCCCTGGGTACCAGTAGTGGTTAAAAAATAATAATAACCAACTTTCATCAGTAAATTCTTTGAATTGTTCAAATGTCCTAGTCAGCTTAAGACGCAGCAAATCTGATACAGATTAAAGAAATGTTTAACACAACGCAGAATTGTTGGAAATGGAAGCCGGAAAACCAAGAAATTTTAAATGCTCATCGATTGGGAGATGTCTGGAGAAATTAAAATCTGCAACAACAAAAACTAACAGCAGATATCTGTATTTGCCCTTTATTGCAATTAAATGTAGGTACTGTACTTAATATAATTACGGTATGCACTTCTATTACATATCCAATGACTTCATAAATTACTACAATTAATTCAGAAATGGTAGGCCCCAGTGGCGTACGCAAGATTTTTCAATGGGGGGGGGGTTCAGTATTGTAATGACGTAAAGGTACTACATCACAATTACAGTAGTTTAGAGGTATTAAAGTGCATCGTATTGTAATAGTTCCAGCCTAAATTGCAGTTAACCATGATTAAGTTATATAATGCCATTACTAAGAAAACAACAAAGATATTTCATTCACACTTTTGCTTAATGCTTTTCGTTTCATCTAAGGAGAGAAAAGGTTTCACAGAAACTCAAGCTCTCAGGCCGTTGTAAAAATTTTTCTGAAAAAAATTTTAGTTGAAATCATTTTTGGGCCATAGGAAGGTTAATTGACTAAAGTAGACTGGCTAGCTGTCGCAACGTAACAAACAGGGTGCACCCAGGGGGTAAAACAAGCAATTCCTTCTCTCCAAAAAAACTTTTTTGAAGAACCAACATAAATATAAACAACGCATATAGGCTAAACCTTGTTATAAACAGTCAATATACGGTACACTCATTATGAAGGGGGCAGTTTCTCGCTTGAAGTTTGAAAAGTGAAGATATTGGAGCATAAGAAAAAACTGCCCTTCCTACCAAAACGTTTTTAAACTGAAATAAATCATGCGCGAGAGGAATCCCTAATCATCCGATTAAAGTCAAATACAGCGTCGATATTATCTAAGCATTTTTCTGCCAAATCACAGTGTCGATATCAGATGCTTTCAAACACATAATCGGGGTGTCCATGGGAAATGAAAAACTCCAGCTTTTGAGATAGTCAGCTTACGGTACGAAAAAACAATGTTGTCTCTCCCCTCGTTCCGCCTCTAGGCCTCTTCAAATCTTTCGTTGGTCTATGGCCGTCTTTGGCTGTATTTTTATCTTACTTTTGGCACTTAGAGCAGTGTCAATTTAGTTTTTTTATACTTTAATAAAATTTCTCAAAAAACCGAGCGATCATAGCGTAGTGTTAAAAGATTTCGCTATCGATGCGGAAGGTTTGGGACTCAATTCCTAGGCCGGTCAAATCAGACACAGTGTAGCCAACGACTCGCAACCGCTGTGACGTTTCTTTGGAGCTGCGTTGCCCAGGCGCTAAGCCACGGGGTCGGGCCCTGCCACTCGCTACCACGTTTCGATACAACAACGAATTTAATGAAACGATTACAATCAAGATTTGATTTAATATAAAAAAAAAATTTGTGTGCAGCCATAGTTACTGCAGATACACCACAATTAAGAAAACTCCTACTTCTTAATTGTTTCACAGCAACATCAATGACAAAAATGCACTTCAAGCAAAACACAACAAAAAAGTTGGACCACTGGGTACCGATATTGTAGCATTGCATCGTAATCAGTGCTTGAGTTGTAAAAATACTTACGGGGGGATGGTACAACTTTTCACGCAAACGTAAGAAGGGATGATCATTGTGCTTGTAAGGGAATGGTTTACGCTAAAATGTTTTGTGGGGGATGGTGTTGTTTGGGATGAAAACATGATAGCAATTTCATCAAGCTCCGCATGAAGAAAAGTCGGTTCGTTTTAAAAAAGAAATGTTTTATTTTTTCTGCAATTGTCAAGGGGGAAGGGGAGTGCTGACTCCCGACCCCTGCGAACGTCACTGGGGCCCATCCATTTGCGCTTGGGTAACACAGAAACGTCGCAGCGGTGGGCCGGTGGTGAGTCGTTGGCGACTCTGTGCCGATTTGATCATCCCAGGAATCGAACCCCAGACCTTCCGCACCGATAACCTGTGCACTTAACAACTGAGCTAACGACCGATGCGAGCCCAAAAATCGAACCCAAAACCTCCCGCATCAATAGTGATGTGTTTAACCACTACACCAACTGGTCGGTTTGGCTCAAAATGATATCGCAAGCGGAATATCTGCCTGCGTTGCAACCGTTCTCTTCCAAGAATGCCTTCTGCACTGAAACGTTGTCTTGTCCAGCCATAGCCGTTGAGAACAATGTCTTCATGACATCACAACACGACTCCAGTTTTAGTGAATTGAATTGGTCCAACTTCCTAATTACTGCAGTCAGGTACAAGTATCCTACTGCATCAGTACAGAGTTTATTGGTATATTAGACATAAAGTTTTTTTTTTTGCTCACAAACTTACCGCTCTCTTTTAATTCATTGCCAATAACAATCCAAGCTTGGTCTTTAATGCTTCTAGTCTACTCTTGAAATCTTTTATTTTTATGATACATTATACAAGCAGGGATGTTGCTTAACTTGCTCAATTAAAATCTCATTAAATGCCATGCTTATTGCCTGATCTGTTAATCACAAATGCGTAAAATTGTGCAGTGTAGAACGCACACACCAGCACATAAACAGTGAAGAAACATTATGGTACCAGTAGATCACATGGTGAACAGTGTTCCTTGTAAGGTGCAAAAATGAGAAATTTGAGGTATTGGGAAAATATAAAGATAGAACAAAATAAATATTGGGCAAATCTTATTGACTGCAGGCTACCTGAAAACTTCTGTCTGCAAACAATTGCTTATTCATTTTTTTTTTTTTATAAACCAGTTTCAAAGCAAAATTTTAGACAAAAGTTGCAAAATAGGCTAGTAAAAACGTTTGGGCAAATCACCAATACTGGTATTCTGGTATTGTCAACATTTTGTTTGGGCTAGACTAGAGAACACTGCCAGTGGGTTCAATAGATAAAAGAATGAGCCTATGAAAATTATAGGGTCAAAGTTAGGGTTAGGTTTATCTTTATGGTTAAGGTTAGGGCCTAACCTGTAACCTACCGATACCCCCAAACTCTTATTTTAACCCATACCAGTAACCATGTATGCGATGATTTCACTGGCAAGTTGGCAACCATTGTAGCCCACTCTACTCACTCAGACACTGCACAGCCACAGAGTTGCACCAGTTGACCAGCTAATATGGGCTACTACTGGTACTATGTACCAGTGAAAGAAAACTGTATGCGTAGGCTATCACCAATAACTGGATAACAGACTGGCAGGTACCGGTAGGCTTTTTAGGCTACCGGTATGTGATACTACTCTGGAATGGTAGGACAGACTGGCAGAGGCACATACTAACAGGCCTTCTATTTTACGGCCTACCCAGCTATAGACTACTGCTTAGTAACCATAGCCTACAGCATCGTAGAGTTACCGGTACTTCAATTTACTCAAGAAATATACAGTAGTAACCTACCATACTGTAGTCTACTAGGCTATGGTTACTGAATACCGGTTACTACCGTAGCCTAATAACGCCTCTTTTGTTGTTTAGCACGCATTTTGAGTAAAATTACTATCCTCAAAACCTGAAAGTTGCCACAACAAACACACTGGTACTGCAATTTGCCCACTCACATAGCTCAAACTCAGTTCTCTTTCCTTCCGTCATGACCGTTGAGATAAATGTTTTTTATCTCAACGTAATGACGGGAAAACCAAGAAAATCACTTCCGTCCCGTCACCGCCAGCCCACATTTTTTGTGTGTGAACACCCTAACGTAGTCGTAACGGCAGACGCAACGGTAACGTTGACGTAACGGCTTCGGTGTGAAGCCCGCTTTAATGATGGTTTGTAAATTGTACGTAAAACATGGTGCAGCGACTAGAAGCAGAGATTACGCGGTGAGTTTGAAGTTGACTAAATACGTTACATGTTACAAAATATTTACCTATTTACATCCACTCAAAAATCACGTGTATGTTTTTCAGCCTTCGCTTGGAACCGTAATAAACTCCTTGTTCTGGGTTGGATTTGGTCTTGGTCGATTGGGCGGAGTTATTTTCCTGCGCTACATTTCTCCTCGCAACGTCATTCTCATTGACCTCGTGGGTACAATCCTTTGCATGGTGGTAGTTTCCATATTTGGTGAATCAACCGCAGCAGTGACTTGGGCTGTCACTTTTTTGTATGGATTCTTCCAAGCCACGATTTATCCAGCTGGAGTTTCCTGGGCGTCAAAGTACACGAATATGTCTGGAAATTACATATTTATTTTCTCAGCTGGTCAGGCCCTTGGAACCATGACTTTAGTACCAGCTGGCGGTATCTTATTTGATATAGAACCATTTTACGTCATGTACTTAGTGCTAGGGTGTTCAGTGTGTAATGCTATAACGTTTGGTTTGATGATGTTCGAAGGAAGACGGTTGAACCGTAAACACAAACTTTCAGAAAAGCAAGGCATGGATTTTGAAAATATTTCTGCAACTGTGTTTTAATCGCAGGTTGACTAGAAAACAAATTTTAGTGAATTTCATATAAATTCCTTCGATCTTTCCCTTCGAATCACTGTATTTTCTTGCAATGTTGTTATTTCCTTGTAGAAGCTAATGATGGCTTTTTGATTGCTGTTTGGCTGTAGCACTTGTAGCAGTGTAGTACTTTATAGTAGCAGTAATAGCATTCATTTTTTCGTTCGTGCAATTATAAGTCATTATTAGACAAATTTCAGAGCTTGTCTAGACTGCGACATCCAATGACAGAGCGAGTGTGACCGAACGTATAGCTTTGAGGCGGACCAGGCGCAAGGACTGCCCGAGCGTGTTATCATTAAAATCTGATCTGGACTTTGACAAAAGATTGGCACGAGAATAACAGTGAATTCAAATTTTAGTTCCGATTAGGTTTAGCGCTGTGCTTTTCAATCGGGGTTACGCCGAACCCTAGTAAAATTAATGCACAGTGGGTTTCTCGAGTCTCTGGAATGTTTCATCGCGGTTTCGCTCCACCAGGAAGGTTTGGCCTATGGAGTTCCCTTTCGAAACTGTATCTGCTCATATTCGCTGCCCACGCTCTAAAGTGGTGGGCTACGGCGTTTGTTTTTAGGTTATTAGGCCTACTTTCCACTCTGGCCGCTGGAAAACAGACACCAACCCAGATCTTGCATTTGCCAGTGTCGATTTGGACAGTCGCTTACCTGACAGACGTATCTTAGGAAAGTTCCCAAGGTCACAACACCGACCCTCGCTTATAAGTCCACCCAAACTTGCTCATCCAAAACCGAGCAAGCCTGTAAAGCGATGGAACTTCCGCAAGGCCAACTGGGACCACTATTCTAACCTAACCAACAAACTGGCCAAGAGTATACCGCCACCTGAATCTCAAAACATCGATCAGGTTTACCAGTGCTTTTGCAAGGTAATAAACACTGCGGCGAAGAAATGCATCCCTCGTGGTCGACGATCAAACCACATACCTTGCTGGGATGCGGAGTGTGAAGACCTCTATCAGCATTTCCTGCAGTCACCTGGGGGCCCTGATTCGGATAGGGCTGCCATAGCCCTACTCACAAGGCTCGACGGGAAGCGGAGAAATCGCTGGTCAGAGACGGTCCGCAACATTGACTTTTCGCACTCCAGCCGGCTGGCATGGAATACTATAAACAACTTGACTGGTAGGTCACGACAATCCCCTCGTCAATGTCCCGTTTCAGCTGATGCTATTGCTTCTCAGGTGGTTAAAAACGGGAAATACGAAGGTGTGAATCGACGCTCATCTCGGCTCGTTTTACAGGAAGTGTCTGACCTTTGGAGGGCTGATCCATTACATTCTGCGAATGTCTCCGGGAGTTTTTCCCATCGGGAGTTCGCTGCTGCCTTCCAACATTTAAAACCAGGCAAAGCTCCTGGACCTGATTCCATTTGCCCGGAGCTAATAATCCATGCTGGAGCCAGCTTAAAATCTTGGCTACGTGGCTTCCTATCTTTCTGCCTGCACCACCTCAAAATTCCTACGATCTGGAGAAGAGCGCTAGTAGTAGCGATCCCAAAGCCTTCGAAACCGGTAGAGGACCCAAGGAGCTATCGTCCGATCTCCTTGCTCTGTGTTCCCTACAAGATTCTCGAGCGACTTATCTACGCCCGCGTCGAACCTCTTATTGACCCTCTGCTCCCACGGGAACAGGCGGGTTTTCGACGCGGAAGATCCACCGTGGATCAAGTCACTTTGCTCACGCAAAGCATTGAGAATGCATTCGAAGCGAAAAAGAAGGCCGGTGCCGTCTTTATCGACCTGACAGCTGCCTATGACACTGTCAGGCACCGTGGCCTCACCTGCAAGCTGTTGCGGCTTCTGCCGGACAAGCACATGGTTCGTATGATTATGGAGCTGATCCGCAACAGAAGCTTCACCGTTACAACTGGCGACAGCAAGCCTAGCAGGTTACGACGCCTGAGAAATGGCGTCCCCCAGGGATCGGTCCTGGCCCCCCTCCTTTTCAACATCTATACATATGATATCCCCTCCATAACCTCCAAGAAGTTCGCCTATGCCGACGACCTGGCGATACTTCATACATCTGGAGAATGGAAGGAGTTGGAAAGGACTCTAAGCCAGGACATGACTACACTCTCGGAATATCTCCAGACCTGGCGATTGAAGCTTAGCCACACTAAAACGGTGACGGCGGCCTTTCACCTCCACAATCGAGGGGCTAAGCGTGAGCTTAAGGTCTGTAACATCGGTAAGACCTTACCTTTCTGTCCAGTTCCCACTTATCTTGGGGTCAAACTGGACAGATCGCTCACATATCGTCCTCACCTGGAAGCATTGCGCAAGAAGTTATGTGCTCGCGTCTCACTGTTGAGGCGACTTGCTGGAACAGGTTGGGGTGCTAGCGTTAAGATATTACGCACAGCTGCCCTGTCTCTGGTCTACTCGACTGCCGAGTACTGCGCACCAGTCTGGTGCCGCAGCGTGCACATACGGCTTATCGACAGTGTAATAAATGACGCCTTGCGCATTGTCACTGGGTGCCTGCGTCCCACTCCATCGGTCTACCTTCCGGTTCTTTCAGGCATCCAGCCAGCTGAGCTTCGCCTCCAAGGAGCGACACTCTCCCTAGCCAACCGCAGCTCCCTGGACCCTGACCACATTTTACATGGCCAGTTTCATGAGTCACAGGACATATGTAGGGAGAGATTGAAATCTAGACGCTCATTTGTACCTGCTGCTCGGAAATTACTAGACAGTCTTTCTGAGTTGGACGTCCGTGCAGCCGAGTGGACGAACACGAAATGGGACATGGAGTACTCTGCCAACGCATTGTCACTCCATGCTTTCATTCCCAAGGCTAGCTCCAGACCCTTGGGTATGGGTCTGCCCAGGGCAGCCTGGGTCAAGCTCAACCGTCTGCGTTCTGGTGTTGGACGTTTCTGTTCGTCCATGTACAAATGGGGTCTCGCTCCTCTAGCGAATTGTGAGTGTGGTGCCAGTGAACAAACCGCAGATCACATCATCTCACAGTGTCCCATACATCGAGCACCCCGAGGTATGTTTGGTCTAATGGTTTTGGATGACGAAACAAGATGCTGGCTGAAGTCCCTTACAGTCAGCATCTGACCCAAGCAGTTTGGTGGCCAGGGTGGTAAAAGGATAAACCCTCGGCCTTGGTCCTTCCATCTGTCTTGGAAGAGATGCCCCGCCAAACGACGACGAGGCCTACTTTTTATGAGAAATATGGTTATAATTACAACAAGTTATTTCAGACCCAAGAGAGCAATGCTTTAATGATTAATAACTTTTAGCTTTGACATGGCAATTTTTTGACATATTTAAAAAACGCTTAGTCATGGCACCGGGGGCAGATTCAAGATTTCTGTTTCTGGAAAAGAGAATTTACTTTTATGATTTTAGGTAGCCGAGTGGTAAGAGCGTCTGCCTCTGGAGCTGTAGACTCGGGTTAGATTGCGAGTAGGGTCAAACCAATGACTTTAAAATTGGCATTCACAGCTTCCCTGCTTGAGGCTCAGCATTTAAGGGACAAAGTGGAGAACAAGCTGGCAAGTTTGCTTGTTGTGCCGTAGTTGTTTGTATGGTAATAATTTTTTGACATTTTTTGTGCTGTGGAGCTGTAGTTAATGCAAAAATGCCATTCAAGGAAACTTCCGCTTAAATTATTTGCTTCACAGCCGCATAAATGACATAAATGCAGTTTAAGCAAAACACACCAGAAAAGCTGAACCAGGGGCATTGCTGCATCACAAAGAAACGTTTCTCCAAAGTAAATAACAAACTTGGACTTAGCAAAAAAAAACATAATAGTTCGGCAAGCTCCGTAAGAAGAAAAGGCGGACCGTTTAAAAAAAAAGGAGGTTGCATTTCCTCTCCTGTCGTCAAAGAGAGGGTTTTGTCAGCGACATAGCCTAGCGGTACCGCGCTCAAGTGACAGATCCTACATGACGGGTTCGATTCACGGCTGGAGCCGATCGCATTTGACATATTTACCGGGTGGCTGCTGATTTGAAGAGCGCAAGCTCACTCCGCAGTTTCCCTCAATTACTGTTGCGTTATCAGTTCAATATAGTTTAAAAATAACCTCAGTTATTTCTTTATTAATAACTCTCTCTCCCCCACCACTGAGCGTACGCCACGCCACTGTTAGCAATCAAGTACCTTGGAACAAGACAGGTTTGCTCAATCCGTTTCCATTCAGTTAAAAACGCGATATGTTGTATCAAAGCACAATCATTTGACCTCAGCGAAATCGATTATGATCTGCTAGCCTATTACTAACTCCATGAATACGCACACCAATCAAATAAAAGAAAAGTTAAATAATAACAGGTAGTTGCATATCGGTCCATTAGAGATGGCAATACCTGGTGAAAAAAAAAGAGGAAGGACAAAGAGAAGATGGATGGATTTGGTGAGAGAAGACATGAAGATAACTGGAGCAAGGGAGAAAGACGAAGTTGGCCAAGTTTTGCACTGTGGCGACCCCGAATAGGAAAAAGCCGAAAGAAGAAGTTGCATATGGGTCCACCGGCAAATTTTTGCAAACAAGACCCAATCTGCCAGTTTATTTCCAGTTTTCATAAGGATGTTTCAGACAGTGCTTGCACTATGCGTGCTCCGTGTTACATTGCTTCGTAAGAAGCTTTTAATTTCGTCTAGCGGTTTTCATTTTAAAGCGCATTATTTGAAACTTTCAACACAGAAGTAAGCAACAGAGATGAAGGTTACATAATACTATAATCCAGGACTGGGCAAACTACGGCCAGCGGGCCGCATGCGGCCCGCGAGACTAATTTATGCGGTCCGCCCTTGCAGGCACTTGCAGAATGCGCCGATTACGTTGCACTTTATCACCGAGTTTTAAACATTTTTTCTTACTGCAAAGAGCATGACGAACGCATTAGCACCCACTTCTACTCATTCTTGAGGTCAACGAATCGTCGCAGAAAAAGAAAGTGTGCCGCATGTTTTCAACTGCCTACCTACTCTTGTTCGTTGCTCTTTACGGGTAAGCTTGTCTTCTCACGTTTAACATTTTTTTAAATGCTGCCCTCCGCACGAAAAGTTTGCCCATCCCTGCTCTAATTGTTTATTCATTCCTTCTTGTTTATTTGCGCATCAAAGTAGTACAATATTGTAATTATTTGAAAAAATAAAAATTTCGAGTCTTTAACAATTGGCACTCTGGGAAACCACAAAAGAGCGAATTGCTCATCAATTCATAGCCACCCTTGCTTTTTTATGTTTAGTATCTACAGTATAATTTCTTTGCCACAGGACCTAGCGAAGAAACTATACACATGCACTCCTCGAATTTTTTCTGCCCAGCAAAACGAACAAAAAAATGCACAAATAAGTAAAAAATAAATCAGCAATAAAAATGATACAACAACAAACAAATCTATACAATATTTACACAGTCTAACCAGTGAGATACTCATGCATTAA
Organism: Trididemnum miniatum; assembly: GCA_964006365.1. NCBI lineage: Eukaryota > Metazoa > Chordata > Ascidiacea > Aplousobranchia > Didemnidae > Trididemnum > Trididemnum miniatum. The sequence continues at coordinate 14,442,170 of OZ023251.1, read as the reverse complement.
ATTAAATTTATACTTTATAACAATATGAATCCATAATTAAGTATCAATGGTAATGAAGTGGAGTGTGATTGATGCAATTTATCAAAAGCACAACTTTTCTATATACCAGTAACAAAATATCTAAAGTTGTATGAAATATCATAGGTGCTATACCCTGTTCATAACTTAAAATAAGGTGGTGTGTTTGACATATTTTTTAAATTTGAAGTAGAAATATATTTTCCATGCTGTGGGGATTCGATTCCATACTTGCGATCCACTGAGTGGCAATGCTTTTTTTGCAGAGTTGGAATTTATTGAGTTGATGTAAAAATTGTTTCGACTTGCATTTCAAGTGTTATGTGTATGTACTGTATTAACAGAACTGAAGTAAGAATTAAATGCAATGGGAAGCTTTCAACTTTTGTAAAGAATCATGAATTTGGCCATTTCAAGTCGATAAATATCTTTAATTTTTAAAATTTCTAGCTCTTTGTGTAAGTAATTATTGGTAATATGGTCATTTTGTTTTACATTGCAGATTATTCTAATAATTTTATTTTGTAATGTTTGGAGAGGATGTGACGTGCTGTTATTAGCAGACCCCCAATTTATGATTCCATAAAGCAAGTGAGGGTAAATAAAACTATAGTATAAAGCCAGTAAAGTCTTCCGACTAATAAAGTGACGAAGTTTAGAATAACCTACAGTATTGTGCAATTTTTTTTGCCGATATGTTGGATGTGATACTCCCGTTTCAGGTAGTCGTCAATAAAAATGTCCAAGTAGCTAGCAACTTGAGTTCTTTTTATGTGATTTCCTTGTATGCTCACACAAAATTTTATTTGCTCATTTGCTTTTGGAAAGAACGACAAGTCGACAAGTAATCAGTTTTTGAAAAACTGATCGTTAATTTATTAGTAATAGCCATGTATTATTTTTTTCAATTTCTTTGCTCACTGTTTCATTCAGGGACATGCGGTCAGAGGAGTCAGGTGAGGCACTGCCTCACCTATCTAAAGTGTCTCACCTATCTAAAAACATGGCGAAGCAACAATAATTTTATCGGAGAAATAATAAATAATTTATGTGTAAAAACCGAATTATTTCGTTTTAAATAGTTATGGCTTATTTTTTGAAATATCTGTTGACGCCAGCTATTTTACTGTTATTCGTGTTCCTACACCCCATGGTTGCTTCAGTGGTTTCATGACGTTATTCGCACAGAGATTTCACTTACCTTTCATCTCTCAAACACACGTGTGTGGCAGTGCAAGACCTGCCTCAGTTTTAGAGCAAAATTTACATAACCTGTTAAAACGCGCTTTTTCCTTTTTTCTCCTCAGTTTTTAAATTCCAATGCTTTACTCCATGCATGGGCAACCTACGGCCCGCGGGCCAAATCCGGCCCGCCAAGGCTTCTCATCCGGCCCGCCAATAAATTTTCTAGGGCTGTAGGCCTATGTAATATATCGATATTCATTTATTTTATATAATGTGTGTTACGAAAGATTTAGCCCGAAAGAAAATGTCACTATTTGGGAGTACTTATATCTGCGAGCAACTGTTCACCAAAATAAAGCACACTAAGTCAAAAACTAAATCAAGACTGACAGATTGTCATCTTGAAAATAGTCTAAGAGTGGCCGCCTCCAGCATAGTACCAAAAATTGACACGTTGGTGAAAAAGCACCAAGCCCAGATTTCCCATTAGAAAGTAATTTAATTAAACATTACTATTAGTTTTATAGCATATCTGACATATTAAGATTGACAATTCATTGGGTTCAATAAATTTTTCATTTTCATTATTACAATTATATGTCAATACAGAAATTACAGATAAAATATGGTGAAAATGCTGCCTATATCAATATAGGTATACATTTTTTATGGATATCCCTGTGCAAACAAAACTGAAAACACATTGCATGTAAAATAGCATTACATGAATACAATCCAAACCCCACAAAAATATGTACCTAGATTACACTTAAAATCACAATTACGGCTCCGGCCCTCAGTCAAGTTCCAAATGCACATTTTGGCCCCCAGTGACAAAAGGTTGCCCATGCATGCTCTAAACGGTTGAACAAGCAAACTGTAACATAGCACATATGTATATATTTGTAATATCTTGCACTGCAAGCTGACCTCACCAAAGAGTAATAGATAACCAAATATCCTTTACCCAAAACAGTTTTAGTGAAACCACCTAAGCTGACAATTTTCAACTTTGGTACAAACCGTACGACTTCAGCAAACAAGTCAGTTGCATCAACTGAATACTTGCCGTCTCGGCGGAACAATATACTGAATACTGCAACTTGAATTAAATCCTGCGACACCCAATGCGACTGATAACTAATATAATTACACTCGCCGACAATTCCGGCTCATAAACTACCCTAGAACACACAGCACAGTTTGCCATAGTACAGGCAATAAAAAGCTCAAACAAGCCACAAAATTTTTTTAGAAATTGTCGAAAACGTTATAAATATACGCGATAGTTACAGCTTGCCTGATCATAAAAGTACTATGAAGTAATAAAAAAGTAATCCTAAGCAATGACTAAAATTATCACGTCGAGGAAAATCCCAATTTTGCGGAGCCTTACCGAATCTAAAACGACGATGTCCTTTCTGGCCTGTTGAATTGGAAGTCATTACAACTTCCACTTGGGTCGGAGGATAAAACATCCTTAAGCAATAAAGTACCATACCTTTTACCTGAGTGCGGCTGATGATGGCTAATAGCCCGAAACAGAGCTGTTCCACTCTTTGGTACCTTTCCGAATCTTCCAGATACAATACTGGTAATGTGGCCTATATCGTATACTAGCGGTACTACGCCAGAGACATGGCCTATAAGCGGTACCGCGCGCTGGTGACAGATCCTACGTGACGGGTTTGATTCGAGGCTGGAGCCGATCGCATTTGACGTATTGTATATAACGCGTGGCTGCTGACTCGAAGAGCGCGAGCTCACTTCGCAGTCTCCCTCAAAATTACTGTTGAATTTTCAGTTCAATAAAATTTAAAAATAAACTCAGTTATTTATTTATTTATTTATTTTATTTACGCTGAAGCGTGTAACGAATGGCTGGTCTATCTCCGTAGTTTATCGCCTAGGCACTAGGCTACATAACTTCGCGCTCCGAAGGTACGTCACAGAGGTGGTAAGTCTTCGGCGACTTTTACCCTGTCCGCATGCCCAGGTTAAGTGGTTCCGACAGTCCACGGGCTTTCTTCATCGCACCATAATTTAAGGACTATCATCACATCTAAATTTTTGATAACATAATCACTTTTTTATTTGTGACATCAAAAAATAATTATGATGCAGAATCCCTGGGGCTGTTAAAACCACTTAAACTGGACATGTAGACAGGGCAGTTATGTCCGATTTGACTTGCCCGGTAATCAGATTCTAGACCTTCGGCTCCTATAGTGATGTGAATACTAGCCGTTTTGTTTTAAATTATATTTTTTCAGGAATGCAAGCTTTAATTTTGCAATTATGGGGTGAAAAGGAATCGAGAGGTTTTATATCTGGCTATCACTTCATGATTGCTGTGGGGGCATTTTTAGCTCCTATTATCGGTAAGTAGCCTACAGTATAGAGAAAATTGAATCTATGGGTGTGGCTATATTATTTTCTTATGTAGGCAATCACATATAATTGATGGACTAGTCCATGACCGATTAATATCATCACCAACAAAGCAAATTACAGTCTTTTCCTGCGCTGCTGTGCTATAAATTGGTGAATTTTTCTGCATAGCTTTTCCAGGTTGGTGTAAAATTAGTTTATACCTTTGCAAAAAGTGCGAAAAGTTTTCTTTAAACTTCACAGGTGCATTTTTATGATTATTAATGATTTAACGGACTTTGTTTTGTAGCCCAGCCGTTTCTGGCTCAACAAGATGAAAGCGAGCGGTGTCCTGCTTCAAATACAGGAGGAACAAGTCCCAATGATACAACTACCACTCTCTATCAGGTCTGAGCACATAAAGATTGCAAAATTTATACGCTGCATTACCCAATCTAGGCTACATATTACAATAATTGCTTGTCCACAACGAAGTTTTATTAACCGCACCATTTAATAATATTTATTCGTGCTGCTCTATGTAAAGCAGGATGATCATACGTTTTTGGAAAAAAAATGGCGTAACGGCCTTAAAAAAACTGAAATGCTTTTTGAGTAGACTGACAACAGATCTAAAGCAAAACACTGATACTTAAGTAGGTTTAAGGCAAAATATTGTAAATTTATATTGTAATGTCTGGTAAGCTTGAGGCGAAGGAACGAACGTATGAATTCTTATTTTTCTCAATACTCTTGACTGTTCCACAAACGTGTGTACTGTGTAGCACTTGTTTCAACATACCGTCTGAAAAATCCTCAGCAATTTGATGCTTTAAAAGAATTCAATGTGACTTATCGCGCTATTACGTAAATTCTTTCGATCACGCGGAAATAAGAATGGTTTCATGCTTAAAAGACGAGACAATCTTTTCTTGCAATTACCAAAACTGTAATACCTTTGCAGGCTATCTTCTTATTGATGCTACTAGCTTACAAGTACAATAGACAGAGTGCTTAGTTTTAAATTAAGGAACAGTAAGATAAAGAAAGCTTAAGATTTATAAAGTTTTCAGTTTAGTTATACGTCATCTGCGCAATGTTTGCGCTGCAAACGGATATAACGCTAAAAAATACTGATTTCAGCGCAATGTCAGCAGTGCTGAACAGCGTTATCCGTTTGTAGCTTAAACACTAAGTTTCCAAAATCCCTGATGTAGCTGTGAAAATATCTACAAAAACTGTTGTCCAAGCGCACAAGCTCTATAGCACCACAAAAAGTTAATGCACAGTCTAGCACAGAGTCCAACTCCAACAACATGTCCAACAAAATTGAAATAAACGTATGGTGTATTGATTTATGCATATTTCGGTTAAAAAGAAAATAGAAAGCAAATTATTATTAGGAATTATCGCGATTGTACAAATGGGCGGAATATTGATCTTGACGTTGTGAATTCCAAACGACTTTAATAGGGAACTATGCTTTATGCCTACTGTGATCCTTTTTTAATTGCAGAGCGTTGCCTTCACTACCAAAATAAATGAAACAACAGACGTCAACCCAGTTGTTTGGGCTTATTTAATATGCGGCTGTGTGTTGATTATGATCTGCCTCATTTTCCTTATCCTCAGTTTTGTGAGGTTGGAAAAAAGAGTTCGACAGACACGTGGACAAGTGGTGGAAGACCGGGAAGAAGATTCCATTAAAGGGCTCGTCTTGTTGTTCATCCTCATTTGCTTCTACTACTTCTTTTGTGTTGCTGGAGAAACATCCTATAACAGCTACATTTACTCGGTTTCGATTTGTTCTGATCTAAAGTTTGAGGTAAGTGAATATAAGTTTTTACTAATTATTGACACATCTTTCTACAATTGCTGAGTGAGCTCATTTTTGTACTCGCACTGTACAGCAAAGGGCTTCAAAAAAAATCTGATTATAAGGCTAAATTGAACACTAAAGATATTACTTAATTTAAACGCATTATACGAGATATTATGATATGCCCTAAAAGACAAGATTTAAATCTAATTGAACGCTATAAAAACCGATTAAATACCTTCTATAATCTTTCTTAATATATTCATTTCGTATAGGATTATAGACTTACGCTTAGGCTTAATTTAATTGGTTAGCTTCAACTCGCGGCGTCCTCTCCGTCCATTGCACTGTGTTTTACCAAGGCTACAGTTGTAGGCTACTAACGATCATCACGTAACTTATTCAAACCGACTTAATGATGGTTTGTAAATTGTACGTAAAACATGGTGCAGCGACTAGAAGCAGAGATTACGCGGTGAGTTTGAAGTTGACTAAATACGTTACATGTTACAAAATATTTACCTATTTACATCCACTCAAAAATCACGTGTATGTTTTTCAGCCTTCGCTTGGAACCGTAATAAACTCCTTGTTCTGGGTTGGATTTGGTCTTGGTCGATTGGGCGGAGTTATTTTCCTGCGCTACATTTCTCCTCGCAACGTCATTCTCATTGACCTCGTGGGTACAATCCTTTGCATGGTGGTAGTTTCCATATTTGGTGAATCAACCGCAGCAGTGACTTGGGCTGTCACTTTTTTGTATGGATTCTTCCAAGCCACGATTTATCCAGCTGGAGTTTCCTGGGCGTCAAAGTACACGAATATGTCTGGAAATTACATATTTATTTTCTCAGCTGGTCAGGCCCTTGGAACCATGACTTTAGTACCAGCTGGCGGTATCTTATTTGATATAGAACCATTTTACGTCATGTACTTAGTGCTAGGGTGTTCAGTGTGTAATGCTATAACGTTTGGTTTGATGATGTTCGAAGGAAGACGGTTGAACCGTAAACACAAACTTTCAGAAAAGCAAGGCATGGATTTTGAAAATATTTCTGCAACTGTGTTTTAATCGCAGGTTGACTAGAAAACAAATTTTAGTGAATTTCATATAAATTCCTTCGATCTTTCCCTTCGAATCACTGTATTTTCTTGCAATGTTGTTATTTCCTTGTAGAAGCTAATGATGGCTTTTTGATTGCTGTTTGGCTGTAGCACTTGTAGCAGTGTAGTACTTTATAGTAGCAGTAATAGCATTCATTTTTTCGTTCGTGCAATTATAAGTCATTATTAGACAAATTTCAGAGCTTGTCTAGACTGCGACATCCAATGACAGAGCGAGTGTGACCGAACGTATAGCTTTGAGGCGGACCAGGCGCAAGGACTGCCCGAGCGTGTTATCATTAAAATCTGATCTGGACTTTGACAAAAGATTGGCACGAGAATAACAGTGAATTCAAATTTTAGTTCCGATTAGGTTTAGCCCTGTGCTTTTCAATCGGGGTTACGCCGAACCCTAGTAAACTTAATGCACAATGGTTTCTCGAGTCTCTGGAATGTTTCATCGCGGTTTCGCTCCACCAGGAAGGTTTGGCCTATGGAGTTCCCTTTCGAAACTGGATCTGCTCATATTCGCTGCCCACGCTCTAAAGTAGTGGGCTACGGCGTTTGTTTTTAGGTTATTAGGCCTACTTTCCACTCTGGCCGCTGGAAAACAGACACCAACCCAGATCTTGCATTTGCCAGTGTCGATTTGGACAGTCGCTTACCTGACAGACGTATCTTAGGAAAGTTCCCAAGGTCACAACACCGACCCTCGCTTATAAGTCCACCCAAACTTGCTCATCCAAAACCGAGCAAGCCTGTAAAGCGATGGAACTTCCGCAAGGCCAACTGGGACCACTATTCTAACCTAACCAACAAACTGGCCAAGAGTATACCGCCACCTGAATCTCAAAACATCGATTAGGTTTACCAGTGCTTTTGCAAGGTAATAAGCACTGCGGCGAAGAAATGCATCCCTCGTGGTCGACGATCAAACCACATACCTTGCTGGGATGCGGAATGTGAAGACCTCTATCAGCATTTCCTGCAGTCACCTGGGGGCCCTGATTCGGATAGGGCTGCCACAGCCCTACCCACAAGGCTCGACGGGAAGCGGAGAAATCGCTGGTCAGAGACGGTCCGCAACATTAACTTTTCGCACTCCAGCCGGCTGGCATGGAATACTATAAACAATTTGACTGGTAGGTCACGACAACCCCCTCGTCAATGTCCCGTTTCAGCTGATGCTATTGCTTCTCAGCTGGTTAAAAACGGGAAATACGAAGGTGTGAATCGACGCTCATCTCGGCTCGTTTTACAGGAAGTGTCTGACCTTTGGAGGGCTGATCCATTACATCCTGCGAATGTCTCCGGGAGTTTTACCCATTGGGAGTTCGCTGCTGCCCTCCAACATTTAAAACCAGGCAAAGCTCCTGGACCTGATTCCATTTGTCCGGAGCTAATAATCCATGCTGGAGCCAGCTTAAAAACTTGGCTACGTGGCTTCCTATCTTCCTGCCTGCACCACCTCAAAATTCCTAAGATCTGGAGAAGAGCGCTAGTAGTAGCGGTCCCAAAGCCTTCGAAACCGGTAGAGGACCCAAGGAGCTATCGTCCGATCTCCTTGCTCTGTGTTCCCTACAAGATTCTCGAGCGACTTATCTACGCCCGCGTCGAACCTCTTATTGACCCTCTGCTCCCACGGGAACAGGCGGGTTTTCGACGCGGAAGATCCACCGTGGATCAAGTCACTTTGCTCACGCAAAGCACCGTGTCCTCACCTGCAAGCTGTTGCGGCTTCTGCCGGACAAGCACATGGTTCGTATGATTATGGAGCTGATCCGCAACAGAAGCTTCACCCTTACAACTGGCGACAGCAAGCGTAGCAGGTTACGACGCCTGAGAAATGGCGTCCCCCAGGGATCGGTCCTGGCCCCCCTCCTTTTCAACATCTATACATATGATATCCCCTCCATAACCTCCAAGAAGTTCGCCTATGCCGACGACCTGGCGATACTTCATACATCTGGAGAATGGAAGGAGTTGGAAAGGACTCTAAGCCAGGACATGACTACACTTTCGGAATATCTCCAGACCTGGCGATTGAAGCTTAGCCACACTAAAACGGTGACGGCGGCCTTTCACCTCCACAATCGAGGGGCTAAGCGTGAGCTTAAGGTCTGTAACATCGGTAAGACCTTACCTTTCTGCCCAGTTCCCACTTATCTTGGGGTCAAACTGGACAGATCGCTCACATATCGTCCTCACCTGGAAGCATTGCGCAAGAAGTTATGAGCTCGCGTCTCACTGTTGAGGCGACTTGCTGGAACAGGTTGGGGTGCTAGCGCTAAGACATTACGCACAGCTGCCCTGTCCCTGGTCTACTCGACTGCCGAGTACTGCGCACCAGTCTGGTGCCGCAGCGTGCACATACGGCTTATCGACAGTGTAATAAATGACGCCTTGCGCATTGTCACTGGGTGCCTGCGTCCCACTCCATCGGTCTACCTTCCGGTTCTTTCAGGCATCCAGCCAGCTGAGCTTCGCCGCCAAGGAGCGACACTATCCCTAGCCAACCGCAGCTCCCTGGACCCTGACCACATTTTACATGGCCAGTTTCATGAGTCACAGGACGTATGTAGGGAGAGATTGAAATCTAGACGCTCATTTGTACCTGCTGCTCGGAAATTACTAGACAGTCTTTCTGAGATGGACGTCCGTGCAGCCGAGTGGACGAACACGAAATGGGACATGGAGTACTCTGCCAACGCATTGTCACTCCACGCTTTCATTCCCAAGGCTAGCTCCAGACCTTTGGGTATGGGTCTGCCCAGGGCAGCCTGGGTCAAGCTCAACCGTCTGCGTTCTGGTGTTGGACGTTTCTGTTCGTCCATGTACAAATGGGGTCTCGCTCCTCTAGCGAATTGTGAGTGTGGTGCCAGTGAACAAACCGCAGATCACATCATCTCACAGTGTCCCATACATCGAGCACCCCGAGGTATGTTTGGTCTAATGGTTTTGGATGACGAAACAAGATGCTGGCTGAAGTCCCTTACAGTCAGCATCTGACCCAAGCAGTTTGGTGGCCAGGGTGGTAAAAGGATAAACCCTCGGCCTTGGTCCTTCCATCTGTCTTGGAAGAGATGCCCCGCCAAACGACGACGAGGCCTACTTTTTATGAGAAATATGGTTATAATTACAACAAGTTATTTCAGACCCAAGAGAGCAATGCTTTAATGATTAATAACTTTTAGCTTTGACATGGCAATTTTTTGACATATTTAAAAAACGCTTAGTCATGGCACCGGGGGCAGATTCAAGATTTCTGTTTCTGGAAAAGAGAATTTACTTTTATGATTTTAGGTAGCCGAGTGGTAAGAGCGTCTGCCTCTGGAGCTGTGGACTCGGGTTAGATTGCGAGTAGGGTCAAACCAATGACTTTAAAATTGGCATTCACAGCTTCCCTGCTTGAGGCTCAGCATTTAAGGGACAAAGTGGAGAACAAGCTGGCAGGTTTGCTTGTTGTGCCGTAGTTGTTTGTATAGTAATAATTTTTTGACATTTTTTGTGCTGTGGAGCTGTAGTTAATGCAGAAATGCCATTCAAGGAAACTTCCGCTTAAACTATTTGCTTCACAGCCGCATAAATGACATAAATGCAGTTTAAGCAAAACACACCAGAAAAGCTGAACCAGGGGCATTGCTGCATCACAAAGAAACGTTTCTCCAAAGTAAATAACAAACTTGGACTTAGCAAAAAAAAACCTAATAGTTCGGCAAGCTCCGTAAGAAAAGGCAGACCGTTTAAAAAAAAGGAGGGTTCATTTCCTCTCCTGTCGTCAAAGAGAGGGTTTTGTCAGCGACATAGCCTAGCGGTACCGCGCTCAAGTGACAGATCCTACATGACGGGTTCGATTCACGGCTGGAGCCGATCGCATTTGACATATTTACCGGGTGGCTGCTGATTTGAAGAGCGCAAGCTCACTCCGCAGTTTCCCTCAATTACTGTTGCGTTATCAGTTCAATATAGTTTAAAAATAACCTCAGTTATTTCTTTATTAATAACTCTCTCTCCCCCACCACCGAGCGTACGCCACTGTTAGCAATCAAGTACCTTGGAACAAGACAGGTTTGCTCAATCCGTTTCCATTCAGTTAAAAACGCGATATGTTGTATCAAAGCACAATCATTCGACCTCAGCGAAATCGATTATGATCTGCTAGCCTATTACTAACTCCATGAAAAAGAGAATCACGCACACCAATCAAATAAAAGAAAAGTTAATAATAACAGGTAGTTGCATATCGGTCCATTAGAGATGGCAATACCTGGTGAAAAAAAAAGAGGAAGGACAAAGAGAAGATGGATGGATTTGGTGAGAGAAGACATGAAGATAACTGGAGCAAGGGAGAAAGACGAAGTGGGCCAAGTTTTGCGCTGTGGCGACCCCGAATAGGAAAAAGCCGAAAGAAGAAGTTGCATATGGGTCCACCGGCAAATTTTTGCAAACAAGACCCAATCTGCCAGTTTATTTCCAGTTTTCACAAGGATGTTTCAGACAGTGCTTGCACTATGCGTGCTCCGTGTTACATTGCTTCGTAAGAAGCTTTTAATTTCGTCTAGCGGTTTTCATTTTAAAGCGCATTATTTGAAACTTTCAACACAGAAGTAAGCAACAGAGATGAAGGTTACATAATACTATAATCCAGGACTGGGCAAACTACGGCCAGCGGGCCGCATGCGGCCCGCGAGACTAATTTATGCGGTCCGCCCTTGCAGGCACTTGCAGAATGCGCCGATTACGTTGCACTTTATCACCGAGTTTTAAACATTTTTTCTTACTGCAAAGAGCATGACCAACGCATTAGCACCCACTTCTACTCATTCTTGAGGTCAACGAATCGTCGCAGAAAAAGAAAGTGTGCCACATGTTTTCAACTGCCTACCTACTCTTGTTCGTTGCTCTTTACGGGTAAGCTTGTCTTCTCACGTTTAACATTTTTTTAAATGCTGCCCTCCGCACGAAAAGTTTGCCCATCCCTGCTCTAATCTGTTTATTCATTCCTTCTTGTTTATTCGCGCATCAAAGTAGTACAATATTGTAATTATTTGAAAAAATAAAAATTTCAAGTCTTTAACAATTGGCACTCTGGGAGACCACAAAAGAGCGAATTGCTCATCAATTCATAGCCACCCTTGCTTTTTTATGTTTAGTATCTACAGTATAATTTCTTTGCCACAGGACTTAGCGAAGAAACTATACACATGCACTCCTCGAATTTTTTCTGCTCAGCAAAACGAACAAAAAAATGCACAAATAAGTAAAAAATAAATCAGCAATAAAAATGATACAACAACAAACAAATCTATACAATATTTACACAGTCTAACCAGTGAGATACTCATGCATTAAATTAAATTTATACTTCATAACAATATGAATCCATAATTAAGTATCAATGGTAATGAAGTGGAGTGTGATTGATGCAATTTATCAAAAGCACAACTTTTCTATATACCAGTAACAAAATATCTGAAGTTGTATGAAATATCATAGGTGCTATACCCTGTTCATAACTTAAAATAAAATGGTGTGTTTGACATATTTTTTAAATTTGAAGTAGAAATATATTTTCCATGCTGTGGGGATTCGATTCCATACTTGCGATCCACTGAGTGGCAATGCTTTTTTTGCAGAGTTGGAATTTATTGAGTTGATGTAAAAATTGTTTCGACTTGCATTTCAAGTGTTATGTGTATGTACTGTATTAACAGAACTGAAGTAAGAATTAAATGCAATGGGAAGCTTTCAACTTTTGTAAAGAATCATGAATTTGGCCATTTCAAGTCGATAAATATCTCTAATTTTTAAAATTTCTAGCTCTTTGTGTAAGTAATTATTGGTAATATGGTCATTTTGTTTTACATTGCAGATTATTCTAATAATTTTATTTTGTAATGTTTGGAGAGGATGTGACGTGCTGTTATTAGCAGACCCCCAATTTATGATTCCATAAAGCAAGTGAGGGTAAATAAAACTATAATATAAAGCCAGTAAAGTCTTCCGACTAATAAAGTGACGAAGTTTAGAATAACCTACAGTATTGTGCAATTTTTTTTTGCCGATATGTTGGATGTGATACTCACGTTTCAGTTAGTCGTCAATAAAAATGTCCAAGTAGCTAGCAACTTGAGTTCTTTTTATGTGATTTCCTTGTATGCTCACACAAAATTTTATTTGCTCATTTGCTTTCGGAAAGAACGACAAGTCGACAAGTAATCAGTTTTTGAAAAACTGATCGTTAATTTATTAGTAATAGCCATGTATTATTTTTTTCAATTTCTTTGCTCACTGTTTCATTCAGGGACATGCGGTCTGAGGAGTCAGGTAAGGCACTGCCTCACCTATCTAAAGTGCCTCACCTATCTAAAAACATGGCGAAGCAAAAATAATTTTATCGGAGAAATAATAAATAATTTATGTGCAAAAACCGAATTATTTCGTTTTAAATAGTTATGGCTTATTTTTTGAAATATCTGTTGACGCCAGCTATTTTACTGTTATTCGTGTTCCTACACCCCATGGTTGCTTCAGTGGTTTCATGACGTTATTCGCACAGAGATTTCACTTACCTTTCATCTCTCAAATACACGCGTGTGGCAGTGCAAGACCTGCCTCAGTTTTAGAGCAAAATTTACATAACCTGTTAAAACGCGCTTTTTCCTTTTTTCTCCTCAGTTTTTAAATTCCAATGCTTTACTCCATGCATGGGCAACCTACGGCCCGCGGGCCAAATCCGGCCCGCCAAGGTTTCTCATCCGGCCCGCCAATAAATTTTCTAGGGCTGTAGGCCTATGTAATATATCGATATTCATTTATTTTGTATAATGTGTGTTACGAAAGATTTAGCTCGAAAGAAAATGTCACTATTTGGGAGTACTTATATCTGCGAGCAACTGTTCACCAAAATGAAGCACACTAAGTCAAAAACTAGATCGAGACTGACAGATTGTCATCTTGAAAATAGTCTAAGAGTGGCCGCCTCCAGCATAGTACCAAAAATTGACACGTTGGTGAAAAAGCACCAAGCCCAGATTTCCCATTAGAAAGTAATTTAATTAAACATTACTATTAGTTTTATAGCATATCTGACATATTAAGATTGACAATTCATTGGGTTCAATAAATTTTTCATTTTCATTATTACAATTATATGTCAATACAGAAATTACAGATAAAATATGGTGAAAATGCTGCCTATGTCAATATAGGTATACATTTTTTATGGATATCCCTGTGCAAACAAAATTGAAAACACATTGCATGTAAAAAAGCATTACATGAATACAATCCAAACCCCACAAAAATATCTATACCTAGATTACACTTAAAATCACAATTACGGCTCCGGCCCTCAGTCAAGTTCCAAATGCACATTTTGGCCCCCAGTGACAAAAGGTTGCCCATGCATGCTTTACTCAATACGATTTGAGGCAAGTCTCAAATGATTGTGACATCACCAAGATAAAAACATTTTTGCGCCAAGCTAAAAGTTATACGCGCATTGCCCCAATGCCCTAGGCGTGTAGTTTGAAGTTAAGTTGATAACTAATGCGAATCGGACGAAGAATTAGTATCGAATTTGATGGACTTTTTAATACTGAATTATTAATTTATATCTTAAGTTATAAACAAAGGAAGGCCCATCTACAGTCTTTACGCTGAAACTCAGGGCAAAACAAAATAACTCCGCTCCTTTCAAGAAGATTGGTACGAAAGCAATGACTGGCAGTGTGGTTGTGATTCAGAAAACTTTTTTTTTGTTTTCCCTGTCTTTTGTTTTCGGCAAATGATAATGTTTGAACTAAAACATGGTTTTGTGAAGTTAAGAATGCACCAAGAAGTATGAAAAATCGACCGCTCACGTGCTAACCCAGTTTGCTAGACTTTTATAATTATCAAAACCTGATTTCGCTTAAAATGAACAGCTGAGAATTAACATGAGCTTTCACAGTTCCGAAGTGTAGAAAATCGAGAAATTTTAACCCCATTTTGCGTGGGGAAGCAAAAAATGCAAGTAAAATTTTTAAAACTTGGTGCGTTAGAACTACAAGACAAATCGTTTTCAAATTTTGTGACTTTTTCTGTTTCGGCGTTTGGCTTAATTTCAACAACTTTTCTTTAAGAGTTCCCATTAATGCAACATGTTGTTCGCACCGTACGGAAATTGCTTCGAAGAACATCTTTCATAGCAGCTGGGAACAATCTCCATCGAAATGGAGAGACTTCACGAGTGACGAAAAAATAAAAAGACGTCTACAAAAAAGTGATGGATAGATATCATGGTGCAAAAAGATGAACATATGGATTTTGTAAATACCAAGTAAATGTAAAACATTCCATGAAGTTGTATTTTGATTATTAGGGCGCTACTTTTATTTGTTATCGTATACTACGAATAAAAATTGTTGGTAACATGATGCTAAAATAAACAGTGCCTCACCAACCATCAACCCCACCGCACGTCACCGGTTTCATTAAGTTTTTTCAGATTTTTATCCTTCATTAGTAGCACTGTGTCATCAGCAAAAAGTTTTATATCAAACTCGGAAACTTCAGGTAGATCATTGATGTATAAGGAGAATAAAATTGGGTCCAAGTTTGACCTGCATTGCTGTAGAAGTTACAGTTGATAAATTATAATTCCCAAGTTCAGCTCTCCTGATATTACTGTCATTCAGTTTTGATTCGGTAATAGCCATAATGTCTGACTGATGATCTAGTCTATCTAGTAACTCTTCAATTTTGTCTTTGTCTTTTGTAGGCTAAAGCCCCTTTTACACTTTGGCAAATATGGCTGCGACGCTACTGCGAATTAATTGCAACATGATTCGCTACGCGTTCGCCGTGAAGTCGCAAAACCATGCCGATTCCACTGCGATTCAGTTTCGAATTAGTTGCGACTCCGTTGCGAATTGCTTTTTGCCATTGCAACTTGAAATCACTTTCCTAAGTTTCCTTCACAAAATGTCTAGTGAGGAAGCTATCTTGCAAGCTGAAGAAGAAATGATCGCATTAGTAACTGCTGCGTTATGTTAGTTGCTGGTAAAAACGCACAAAACACTGCAAGAAGTCAGATTTTTGTCGTACAGGCAGATATTTCCACGATAGAACATAACAAGTTATTCATTCGACAGAGTAGTATAACACACAAGACACACAAGCAAAAAATGCGCTACAAAATGTATAGCCTTAGAATGTAGGGCAAAGCCTAAGCACACCTAGGCAACTGCAACAACTAAAACTTTAAAAAACTCGCTATTTTCAAAAACTTGTCAACAAAAACAACTGCAGTTAATTGCAAAAAATTATGCCACTCAATTTGATGCTTACAATAAAACAAGCTATGAAAAAAAAAGAAAATACAAGTTGGATTCCTAAATTTTATTAGTTTAGTTTACAGAGAAAGCAATAGATAGTCCAGTCTAATACAGATTCAACAAATTCATCATATCAAATGAATAAAACACGAAATAGGTCAAATCATTTTTTTAAATTTTATCTGTTACCCAAAATTTTTCTACATTCTCCCTTGATTCGATAGAATACGAAAGATTTGATTGTTTTGTGTGTGGGGGGGAGGGGGGGCGGATTTCACACTTTAACTCCACAAAAATTTATCGATTTCTTTCCACTATTTGTTCACATGGACTTAACGTAATAATTTTGATGATACTTACATGTACTTCTGGTATTAAAATGGTGAGCTTGTTCAATAGGTAAAATATTAGCGTCAAATATTTCGGGAAGAGGTTGTTTGCGATAAAGATACATGAATTTGCTTAATCCAAAGGTATAAATAAAGATCATAAACATCAACAAATATCAACATTTTTTAAAATCTTTTAGTTCTTATGTAAAGCACGATACCGTTTCGCAAGCTCGTTTTTCTGTTCCAAAGTGAATTAATAAGAGATAATGCGAGATCTTTTGATGCGGGTTTGCAAGAACTTTCATTAATGTCCATCCTGTTTTCTGATAAGAACAATAACTCAGCATTCTGATTCAGCACATAAGGTTTTTTCTCATAGCTTGTTACTATATTGTGTCGTAACAATCACATCACGTTTTTGCGTCAATTTTTTCGATTTCGCACTGGCGTTGCAGCGGGTTCTACACGAGTCGCAGTGAGTTCGCCAAACTTCGCATTGCAGTCGCAGTGAAGTCGTGAAAATTGACTGCGACACCAATACGATCGATTGCGAACTCGTTGCGACTCCATTACGACTGAAAAATTTGCAGCCAGACTTTTCAACAGGTTGAAAATTTTTTAACCGATGACGAATCCGTTGCGATGCCGTTACGAACGAGTGCGATAGATGGCGAATTAGATGCTACTCCACTCCGACTCTATATTTTATAATTCGTAATGGAGTCGCAGTCAAATTCGCAAAAGTGCAAAAGGATCTTTGTGATCTGGTATTAAAATGTACAATATTAAAGGTAGCCAACTTTTTGGTTGTACATTGTTTGGCATACCACTCACTCTATGCTCCGATATTTATACTCTGTTTGTGTATTCAATCTGAGCAAATTGGAATGATTGATGTTTTTTGAATTTAGCACTTTGGGGATCAGATTTGAAACAACCATCAATAGTTCAAACTCACTGTCACTAATAATTTGAAAGGGAGAATATTTCTAATACAGTTATTTCAATTATGTGGTATTAGGTTCTCCGATTTATTTGACAGAAAACTTTTTGTCAAACGGTTGTTATTGGGTTGATTTAAAGCATAGCGACCACTCAAACGGTTGTTATTGGGTTGATTAAAGCCAGCATAGCGAATTTCTTAATATTACCTAGGTTAGAGTCATGGAAAAATCAAGACTGAATTTATTCTAAATTTTTCAGATCGTCTTCTTTGCGAACGGTTATTTCGTCAGTATTTTCCTGTTTTCGCAGAAAAATATTCGCGTTAAAAGTCCAATAAATTTGTATTCAAGACTTTTGGCTTTTTGTTTGGTTAACCAGAACAGTCATTTTCTCTTCCGGATTAGGTGTTCATTGATGAATAGATGTTCCATTGATGCAATTGGGAGGTCTTTTTACTGTTTAGTAATATGCCCTTTAAAAAAGATTTCATTCCTTTTATATGTATTAACAAATCGAACTATAGTCTTGGGGTGTTTGCGCCTTTTTCCTGTTTTCGGCCTCTAACGAAAAACCGGGTAAATTTTTGAGGAAGTTAGCAGCTTTGGCGCGTGACCTAAAGGATAGAGCAATATCCCCTTCTTGAGAAGCATCATAGCTCCAAAATAGAACCCACTCACATGCAGCTGCAGGCGCGTACAGACCCCTTTATTCTGTCGCTTGTTTTGAGACCTTCACTAAAAATGAAGCATTTTTATTCGCACGCTTTTGAAATTGTGCTAGTCGAAAAGATCTTAGATTTTGGACACATTTTTATTTGCAACTTCACTATCACAACTTTCAAGATGAAATGGATTTTTCTAAATTACCGGTAGAAAACAATTCAACTGTATTGTTTGACCATTCTCGTGTAATGATGACGGAACAATTATAGTTGAATGTGTAAAATTAGGAATAAATTGGAATTTTTTTCACCTTTTTCTGAGGAAAGTTTTTATGAAGCTTTATTGATAAATCTAACCCGCGATGACTTCAAACTGGTCTGAAATTCCATTGGAGCCTGATGATGAACGGGAGCTAAGCGGTCGTGTGCGATTTCGGAGTAGCAGCAGATCAACTTCGGAGTCAAAAATCATCGATATCGAGCATAACGTTGATCTTACTCAAACAGAATCACAAGCTAAAAATAATGAAGGTACTGTGCCTTTTTTTATAATGTTGCTAGATTGTTGAATAATTTATCGTTTTCGTGTTGCAAGAGTTGATCAACATGGTGTGCAAAGGCAGGAGCGAATCCAGAGAATTTTGGTGGGGTAATGCAGTTTTGAATAAGGTTGAATGTTGACTAAATACAAAGACGTTGGACCAGTGGTTCTTAAAACTAGGTTCCACCGAACCCCAGGGTGTCGGTGAGGCTGCAGCAGAGGTTCGGCAGAGATCAGAATAAGTTTACCAAACACACAAAAAGGCGTCAAGTTGCGGTAAATTAGTGTTTCTGTGTAGAATTTATGTTTTGTTAGTTCTGTTTCATTGAATAAAAATTTTCATGTGCTACAAACCGTGGTTCAATGTTCACTAAAGCTAACACTGACTTTACTTTTTGAATTATAAGTTGGCACCACGGGGGGGGGGGAGGATACTGGTTTTCCATAATTCGAACCTCTTTAATAGCAACAATGATCCTTACGCCTTCAGCTGGAATAAATCGAAAATGTGCAAGCAAAATGTATCATATTTGGTGAAGGACTCAGAGTTCAAAGCAAAAAATTTAACAAAATTCGCTTGAAAGATTATTCGAAAAGCACAAAAATGGCCATTATAGGCCTAGTATCTAAATTTTCAAAAATTTTCCGGGGTTGCATGTCCCAAACCCCCTACAGCTGTATCTTTCTTCCTCAATTTGCTTCAAATTTACTCTGCCGGAAAAAAACTACGCTTAAAAATGTTTTAAAAATACGTTTAAAAAAAAGTAAAATACCTCAACCACTCAGCCAACCCTGTGTACACTATACGCATTGAGGCAATCTTATATTTTTAGAGGCTCAAACCAGCCACACCAAGCGGCTACACAACTCGTATGCATACCAGCTCGGAAAGATGTTTGTTCACGGCGCTGCTAAAGTTGTAAGTAACGTGGCAGGTGGTGGACAACAAAACAGAGATGCGATAAAACAGCTTCGCGCTGAACTGGACGATTCGAGACTAAAATGCGATAAATTAGAACGTGACGTGGAAAATGCTCGAGTAAGTTGGTATTTTTTTGTTGATGAAATGTCTGCAATTTTTAAAGTGGTAACAGTGAGCGCGGCACAATGACGTAACCAGGCGTGCACCGGGACGCATATTGTGGAATGGCTGTGCAGAAAAAGATGGGGCTCGATCGAAAAAAGTATAAATAGCAAAATTGCACTATATATTGCTACAGCGGCGTGGTGTAGCGGTCAGCATGCTGGACTGCGACGAGTGGGGTGGGTGTGCGATGCTGCTCTAGGTTTTGATTTCATGCAGTTTCTTATGTCTATTTCGGGAAGGGGTAGAATGGTGGCAATAATATGAACACAAATTTTTCTGTAGAACCATTCCGAAATATGCCACCGGGACCATGCCCCCGTTTTTCAAGTATTTCACACACCGGTACCGATATGTTTGAATAAATTTTGTTTCATTGATATAAAAAAGTTGCGTAGGCTATACCTTAAATAATTTGTCAGTGTTTTACATTTCGAGTAATTTTTATGATCAATCATGAAGTAATAATTGCTTATTTATTAATTTAGCAATGGCTAGCTTATTACGAAAATATAAACGGTGGCTTGCAAAATCAAATTGAGGAAAATAAACAAAAACATTCGCTAGAACAACAATCTATGCGAGAAAAGTTATTGGTGAGTAACATCGAGTTATGATTTGCTTCATTATATATGCTCAGTTATCAACATGTACGTCCTCAAACCCGTTCAACCTAACATTCTCGTGTAGCCCAAAATATGTCTTTCCAAAATTATTGATGTGCAATTTTGCAGAAATCTGAAAAGGATGCAGAAAGCTGCCGGGATAGCCTTGCTGAAGTCACCAAGATGAAAGATGCGATGGAAGAAGATGTAACAAAGTTGAAGATCACAGTAGCAAGAATGAAGAAACAGGTTTGAACATAACTTTGTTTATTCTATGAAGTCAGACTCCAAGGCCCCAATTGAAAACAAGTTTTAAAGAAACATTCTTATCTAGAAGTGTCTTTGTCAAGTCATCGTAAATTCGTTCTAGTGTTAAGTAAAAATGGACTTATATTTTGACTCCGTATTTCCATTACATTGATTTTCGAAGTGTGATTTAGGTTGAAGATGCGCAGAAAAAACTTGGCAAGTTTCAAGAAGCACCGGTAACCTTGTCACAACCCAATGTTGCTCTTACTTCTACCTCTACTCAAGTAAGTGCAGTAATGGTTTTGCAGTTGGTTTGATTTCTCTTGGTCTAAATTCAGGTAAATATTCAATATAGAACATTATTAAAGGCGCACAGACAAAGGTGTTACATATAGCTGCCATTTTGCACCAATTTAAATAGAAAATTGACTAGTTGTAGCTATGCAATAGGGTGATGACTAAAAAATTTTTTTTGGATTTTTAAAACTCCTGATGTGGGATGGGATGAACTTTTTTCTATGTAAAATGAAAATCGGGTTGATTTTTAATTTTGTTAAAAAAAGTTCCCCCACCAAGTGACTTTTTTTTACACCCCATTTTTCATTTTTTGGCCATCTTTTGTTAACTGTAAATTATTGCAGCAAATTATTTATTTATAAGTTTATGGAGACGATGCTCCTTGTCATTTGACAGCTATAAAACAAAAATTGTTCAAAACGGACAACCAGGGCCAAAGATAGAAGCAATTTGGTGTTCAAATATCCAAGATTGCTCTCTAGCGGTAGAATTGAATATTAATTGTTTTAGAGAGTACTAGAGCAGTGGTTCCCAACCTGGGGGTCGCGACCCCCAAGGGGGTCGTAGAGCATTTTAAAGGGGGTCGCGAAGCTGTTGCTAATGCAACAGCAAAAGTGAATGTAGATAGGACTGGGTGCCGGTCCGACTGCTTTGATGAGTGTCACTTTTCCTTGAGCCATTTCATTCAGATAGCTTTGTAGCACAACTTTATTGCATCAGTATGCGTCCACTGTGATGTAATAAACTATGACCAAGTGACCATAGGATTAAGCGTGCAGTAGATGCTAATTAAAACTCTTAAGTTAAGAGAGTTTGAAAGTAGTGTTATACTAGAAATCAGTCAACTCGAGATTGCTAAAAATAATTAAGGGGAGCATCGTACGCCATGGAGAAAAAACGAAAATACATTGAAGAGTACATTAATCTTGGCTTTACTTCTCTATTGACCGATGGTGTAGAGAAGCCACAGTGTGTTCTCTGCCACGTTGTTCTTAGCCCGGAATCATTGAAACTATCAAAATTAAAACGCCATGTAGAAGCCAAACACCCTCAACATGCTAAACAGAATGCAACATTCTTTAAACGCCATGAAGCTGGTCTCAAGCGGCAACGGCTTGACGCTACAGGAAACTTTCATCAGAAAAATGTGGCTGTACTTCAAGCGTCCTATGAAGTCGCATTGGAAATTGCCAAAGGAAAGAAACCTCACACAATTGGGGAAACACTTGTGAAGCCATGCTTGTTAAAAACGGTAAAGCTGGTTCTTGGGGATGCAAGTGCGGCGAAAGTTAAACAAATTTCTGTTTCTAACAATACAATACCATCAACAGCGCATATCTATGTCTGTTGATGGTATTGTTTCTAACAATACCATCAACAGACGCATATCGGATATGGCCAAAGATGTTGTCTGGAGTGAATTGTTACATTGCTGGATTCTGATTTAAATAACAATATTATGAATAGGCCTATGTTCTACACTTTTTGTTGCTGATTATTGATTTAATTAAATGCGTCACAAGATTGCAACGTAAGAGGCTGCTGCCTTGATATCAATTTATAATTACAGTATATCACAGGGTAGAGATTAAATGACGAAATAGTCCCTTCCTGCCCCTGCATTACCCATAAATTGTTTACCGTATGTTATTTCATATTTGTAATGTCTGTGACACTCTGCACGTGTGTTGTAAAAATAAAGTTCTGTTCTGTAACAGTGCAAGTGGTACAGGAGATCAAGGGTTCTCCGATGTTTTCGTTTCAGCTAGACGAGACAACAGATGTTAGCTCATGTGCTCAGCTTCTTGTTTTTGTGAGGTATATCCATTCCGGTGACTTCAAAGAGGAGTTTGTTTTCTGCACTGAGCTGGACTCTACTACACAAAGTGCAGATGTTATGAAGAAGATGACAACTTTTTTTGAATCTGCCCAACTTGAATGAACAAATGTTTGTGGAGTTTGTACCGATGGCGCCCCTTCTATGTTGGGATCGCAGTCTGGCTTTCAAAAGCAAGTTAAAGAGCTGGCACCTGAAGCAAAGGGAACGCACTCTTTCATTCATAGATATGCGCTTGCCAGCAAAACCTTACCAGCTCAACTAAAGGATGTATTGAATTCGGTGGTGAAAATCGTAAATTTTATCGAAGCAGGAGGTCTCAGCTCACGCCAGTTGAAACAACTTTGCAGGGATATGAACTCAACACACGAAACGTTGCTTTTCCACACAACTGTTCGCTGGCTCTCCAAAGGGAACGTTCTTAATCGCGTTTATGAGATGTAGGATGAGATTCAGGGATTTTTAGAATTTAAAAATAAAAGGGAATTTTTGTCGTACTTCAATGATGATAAGTGGATGAACAGCCTGGCTTATTTGGCGTATATTTTTGAAAAATTGAACTGCCTAAAATTGAAACTTCAAGGGAAAGACACAATTATACAACGCAATGATAATGTGAAGGCATTTGTCTCAAAATTGAAAAACTGGCTGCGTAAAGTGCATGTTGGAAACATTGCTATGTTTGACAGATTGTCCAGTGTCTCTTGCATTGAAGAAACGGGCGAAGAATTTGAAGATTTAAAAAAATTAATTGTGGCACACCTGCAGTCCATGCAGTGCGAGTTCCAACGTTACTTTCTAGAACTCGAAGAGCAAGAAGCTATACTTATACAAAATCCGTTTTCCGCTTCTCTGGATGCAAGCGGCATTCCTGACGAAATCCAAGATCAATATTTTGATCTTCAGAATGACTCATCTGTTCGCATTCTTTACCATGAAAAGTCACTCTCTCAATTTTGGTGTGAAATGTATGGTTCATACCACAGGTTTCTAAGCTGGCTTTTCAAGTATTACTGCCCTTCGCTATGACGTACCTATATGCAAGAGTGGTTTTTTTAGCTCTTCTGCATATGAAAACGAAGGAAAGAAATCGAATGAATGTGGAAGAGGACATGAGACTTGCTCTGTCTAGCACGCAACCTCGAATTTCACGGTTAGCTGTAGACGTACAAGGTCAACCATCGCATTGATTTGTCAATAAATGCAAGAAAAACATTTTTAGTGCTTACTTTATAATTATGCATTTAGGAAGGAATATAAGTGGGGGTCGCGGTATCTCCGAAATTTTTAAAAAGGGGTCGCCAAGACAAAAAGGTTGGGAACCACTGTACTAGAGCAATTGAGACAGTTTTTTGTGATGGTTATCCATTTCTAACGAAAAGAAGTGCGTTTATGCCCTCAAATAAAAAAAGTAATTTCTGCCACTAGATGGCAGCAGCATCATTTCTTTTAGTTTTGAACGAATATGCACTCTGCTGTACATGTGTGACTTCAAATGTTTTCATTTCGCCAGCATTAATAGAAAAACACATCACGATCGGGATTCCCTAATTTATTGAAAGAAAACAGACAACTTCTGCATTCAAAATTTCAGATATAAAAACTTGCCCAAAACAGAAACTAAAAAAGATCACAGTTCACTTTCAAAATTCTAAAAACTTGCTATTAGGATAACTTGCTGCACGATACAAATTTTAGTGTGAGACTTGCTATTAGGATAGGATAACCAGAACTTGTTATTAGAATAACTTGCTGTACGATACAAATCTAACCCTTCCTACCACTTCGTCATACAACCACTAATTTCAAACTGAATGATTTTTTTTTTCAGTGTACAAGCGAGTATTAAGCCGTGGTCAGCACACGAGGCGAGTGACTCGCGCGAGCGACCAGCGCGGGTAATCGCTCGCAAAAGTGGTCACACAGGGCGAGTTACTCGCGCGAGTTTTAAGCTGCGAGTAACGTTAGCTTGGGTGGGTAGACTTCATCTGCGGCTGCGCTCATGCCACTTTTCATAGATTTTTTAATTTTATTAACTTCTCCTCAGGACCGGGGCCAAGGGGGACCTGGCCCACCCAATCAACGAGCTTACTTTTTTGAAAACAGTGGCTTTTGTGTTTAATTTCAAACTTTGGCTCCCCTAAGTCGACTGCTCTGGTGCCGGCTCTGCGCTTCTCCCCATAACTAACTTTCTTTCATATATTTATTTTTTTTTAAGCACGTCATCTAACACGAGACCAACATCATTTCGCTTCCTTGGCATTTCTATTGCAGTGATTCTGTGATGGCTCGTGTTCCACAAGCAGAGCCGGCGCCAGAGCAGCCGACTTAGGGGGGCCAAGCGTTTATCAAGGGGGGCAAGAGTTTGAAATTAAACACAAAAACCACTGTCTTTAAAAGAGTAAGCTTGTTAATTGGGGGAGCTGAGCATATTGCTTGGGGGGGTAGGTCCTCCTGGCCCCCCTTGGCGCCGGCCCTGTCCACAAGCCCTCAAAATTATGAAAAGTATCCAAGAAAATCACAATTTCAGAATCAGCTGCAAGCTTTTACAGTAATTTAGTTTCCTGTCTAGGTTTTCTCTTTTTTGAACAATTGGAAGTATTACGTCATCATGACTTTTGGTAGCAAACGGGGATTTTTCTTGCTACTCGCGCGAGTGATTTTTTGTTGCGAGTAGGTGGTCACACGGAGAAATTCTCTCGCGCGAGAACTCGCCTCGCGTGACCACGGCTTTAAGCAGCGTATGTGTTGATGTAACTAAACGTTCTGTTCTGTTGGATATTTTTCATTAGTACACTTTTTTGCAGTTATTCAATTGATTTCACTGCTTTTTCAGCGATTCAATTTTTTCATTAGGCTGACAGTTGATGTTACCAATTGGATGGTTCAATTTCCACCTCTATGGGGGACTATCATTTTCTATTCCATTAAAAGACTGCATTCCAATATTACACTGATGAATTAATTCATGCTAGTGGATTCTTCAAGCCATTACAGCTTTTTGACGATGGCTGGCTTAGCAAGTGACCGTGAGAAGACAAAAGTTGGTTCTTTTTTGTCATGAACTAATCGATTGTTGGGTCTATTCTATTCCTTACACACTAGACTTTGTTGTTGGCTGGCTTTGCAAGACCCTATCAAAGACGTGCAGGATAGAGGAATTCCAACTGAACTACACCTCCTTCATAATGATATCGAATTTTTGTTTTGAAAGTTCTGAAGATTGCATCCTCCTGCTGGATTCTGTAACTAAAAATTAGGTTGGAGTTTTGACATTTTTTCATTTTTTAAACTTGCTGGGAGAATAATTTTAGGATCAAGTGATCATTTCTAGCCTTTTTGATTATTTTTGAGGGACCCTTATGACATCTTAACCCATACTTTTATCATTCCTTTGATTTTTTCGTTTAAATGCTTTACAGTATATACCTTGAGAAGAATCAGTAGAGGTATTAATTGAGGTTTATAGTTCTTTTGAAGGTTAGGAATTATTTTTAGGAGGATGGAAGTTTGCTATGCTGCACAGGTAAGACCATAACAGGGTCGAAACGCGTCTGCAACTGCAAATGAGTGGGTGGCCCTATGGGCCTGTACTGACGCAGTGAGGCTACCGGTAATTTAATTTAGGGTTAGAAATTATGAGTTATTTCGACCTTTAGCATAGTGGGTTAGAAGTTACATCGGCTTTTTCACTGGTCGATTTTGTTTGTGGCTGGTTGCCAACTAGTGGGAGGAACCCCCTAGAAAAGAAATGAAGGTGAAAAGTTTAGGATGGGCAATATAACAAAGAGCCCTTACAGTCTGGAATGAGTCTAGTCTGGATTGGATGTGTATAGCAAGGCCAACAACCTAAAATTTGATTTTTTGATGGTAGCCGGACACATTCGTGCAAAACTCTCATTGCAGGCAGTGCGCGGCATTTGTTGAACCTAAATTTTGGCAAATTTTTGGACCTCTCCGCAGATGTTTCAAATTTATAAAAAGACATCTTTAATCACAAAATATTGTAGCTATTTATGCAAACATATAATTCCAAAGAAGTTATTTATTTTTACATTAGTTTACATATAAACTGCAGCAGAATAAAAAAATGATGCTATTACCATCTAGTGGTAGAAGTTATTTTTTATCTGCGTGTGTAAAGGAACTCCTCATTGTTAAAAATGGATAACCATCACAAAAAACTGTCTCAATTGCTCTAGTACTCTCTAAAACAATTAATATTCAATTCTGCCGCTAGAGAGCAATCTTGGATATTTGAACACCAAATTGCTTCTATCTTTGGCCCTGGTTGTCCGTTTTGAACAATTTTTGTTTTATAGCTGTCAAATGACAAGGAGCATCGTCTCCATAAACTTATAAATAAATAATTTGCAGCAATAATTTACAGTTAACAAAAGATGGCCAAAAAATGAAAAATGGGGTGTAAAAAAAAGTCACTTGGTGGGGGAACTTTTTTTAACAAAATTAAAAATCAACCCGATTTTCATTTTACATAGAAAAAGTTCATCCCATCCCACATTAAGCTAATTTTTTTTTCGTAGCCATCAGCCTACAATTCAATCTAAACAAATATGGGTTAAAATTTCTGATTGTCGTTAAGCAGCTAGATGAGTGAGTAGTTGAGTACTGAGTAGCCTTTAAGTCGAAATGAGTCCGCAGCTAAATGAGTGGTTACGTTGTGGGTCTGTGGTTGGGCTAACTTAGTAGTGCATAGCAAAAATCTGACGCTTAGCCTGGATTGGCTGTGCATAGCAAGCCTGACGAGACTTTACGTATAGTTGATCAAAATTTGTTTTTGCAGGTGCATGGTTTTAATCCACTGGAAGCAAGTTCGATTCCACCGCATGAACAGCTTCTGGTAAAATCAAACAACAAAGAAAATCAACTTAAAGATGTGGCAACTACAATGCAAGTTTTAATCTCACAAAGAGATACATTGCGTCATCAACTAATGGCGTCATTGGAGTCCATGAAAAGCCAAACAATTGAAATGAGGCGAAGTAAAGCCGCTTTAAATTCGGCCATGAGCGAGTTGACTAGTTTAACGGCAATTGTTGATGAAGAAAAACAAAAGAACGAAAAACTTGAATCGCAGATTTTCGAACAGCGAAAAGTTCAAAGCGAGATTAATGAAATATTGGATTGGCATTGCAAACATCAAGTTCGAATAATTCAAGAGTTAAGAAGCAAAAATCTGGAACTTAGAAGAAGCATCGAGAAACAATCGGCATATTTCGGAAAATCGTTCAACTCTGCTTATTATCAAGCAAGTAACGCAGATGCACAATTTCACCAACCAACTTGTTACGCGAGTGACCAAAACAAAACTTTCCTCCCACAAGAAAGCACAAATAGAAAGCCGGCAGAAATAAAAAAAGAAAATGAAGAGAGATCTTTCGGCTCGTTCCAGATCTTCCCAGTTGCTCGAAGTGCTGACGCAGCAATCTCTGAGCGACGTTATGTCCAATCGACGGACAAGAACGTCGGTTGCGAAACCGAACGTCATCACTTCGTCACTTATAATGGAGTTCAGTTTGACTTGGCTAGCCTTTCTATTTCCGAAATTCTGAACATTGCGTTTACCAGCGAGGCAATATCATCTCAAAAAAGAATGAATAATTTTTATCTTTTTCTTGCGAAACGGATTGAAGAAATGGAGAAAAATTGTGGTTGGGAAGGAGTTCATAATCTGGGTTCTCCGTCTGTGTGGTTGAGCCTCCAGAAAAAGGAGGAATGAAAAAAATATGTTTTCTAAATTTACATGTTTTGTTGTTCAGTGAAGCCCAAACGTGTTTGCGAATCTTTGGGGTGGTTACCCCCAGCTTCCCCAAAGATTATTTGTGTAATTCTGTAGGCCTACTGAAAAACAAACGTGTATGTGAATTTTTGGAGTGGTTACCCCAGCTACCCCAAAGATTATTTGTATAGTTCTGTGAAGGTAAAATGCATTTGTGAATCTTTGGAGTAGTTGCCCCCAGCTATTCCGACGATTATTTATCTTAGAGATATTAACTTTATTTACCTTTCTGATTGTTTTTGTGGAGCACCGTTACATGACAAGTGATTTTACTGTGACATGTTTTTCTGTTCAAGACTTAGCAAGTGTAGACTATTATACATTTCCCAAGTCTTGTTAAGTTTATTTTGTTGTTTCATTAAATTAAATTTGTACTCGATTCAGTTGGTGAAAATTTTTTGTTTTCAGAACCGAAAGGGAACGCTAAATGACTCCATGGCAATAATACAATGGCATGAAAATAGCATTCGTAGTAAACGATGGAATTTCTTAATCCATATACAGACCAAAAAAATCAGTTAAGTTTTCGTTCGGACGATAAGCTTAAAGGAGAGTCAGAAAATTATTTATGGCATCTAATCTTCCTGCATCATGCTTGCAGCCTGAAATATACACTCACACGGCACCCTGTTTACTTCGCTTGTTTTATTTCCAACATTACAATGCTCTTACCTACTACCAAAAAAATAATGTTCGCAACATGTACTGGGCCTACAACCTAATTGCTAACATTGGTTCAAACACAGAACATCAGTTAAAACAACATTAAAGCATAACAAGTAGCCCTCGGTGGTGTATAATAACTTTGACTCACGTCAACGCAGTAAAGAGAGACACTCATTCTGGTCCAAAATTTATTTTCCGCTCATTTTCTTCAAATATCGAGATCTGATACGGGAAAACTACTTTACGAACTTTCTTTCCGTTGGCGCCCCGCAAAAATTTTTGTAGGGGAGGGGCAATTTTTTGGTAAGTAAAGTTTACGTTTAATGTAGCCTACGGCGTCAGTCAATCTAGGCCTACTTTGATTTTAATCAACATCACGAAATGAAAAAGTAATGTCATAGGCCTTATCACCTTGTTCGGAATAATTTATCGATATGGAAAGATAAAATAAAATAGGCTATTACAGCAATGCGGTTGAGCAACAATTTTAGTACGAAAATGACTTAATTTGTTAGTTGCTGAAAAATTATCTATCATCTTTTCAATTTGGTCAGGCTTTGTTCAACCAATTTCATCATTAAATACCGTTACCACCTACCGGTATATAAACGAATCCCGTGTATATTCATTTAGTTGATGCCTAAGGGCGAAAACCTACCGCAACCCGCAATAAAATTTTTTTGGTTTGTCACGAGACAAACGTAAATCCGTAAAAGGAAGGATTGGAAAAAAGAAGTCTTTCAAGTTTCTATAAGTATTCAGCACGACTCTCAGCAGTTAGAAACAAATCCAAGAGTAAATTCACCTCTTCTTCGCGTATTCAGCTTAGCAAAAGAGCAGCTTTTCTCTCGGGTCAGAAAGTGAAGTCCCCGTCTATCTGTCAGTGGCGTACATTTGTGGAAATTATTTTTGGTGATGAGTCATTGCAGCATTAACTAAAACGTCAAGACCTTGTCAACTTCGGGGGGCTCCACCCCCCAGACCCCTTCCGCTGCTCTTCTTTGCACGATATCTCGTGTCAAGAGTTTTGAGACTATAAACATGAACTTCTTTGACTATTATAGACTGAACAATATTTGCAAAATAACATGCCGGTACCGAAATTAAGCTGAACGATTTTCGGACAAATCTACAGTCCTTCATTACAGCATGATCAGAAATAAAAAAAAGATTAACGCATGGCAAACTAACATAAGCGAAAAGCAAAACAGCAAGGGTACGACTCGTACCCTTGCTGTTTTGCTTTCCACTCGAATTAGTTTGCCCTGGGCGCGTTAGCTTGCCATTTTCGATCATGTTCTCCAGAAGGACGACAGCGTGGCGAAGTGGTTCGGAGCGTCGTTTTTACGACGGCCGTGTTAACAAGGTTGATGGTTTAATTCCCACCCAAGCCTCGTTGTTGCGTTCTTGAATAAGATGCTTCATGGCAATTATCTCTGCTTGGAGGAATTTAACAAGAAGCAAATTGAAGAAGTCAGAAGCAAAATTCAAGCCGAAAAATCGAAAACAATGGCAACTCCTAAGCGAGTCTAGAACTCTGGATTCGTCCTAGCATAGCGCCTCGGTCGCTTTCTCGTGGACATCATCATCAAAGACGGTCGAGTTGTTCGAAAACGGGTGCTGCAACCATGCTTCTTCGGGTGCTGCAACCATGCTTTTTCGGGTGCTGCAACCATGCTTTTTCGGGTGCTGCAACCATGCTTCTTCGGGTGCTGCAACCATGCTTCTCATGTTACTTTTCTTGATCTTCCATTCTCCCCTTGCATGTTACAACGTTCATCGTTTTGTTGCTTCTTCCCTTTTCTCGTGCTGTCCAATTATACTGTATGTTATTTATGCATGTTATTCTTGTGTTGACGGTACGGAAATAAAAGACACTAACTAACCAACTAACGATCAGCATATTTTCTGCATGTTATTTTCTAACTAAAAACGTTCTATGTTCTGAACTTATTATCTGTTGCTACAATGCAGATATTAAAGATCTCCTCTCTTCCAAAGTTATATTAGGCTAACGAGCTGATAGCAAAGATAAAGCTAATATGCTGATAGCTGCTACGAAAAGTGATGAATCAAATAATATTGATTAATTAAGATGGTCACTAAATGCGACGAAACGTTTACCGCACAAAAAGCAAATCAATGGAAACGTAGTTACCTAATTTATTGCTAGATGGTAAAATAGTCTGACGTCATTATTCATGTAGCTACTGTGTAATGACAATCAACAAAATCTTATATCACAATACCTTTATCGGCATAATCGCACCGGTGCACTTACTGCGATTGCTCGCTGATTGCTCCCTCCCTGCCAACCGTCATGGGTGCAAAACCAAGGGGGATTTATCCCCCAACAATTCGGCAGCATCCTCCCCAACATTTTTTATGGAAGTGGAAAATTTCCCTTACGATGTATAGTAAGCCCACCCAACCAAGACGCACGAGTGCTAATTATCCGAAAAATAATCAATTTTGCTAAATCGTTCCCCCGTCCCAATATTGAAAAATGGTCAATTTTGCTAAATCATCCCCCCAATGCTCAACATAGATTTGCACCCCTGCCAACCGTCACCTGACACTGAATGTTTTATAGCAATCGCGTAACAATTTCTTCCAATATTGGGGATGATAAATGCATTATCACCCTTCCTCGAAAAATATTGAGAGGATGCATCCCCCCGGGATGCCGCTTATGCACTTCTCATTTCAATTAACAGATACGAGAGCCATTTTGCCCTCTCTCTACTGGCGCCTGTATATGTATACCAGTCTTACTCCTTCAGCTTTACATCAAATTTTGTTGCGCCTTTTTACTCACAGGTGTCCCCTTGCGGGTGCCCATGTTTCTTCCTTCGGAAAATTTCAGTTCAACCCACAATGATTGGATCCTAATAATCAGGGTCGCCGCCACGTGGGGGCGACTGCCCCCCCAATGATTTTTTCACTATTTTTCCAAATCGCCTAGAACCGCAGAGTTTTTTTTTCAAGGGGTAGAGGGGGTGACGTTTGATGCTTTCGGGAATGTAATTTTTGTAACGAAATGTCTAGCTCCACCTCGTGTTCTATATTCTTCGACATTCCTAATTTCGCAATTTGCAAGCGCATGTAACAAAAGCAATCAATGCTTACTGTGAAAGACAGTAGTTATCCAATTCATATCAATGACTGTTGTATCATAAAAGTCACCGAAGATATCTCAATAATTTGTGAAATCATTCCTGGCTTGACGTACCGTAATATCACGAAGTGTAACGTTTTGAGAAATTTAAAATAGCAGCGCGCAAGTGAGGGCTTTTCAGAATCAGAAATTTCTTAGGTTTTAGCAAATATTCATTCACATAGATTGATTGGCAATCCAAAGCAGAATGTAATTTAGGCTACTGCGCTTCAGCAATATTTTTGTTGTTGTTTATTTCTACGCAAAACAAACTCAGACGCAGGCCTAAGCAAAGAATGAAAAGATGGTAGGCTACCGGTATAGAAAAAGGAAGGCGCTACAAAATGTTTAATCGTTGAAGCATGCTGATTGCAGACCCATAACCACTGTCAGTGATGGGTACGATAAACCTTTCTGTAGTAAAGCGATAACGATAATTTCAAAAAACCCTAAGCGCTAGGGCTACCAATAAATCTCAATTTTTTAAGAGATATCGGTAATCGATAAATCATCGCCGATAATTTTTTTCAATAAATGTTGCGGAAATTTTCAATGTGCTTGACGATGTTATTTTGTAAGTCAAATTGCAAAAATGTTTTGCTTTAGGCTATTTTTCAAAAAAAGAGACCAGTCCATGAACTCTGCTGTGACATTCAAAACAAAGAGAGATTTCTTTAAATTGCAACAAGACTTCATGGACACCGTGTATTTTTTACAGCTGTTGTATCGAATGTAATTGTATTTAGTTGCAGAAAAATTTAATAATGACACCGCTTCATTTTCAATGTTATTTTAACCTTTTCAATGTTATTTTAAGCATTTGACATCTTTTGAGTGATCGATCTTATTGAGTTCTTGATTTTCAATGAAGCGGTGTCATTACTAAATTTTTCTATCGTAGAAGCCAAGTTGGATATCACTCCTATCTGAGTTTCTGATAATTGGAGTCTCATGATCCGTTAAAATTGTTCCTTGCATGTTCCTGCCTTGGTAAAAATCCATTGTGATATTCTTACACTGCTTGATTCAAAATTGAATGTAGTTTTAATTGTTTTTGACTTATCAGCAGCTTTTGATACTGTTCATCACAAATTACTTCTACATAAATTAAAATATCACTATGCCTTTGATGATATTGTGCTCTTGTGGTTTGAGTCATATCTTACTGCGAAAAAGTGTTATGTTAAGTTTGGTCGTGCTGTCTCTCATTCTGTGACTGTCTCCACTGGGGTGCCTCAAGGTTCCATTCTGGGACCTTTATTGTTTAGCCTTTATGTTCAGGAAGTCGTGGCTATTGCAAAATTGCACAGTATTAACATTCATATGTAGGCGGATGATATTCAGTGTTATTTTGGTTTTCCTAGGGATATGTCATTGTGTGCTATAAATGAAAAGATTGGAGCTTTTGTCTCCGATCTGAATAAGTGGATGAACTGTAATCATCTTAAGCTAAATCAGTCGAAAACCAATTTCATTGAGTTTTCCTCATCTCGCAGTGTAGATAATTGTATTACTTCAAGAATTACTTTAATTGCTTGTACCAGTGATGTGTTGATTCCGTCAACAACTGTAAAGAATTTGGGAGTTATATTTGATGGTAATCTGCTTTTTGACAAGCATGTTAATAAGATAGTATCTGTTTGCTATAATAATATTTGAAATCTTGGAAGAATTGGTTCAAAGCTCTCTATACCTCTGAAAACGCAGCTAGTGCACTCAATGATTTTGTCCCACCTAGATTATTGTAATGAAATTTTGTACAATTTACCTGCATTTCTTGTGCGGAAACTTACTAAGGTGCTTTATGCTGCTGTACGTTTTATTTTTAATATACGTGTATCAAGAAATCGATGTCATATGTTGCCATATTTAAAGAAATTAAATTTTTTGCCCATTAAGTACCGAATTAATTTCAAAATTGCTATGCTAACATTTCAGTGCTTGCATGGATCTTCACCACAGTACCTTCGAGATTTAGTTTCTAGTAGTAGGTAGTAGTAGTAGTAGGATTTTTTTATTTTTAACCATAAAACAACGCCATCATCAACACAAAAAACAGCTTGGTTAAAAATAAGGAAACAGCGACAAAACGTTATACGTTGAACATGCTCAAGATAAAAACATAGAACTAAAGCGTTTAAAAAAAAAATTAGCACGGTCGCTGCGCCTAAGTAGCACGGTCGCTGCACCTAATTATCTTCTAGAAAATTACCATTGGATAAATACAATCTTAGAGATAATGAAGATGTGTTCTTGCTTGAAAACATGTGTAAGTGTCGAAAAGTCAAGTCAGAATGTATGTTTTCATATTCATCTTTTCAAGTTTGGAATGCATTACCACTTTGCATTAGAGAAATTGATAATTTACAAACTTTTAAGTGCAAATTGAAGTGTCATTATTTTGAATTGGCTTTTTTTGATGTACCGGATGTTTAATGTGTTTGTGTGTCTTTTTGCAGATGCTTGACAACAAGGTTGACTCTCATCTTAAGGGACTAATAAATCATTATTATTATTATTATTATTGTACATTGCTAGGTCAGGGTCAGCTTGAGTTGAAGAATACGATTAATATTTGTCAAGACCAATCTGAAAAGTTCTACTGCGTTCTTCTGTGAAAAGGGATTTGTAAGGCAATTCACTACTGAAGAAAAGAAACTAACCCAGCTCCTTATTTGTATGGAACACCTGTCCGATTTTCCTTGAGCAGGAAGTAACTTTTCGTGAAATTGAATTGTGCTTCTGTTTACGTCATAGAACCTCAAAAACATGAAATGTTGGATTTTACTCGTCCCGAAATTACTAGGCTTTTTTCAGTAGAATTATAACAAGGAGTTAGTTATATTGAGAGTTTTTTTTTGGGGGGGGGAGAGATGGTAACAGGAAATCAGTCTAAAATTGGGGGAGGGAATGGTGGCAAGGATTTAGTTTGGATCTTAGCAATTAAGATAGTAGAGGGGATTTAGCAGAGGAATGGTTGCAAGAAATTTTGGGGAGAATGAAAGTAAAAATTTACTTTTTTGAGGGGGGTTGTTGCTATGCTGCACTGATGAGACCTAAAAAGGTCGAAACGCGTCTGCAGCTGCATTTGGGTAGATGGCCTTGTGGGTGCTAGAGGTGGGGGTTGCTTAAGTGGAGTACCGTATTTTTGACCTAACCTAGGCAAATTGATTCTCTAACCAGTTTATTTGTGGCTTTTCTAGTCGTTTGCCCAAATCATGTCAACCTGAGTAACTTTAGACGTGAGCCTCTTAACAGACTGAGTAACCTGGAAGTTGGCATATATGATCCTACCTTCAAGTCAATTTGGAGTAGATACCTTGGTAACCTTTTCAATGAATTTAGTTGCATATTACTTATCCTCCCATCACGAGAAAGCGATCAATGCGCTGTACGAGCTCGCTTAGGATAATGATTTTGCAAAGCACTCAGAATTAGGGTCAAAAATTTAAATAAAATTTGCCTGAAAATTATTTGAAAAGCACTAAAACAGCGATTCGCAGCATGCAAATTTTCCCAGGCGAGCATGGCCCCGGACTCCCCTAAAGCTTTTCTCATTTCTCAATCGGTTTAAAATTTGTTGTGCCGACAAAAATACGCCTGAAAAAAAAAAAGTGTGGAAAGTATGCTTCCCCCCTCTTTTTTTAAATTTTTGCTGATCTTGCTACTGTAATTCTAATTTGATATTTCGCTGTTATTTGCCCTGAAGTTTCTGTTAAAATTGAAAATTTAACTGTGATATCATAATAGAGCTCTAAGAGCTTTGTATACTGAAGGTACCAGGAAATCAAGCAGTTTTTGCGATTTTGTTCACTTTTGTCACAAAAGTTAAAACGTTGGTTTGATGAAAAATTTCGGAATAAAAAAAGTACAGTAAGAAATGCAATAGCTTACTTTAGGAATGCCGATTGAACCGCACCTACGGAAAGCTAATGCGTCTATCGTCTAATTCATGTTTTCGTGTAGCTCTGCAAAAATCACTAGTTATGACGTTATTTCACCTCCCCCCCAATGTTTTTTCGTGGCGGCGCCACTGCTAATAATCCGGCAAATATAAAACATCTTTCCACTGGTCTTGTTCAATTAAGTATAAAGCCTATTCACTTTCAGGCCTACAATGCCACATAGCTTTGTTTTTTCCTACCGCACGAACAACTTAAGTTTCCAAAATATAGCTTACGCGGAAGTTTTCGACAAAAAATCTGAACCATTTGGAAGCGCTAAAAAAGTGTCTTACAAATTCAATTTCCTCATTCATACCGGAACCAGTTTCTTGTTTGGGTGAGAAGAAACTAACGCTTTAACGTTGCATTGCTAACTTAAATATTTCAATTCAATCTTAATGATAGCAGTTTTAAACTTCAGAATCTCAAAACAGGCCTACTTCTCATCATCATCATCATCATCGTCCAGTTTTAATCCGGTTTTTCCTCGTGTCCGAAGGTGGCCGGATGCACCTCATTCCTTCAGCAATCGCTTCCACTCCCTCTCTCCATCTCGCGCGATCTGTAGCTTCCTCCACCCTCAACCCAATCTTCTTTATATTCTCCTCGACTTGTTTCTTCCATGTTTGCTTCGGCCGTCCTCGCTTTCGTGGTCCATTCACTTCAAACATCATTGCCTTCTTCAAAATGCTCTCATCATCCCTCCTAACCACATGTCCATACCATCTTACTCCATTCGCTTTAGCCATTTTATCTAAAGTTTCCTTCAGACCCAGCATTTTCATCAGCTCCTCAGTATTCTTTCTATCCACTAGTTTTACTCCACACATTGAGTTCTAGCTTCACTTTTTAACAGTATCGCCTCGCCTTTTTGTTAGACTCCGCCGGCAACGCTGGATGGGTTTGTGACAGTTTTAACACTCCAGGATGCAGGATCTATTCCTATCAGAGCGACATTACCTTTGCGTGATGCTGCATGGACATTTTACGGACACTTCTAGCTTCACTTTTTAACAGTATCGCCTCGCCTTTTTGTTAGACTCTGCCGGCAACGCTGGATGGATCACACACACTTCTAGCTTCACTTTTTAACAGTATCGCCTCGCCTTTTTGTTAGACTCTGCCGGCAACGCTGGATGGGTTTGTGACAGTTTTAACACTCCAGGATGCAGGATCTATTCCTATCAGAGCGACATTACCTTTGCGTGATGCTGCATGGACATTTTACGGGCAATTAGGCACCTTAGGCTTTACA
Source organism: Trididemnum miniatum (assembly GCA_964006365.1). Classification (NCBI taxonomy): domain Eukaryota; kingdom Metazoa; phylum Chordata; class Ascidiacea; order Aplousobranchia; family Didemnidae; genus Trididemnum; species Trididemnum miniatum. The sequence continues at coordinate 14,404,981 of OZ023251.1, read as the reverse complement.
TTTTTTTGTGTTTTCCAAACCACACAATCGCATGCAGCTTAGGTTTTTATGTTAGTAAAGTATGCCTATTATGGAAGATGACCTAGTTGAGCATCGAACCCTCAAAGCCATCTCCGGAGCCCATTGCTCTAACTCTTTGGCCAACTCCACGAGCACCTTTGGCCTTAAAAGGAGACATTCATCAGTAAAGTGAGCAATGGCGACGTACCCCGTGAGGATATCATTGCTCACCACCCAGAGCCGGGGCCAGAGCAGTCGACTTAGGGGGCCAAATTTTGAAATTAAGCACAAAAGCCGCTGTCTTCAAAAGAGAAAGCTTGTTAATTGGGGGGGGGGGAAAGCAAGCATGTTGATTGAGGGGGCCAGGCCCCCCCCTTAGTGCCGGCCCTGTCACCATCACTTTAAACTTATGACGCAGTAACATTTTGTATAAACGTGTCTTCAACAAACGAAAATTCAACAATAGCAAACAGGCCGACAATAAATATGGGACGAAAATACCTTAAGGATGAAAACTAAAGTCTAAGTCTGAAAACTGGACGTTTCGATAACACAGATTCAGCTCTAAACATCAGCAATGTAAGCAAAGTCAGTAGAAAACCATCAGTTTTCAGTTTTGTACTGCCCTGCTTACACTGCTGATGATGACAGCTTAAATCTATACTGTGTTGAGCTTTACTGTGGCCTTAGTGTTCCTTAATCAGGAAAATAACGGACATTTTCACAGCACGAATTCAGCTGTCACCACTCATCAGCAGAGTATGTCTCAAGCTTCTTTGGCGATGATAACTAAATTTAGCCAAATAGCCAATGTTGTCATAACGATCACTTAAAAAAGACTTTTCTTTAAACACAATGACTTTCAGCACATAATTGTGAACACTTACAGTGAAATATTTGTGGCTTGAGATACAACAGTTGGTAAGTCGGGAATTATCAACTTGATTAAAATATCAACAAGATGATAAGCTACATGGCGGTTTATAACCGGGTCTTGTAGCGAATCGAGCAAGTCCGCAACACCGCGGGAATATCGCTGCTTGCCAATCATATATCGAAGAACGTTGGGAAATGTCTTCTCCAACACCAACTGTGCTTCTGCATACAATTGTTCTTTGTTAACTTCTGCCTCTTCTTCTTTTCTACCGCTCCAAATCCCACCAGGCCACAAAGCTTGCTGAAGAGTCTGAATTAAAAAAAATTTGGGTTTAAGTTATACGAATTACGGAGAAAAATATGGGCATAAAACCACATAACAATATACCACTCAACTAATATTGCAACTGGCTTTACGAAACTTCGGTCATAAATAATCCTTTTGGAATTTGGTGTACGAGGGTAAATCAAAAAGTTCTAAGACAAATAACATAAATTCAATCTCAGTAAAAATACCGCAACAAAATAACGTTTAATTGTACCACCAATGACTTAACAACAAATTTGACAAGTTACAGCATTCTAAATTTTTGTTCCATCATGACAATGCTTCAGCAATTTTCGTCAAATTTTGTTCCATCATGACAATGCTCCAGCACACACTGCCAAGACTGTAACGACAACTTTACGAGAGTTTCGCTGGGAAATCCTTTCACACCCTCCCTACAGTCCTGATTTAGCTCCTTGTGACTTCTTCCTATTTCCAAAACTGAAGGAGCATTTGAAAGGAACAAGATTTCAATCCATAAATGAAGCAAAGAGGGAGGCTGTGACCTGGTTGACTAGACAAACTCCAGAATTCTATCAAGAAGGAATTTCTCGATGGAAACATCGCTTGCAAAAGTGTATTGAGTTAGGTGGATCTTATGTAGAAAAATAATCGTGCAACTTCAATAAATATTGAATTTATGTTATTTGTCTTAAGAACTTTTTGATTTACCCTCGTACACTGCACATTACATCCCAACACCTCGTCGTTATTTGACACGTTTCATGCCAATTATTACGAGGACAATCTTTCATTCAAGATTTATGACACAAACATAGCAGCAATGAAGTACTAAGAGTCAACAACCTTACCTTCAAGTAAAAAAGCCACTGATCTTTACTTGTGAGCAACGAAACTCGCAAATCTACATATTTCTTCACAAATCCACCCAGAGAAGAAAACAGTAAGGTGTTTGTTCCCAAACACACACCCCACAGCTGATTGACAAGTCGAAAAATGGGGCCTGAAAAACGTGATAATTTAACGCAATAAATCCAGTCTGGTATAACGTTCATGAGCGCCTTTAATAAGCAATTGAATAACTACTGCTTCAAATAGCTTCAGGTATTTTTTTGGTTGAATGATAAGATAGGCACCAGGACTGGGAACTCGATCAATTTTTAATCGACTTCAAGTTCGAGTTCTAAGGAATTTATTTTTCGAGTTCAAGTTCGGCAAAAACGACCGAGTTCAGCGAGTTAGCAGCCCAGGACTTTATAGGTCGCAATGGCATAAACAAATAAACGACATGCAGTCATGCAGCTTTTTTTTTTGGTACAATTATAACTTCAATTTACACGGATTGTGACTACTTGAACAACCAACTATATTTCGTAGTGATTTTTTATTTCTTTTCAACAATTTACATATCTTTCTAATGAACTCGAACAGTTTTATGCGAGTTCAAGTTCGAATTCAGAAAAAATATTTTTTCGAGTTCAAGTTTGGCAAAAATTAGCGAGTTCAGCGAGTTCGCAGCCCCTGATAGGCACAAACCTCTTGAATTGAGCATTAGTCATTTGATTGAATGTCCATTATTTATGTGAATGAAGCAGCATGCCCTTCTTGTGCTACCACGTCAAATCAATTGACCTTAAGTTTTGTGAGCTTGATTTCGTATTTTGCTATCACTCTCGTTATCATGTTGAAAATTTGCAACGTCTTTCCAAATGTTCGCTTGGACATTGAATCACAGCCAGAAATTCTTTACACTAAGCGCCATCTTTTCCTCCTTCTTGACAAAGTTATAACAGCACCACAGATCAGTACTTGGCCGCATTTAAATTCTTTTGAACTTAATCTGAACTCACAAAGATTTCAATCTTTTATTTACAAAATGGATGGAATTGTCATGGATTACCACCACCCCAATGACGTTCTAAATCTACGTCTCTTGTAGCTAGCTAGGTCGGATTTCGAAGGTTTGCAAGCTAAAAACACACGCAGAACATCATAGTCATACCTGTGATCATGTCTTTGCGAGTGACAGCTTGACCTTCAAGATCATACAACTGGTCACAACCATCACCTTGAGAGCGCCTCCTCATCACTGTCGCGTGGTAGGAAGTGCGGTTGGACAAGAGGTTGTCAGGTGTTCGCCATCTACGACCAAAACGCATTTGATTTGAATTTGCTGGACCTGTAAATGGACTGAAATCTCTCAATCCTTCTTCAAAAATCGCCAAGTCTGTGGTCCGACCAAGCATTATGTTTTTAAGCTTCGCGACAGGATTTTTCTTTGATCTGGGAGTTAAATATCCAGGAACTTGCAAAAACTCATTAAGAGATGTGGAAGATGCAGAAGCTTGAGCTAAGGAGATCGGAGGAGGCTTCACTTGTTCTTGAAATGGCTCCTCAACATCAAAACTCGGTTCGACTAGATTTTGTTCTTGCTTGGGAGCGAATTTGTCGGCGATCTTATCTGATGCAGCTCCAAAAAGATCTTGAACAACATTCTTGAAAATTTTGTCAAATCTAAAACGAAGATAGGGTAAATCAAAGATTGTAACGTAAGAGGTCGAACAGTCAGTCATTCACTGTGTGCAGTGATGTATTCATTTTTGCGTTTGTGATACAAATTGTGACCTTAGTACTAAGTGACTACAATTACACTGTTTTCTGGGTTGTCTGCACGGACTTACTGCCTTCCATGTCCCATTGTCCCTGCTTTTTGTCACAGGCGAACAATTTTGGCAGAGATGAACTTTTGCGGGTTTTTGTACACTCTGGTATAGTCATAGCTCCAAAATAGAAGTAAAAACTTCAGCCACTATCATTGCCCAAAACAATTTACTTCCTCACAAATTTGAAACCCGTAAGTATTATCAATAATTGTGGGTTTATAAAGCTTTCCTTTACAAGTTTTAAAAAGATGTATCTAATGCTTCGTCCGAAAAAAAATCAAATCATTATACTCGCGGTATTAAAGAGTGGCGGAGCCCATCTTCGCAGCTTAGCGCCTGGGCATTGGGCAACATAGCTCCAAAGAAATGTCGCAGCGGTTGCGAGCTGACGGATTCGAATCCCAGACCTCCCGCACCGATTTCATGTGCGCTTATCAACTGAGCTAACGGCCGGTTCTAATGTTTCGTATCTTTATTTTTATGTCACGTGCGCAAAACGACACAAATACTTTTGACAGGAGTTACTAACTCAACAAAACTTTACCTTGGAATATAATGAGAAGGTCTGCGAACGAATGCAATTCTAGGATCAGCATTGTAGGAGAGAAATTCCTTCATTTCAGTCGATTTATTGACGTGCGGAAAATTACAAAGCTACAACGCATAAAAGAAAATGCTTCAACACACAATAAAAATGGAGGTTATTTCAAATCATATTGAACTGAAAATTCAACAGCAATTGAGTGAACTGCGAAGTGAGGTTGCACTCTTCGAGTCAGCAGTCACCCGATATCACTGTCAAATGTGATTGGCCCCAGGCACGAATCGAACCCATCACTAGGGTCTGTAGCCTGTGCGCGGAAGTGCTAAGCTCTGTCGCTTACAACAACTGTTGATTTCCAACATTATCAATTTTATGTTAAACCAGCACACCAATGAGAGCTAGAAAAGCTCAATAAATGGAATTGCAAACAACGCAGCAAGCAAGCTGCTAACATGACACGCGAAAGCAGTATATTAATGCGGAAAACCCTCTCTACAGTAATAAACGCACCAAAAACGAACCTCGTTCTCTTACTGTTTTGCTACAATTTCAAAAACTTCTGTTCAACGCAGCCAAACAGTTAAAGCATTTAATAAGTCAGTGTAAAACGTAAAAATGCTGTTCAACTATTTTTGTATGATATTGCATGAATAATTATTGCGATAACAAAATTCAGCGCTCTGTGAAAAAATATATCAAGCTAAAAAGTAGGCAAGAAAAACAACAATTTTCAAGTGTCAGAAGAAAGCTAACACAGTTTCCTAACATGAGATGGTACAAAGGAATGGATTTTTCTTGTAAAAGAGTCCATCTTCCTTATCACAATATCTGCTAAATGAACTCGCAACCATCATTCCAATGCTCATTATTGTGGTAGCTTCAGTAGATTCTGATGAGCAGTAAAATAATATCAAAACCATTTTACGCCAGTAGTAAATATTTCAAACTGTATTATAACATAAGTGCAATCAAAGTTGATTGTTTAAAAAGTGATAAATTTTCATCAAAATAGATTGTTGATGCTCTAATCGTATCTGTAAGTTCAAAGAAAATACTAGACATCAAATGAATATCTGCAAAACCAGCCAAACAAATCAACTGTGTCCTTCACGTCATTGTAGGATCCCTGAATTGCAATTTGCCAGTTTGATCAAAAATGAACATAACTTATTGACCACTAAAACATGCGACTTAAGTGAATAGAAGCAATTAACGATTGCTTATAATATCTACAAACAAGAATCAAGATCTTGACCTCACGCAAATACGCTTGAAGAAACTTTCTTCTCTTTTCGATGTAATCTTTATCCATGTTACCAATGGGCATTGGAAACATCCGGGAGGGCGCACGCACATTTCTCGTCAGACGGCGAAGCACAGGTTTCTCATTAAGTCGATCTTGTAAGTTTAAAAACTCCCGAAAACGCCGCTTCACCTGGTGACACCATAAGAGTAAAAAATTATGCACTATTCAAATCCAAATCCAATCTTTATTATACTCGCGTTTTTACGCCGAAGTGTGTATCGAGTGGTGGGGTCCTTCTCCACGGCTGAGCGCAGTGGTTCTCAACTTTTTATATTCAGCGACCCGCTTTGCAATTCGACATAACCAAACTACATCCTTCTATATGTCATTTAACACATGTAAACGCAGTTGCGCATCAAGTGAAGAGCAAAAAAAAGGTCATCACGTCCGCAGATGTCCGAATTTCCGCCCAAAATCAAGTGAAGAGCAAAAAAAGGTTTACTTCCGCAGATACCTCTCGCGACCCCTAGGAAAATGACTGATGACCCCATGAGGATCGCAACCCCCAGGTTGAGAACCACTTTAGCGCCTGGGCAACACAGCTCAGAAGAAACATCGCAGCGGTGGCGAGCCGATAGCGACACTGTGCCGATTTGACCGATCCGGAATGCAAATCCCAGACCTCCCGCACCAAAAGCGTTGTCTTAACAACTGAACTAGCCGGCCGGCACGCACTATTTTATGTTGTAAAAAGCACTCCGGCTTCTCAGTCATCGGCTACAGGGCCTGCCACACTTAATTAACCCACAATATAAGACAGACTAAATCAAACCTTTTGAGTGCTTTCACTATTGTCAACACTATGATGTTCATTACACTACATTTAGATAATTCTACTACAAAAAAGTTTGTTTGGAAGTTCAACCTTGCCAATTCAATGCTTGTAAATGCAATAACACATAAATTTCAACCTATATTTTGATTACCACCTTTCTAAATAAAACAAGCGTATTACACCGCACCATCGCTACACCTTTCATACATTCTGCAATTGGTTTTGCGAATCACAATACTGAAGTCAACTCAGGCCTAAAGGGACTTTCACACTAAAGCCGTGTACAGTTGCTCACACAGTACGCGGATTTTTTGGCGTATAGTTGCGTACTCGCCCTCTTACAACTGCGTATTCACCCGCGTATTGGAAAAGAGTTGAAAAACATCATAATAAACCTAGATTGGTAGTCCATCCTAGCACTTTCTTGTGAAAAATCAGGCCATAAGGTGGTTAAAATCTCGCCTAAAGTTTCAGCTTTTTTGGCATCTGGAGACTCTTATTGGTTATGAAGCAGAACAGTTGCGTTTAAAAAGTAATCAAAAAGAAAAAGAGCTCTTGCAAAACTTAGGAAGAGGAAGAGTATATGGGTGAAACCCTAGTTCCAGCGCAGGCATTTTCATGGGCAATATGTAAGAGAACTTCATGCAGAAGATGTAACACCATTTTCAAATTATATACGAATAGAACCGCAGGTTTTTCATGAAATTCTGACGCGCATTGCACCACGCATTAGCAACCAAGATACTAATTACCGAAAAGCCCTGACACCTGGTTTGCAGCTTGCAATTACTGTACCTTGAGATTTTTAGCTACAGGCAACAGCCACAAGTCGGTTCAATTTATATTTCGAGTTGCTCACAACAGCTTTGTGAATTTATTCCAGCTGTACGCCAAGCCATAATTGATGACCTATCGGATGAAGTTCTTGTGTGTCCAAATACTCCGGAAGAATGGTTTTGCATTGCCCAAAAGTTCAACAACCGCTGGGAACTTTCCTCACTGCGTTGGTGCCATAGATGGCAAGCATATTGCTATTAAAAAGCCGGCTAGAAGTCGCTGCACATACAGTAGTTACGTATTGATCGCGTACAGTTGCGTACTGGTCGCGTATAGTTGTGTACTAGTCGCGTACCCACTCGATACGCGAAAAAAATTAAATTCATTTAATTTTCGCGCACTCATCCGCGTACTGCCAAAAAATTTGTCGTACAGCTGCATATCGGCGGCGTACAGATGAGCACTGGCCGCGTATAGTTGCGTACTCAGTACGCAACTGTACGCGACCTGGTGTGAAAGGGGTTTAATATTAACAAGTTGGAATATTACAATCTGCGATAAGAACACAACAACGAAGTGATCAGTTTCTCGACTATAACAAGAGGTTCATGATGCCAAGTCACGCCGGGCAGCGCAGTGCTAATTAAAGCCGCAGTCTATGTTTTGCTGATAGAAAAGCTATCGTTTATGCCCAGATTTCACTTACTTTGGAAGAACTTCAATTACATTGCCATTGCACATCTCAAGCACAAAGTGGTCAATTTTTCACAAGCATAAAAGTGCTCCGTGGTATTTGTTGAAAAAAGTGCTCCATAACGTTGTCAGAGCTGTGTATTGAGTAGTAAACGACACCAATTTTTTCAAAATCAAATTTTGATACACAATTTTAAGTCATATGCTATCTATTGTTTAATATACAAAATGTTTGTGTTTTAAATTATTAACAGAATGGCACACGTCATTCTACCAACCTGATAATGCTGGAGATTGTCAGCAGTCGATGACACGTCATCAAATCTTTTTTCTTCGGCCTCTTCATTGCTTGGATTGTCTTGCTTTTGCAATGAGGTGATACTAGAGAGGGAGGGTGGAGCGCAATATTCAATAACATACAAGGTGTACTTGCTGCCCCCTACAAACGCTTCTTCTATTGTCATTGCTTGGGGAATTCGGATTCGTTTAAAAAAACGATCATCATGTAAATTCAATCTGCATAAATCAATTGTAACAAAAAAATATCAAATCTTCATTTTACTGGCGATATTATGCCGAAGCATGTGCGGAGTGGCGGGGTCATTCTTTGCGGTTCTACTCCTAGCCAACGCAGCTCCGAAGAAACGTCGCAGCGGTGGCGAGCCGTTTGCGACACTGTGTCCGATTTGACCGACTCGGAATTCGAACCCAACACCCACCGATAACAATGTTCTAAAAAATGAGCAAATCAAACGGTTAAAATCAAAGCGTTCAAACGTGGCCGTCTGTACGTCGTCAACTACTGCTAAACGCTTTTTTCTAGACCAAATTGCGTATCTGAACTTTTTCGTGAGGTATTTTTCCTCATTTTTTTTTCTGACTGGGCCCAACTACCCATTTATTTTTACACGATAATTTTCAACCACGCTATTTTCAAATGGATACAAATAAGAATACAATCGGCAGTGTTTTTTTCTGACTTCTGACATCAAATTAGCCAACTGGTTAAGAGCGTCTGCCTCTGGTACAGTAGACTCGGATTTGATTACGAGTCGGGTCAAACTAATGACTTTAAATTGGTATTCACAGCTTCCCTGGTTGACGCTCAGCATTAAAGGGGCAGTGTGGAGAACAAGCCACTTAGAGGGATTCTACTATCTTGGTGTGGTGGACAGACGGCCAGCAAATCCTAAGCGAGCTCGTTATAGCGCATTGATCGCTTTCTCGTGATAGAATATACATGCAACTAAATACAAAAATGTAAAAAAATTGAGGCTTAAACTCAGATAAACAACCTTAGTGTGAATGCAACCAACAATTAAATCCTTAACAGTATCGCACAACAACATGAACGTAATTTATACGTAGCGGTAACTGCTATACGTAATTAACACGCATTATTCAAACACCACTTCATTCTCCGTATAATCAATGCCAAACATCATCAGGACTCACCTTTTTTCTAAATCGCTAACAGGGTCATCGGCTGAATCAAGACCAACATTACATTCAATCTCAGGGGGGTTTGAATTTTCAGTTGGGTCAATTTGCTCATCTGATGCTGCGGCACTATTCTCAGAAATAGAACGCATCATTGCAACATCACTAGCATTACTGCTGCTGTCCATAGACTCGCTTAAAAAGGTGCGGCTATGTGCTGCCTGTTCATCATTAGTACACTCGCGGTGAGTTTCAGAAGCAATGTTTTTAGTAGATTCAGGAAAAAATCCTAAAAAGTGTTCACTCAACGTTGAATTGTAACCGGGATCGACGTAGTCGACGTCCAATTCCAGTTCGTCTGCGTTAGCCGAAACCGAAAAAGCTACTTTCATGTCCTTTCTAGCTTTTCTAGGTACAGGAGAGCTGGAAACATCTTCTTGAGGAATGATCACTGCAGGAGGCTTCTTTTCAATCTTCAAGTCCTTTCCAACATCAACTTCTTCCCAATCACTTGATGTTTCACTTCCTTCTTCTGAACTATCAGTGATTTGCTCCTCATCATTAGGACTTTTGCTTTTCAATATGAGGACAATGTTACAGTTAATCCAATGCGGATTAGTCAAGATATCAATGAAAGGAAGAAATACGTTTTTGGATATGAGTTCTCGTACAACATACAAAGAAGCTCCGGTTAAACGGTAATCTCTAGGAAGAAGAGCTTTTAAAAGCACAGTAGTTAGCGAGCGAAGATGATCTGTTTCAGTATCAGGATAGTTTGACATTGCAAGATGCCCCAGACGCTTTTCATAGGTGATAATAATAAGTTGTCGTCTCCTAAAAAACAACTTTTTAATGAAGAAATACAGCTTATCATGACATTTGTCGAACCTTTGCAAACTGTAAATAAACGCAAGCTTTATGCCAAACACAAACTGAGTCTCCCAGTTCCATTGTCAACTTTTGACTGCGAGGAACCAAACTCCGTTAGTAGAAGGTTACGAAGCCCTTAATTTCAAAAATCGAAACTGAGATTAAGATAAGAAATATCACTCTGCTACGTTGTTTGCTGCCACTATTACAACAACTCACTCAGGCAAAACAGCAGGCACTATCCCATTTCCAAATTTTCAATCCGACTTTATTTTGTCACTCGTAACCCGGTAAAATTAAAATAATGCTGTTACACAGTTGAGTCTGCTATAATAAAACGTTGTTGGGCGAAACTAAAAAAAAATTGTGTCGATACAAACTTATGAGCTGCAATCTGGTCACAATTTTGTTACAGAGCACAATCTTAAAAGCTTACGTTACGTTGCGAGTTACTACCTACACATAACCAAATTCTTAAAACAAAAGGTGACACATATACTTTGAAACATTTCCTCAAGGAAAAAAATCAACAAACCTTTCAGAATTGCTGGGAGACATTTTTGTGGCATATTGTACCGATTGTTGGTAGCAGGTCAGATGTCTTGATAGAAAACACAATAGATTTTTTAAAAGAACTTCGGAATCTACGGCTGAAACTCGAGTACGTAGGCAGTGAAAAAGGTGCTCAAAAAGTTCAAAAGCTTCTTGCACAAAATGGACATCGTCACTCACAGTGTTGTACCTAAATAACATATAAGATAAACAACCTCAGACTCAGAGATGAATGAGGAATGGTTTGGCAATAAGCAGATGCGGAATTTCTCAAAAGTGAGTAACTTTTTTACGTCTTTCAAAGTGAAATTTAGCGCAAAGCACCAAGCGTTACATTCTGCCCCGTCTGATCTATCACAATCCAAATGGCAGTCACACCACCACTGAAATACACCTTGCAAAAATTGGTTTTTGAACATATGTAGAGAAATTCAGTACCAGAAATTAACATTATCTGAATCAAAAGAATGAAAATTAAACAGGCTAAACCGATCCAGTACCGAGTCATAGAATAACAACTTGACATATAGTGAAGCAAGGCCGTAAAAAACTGAAAGGAAAGCAAGGCACACTTTCAGTTTTGTATTGCCTTGCTTACACTGCTCATGATGACAGCTGAATCTATGTTGTTGAAACGTCCAATTTGATATATGCTGCAACTGCCAAAGAAGTCGTTGTTAAACAAAATATTAGCCATATAAATTACTTTTTTCTGCAGAGCATGTTAAGTTTTACATTCACTACTTCATGATATCGTTCAGATAGCTTCGGTTTTGAAAGCATTTTCTTATCCTGAACACTGACCAATCGACAATTTAAAAACATGAACATCTCGTTTTTTTAATAAATAATGCAAAATTAGAAACTCAAAACTACTGTTCTTGTATGTCAAAAAAACTGTTATTTGTAAACGCAGTCTTAAAAGAATATTTCAGTTAAATTACAGAACACCACTACGAACTAAAAAGTATATAATGGCATATTGGTTATTTCATAATCTTTTTAAGTACGACATCAAAGACCAAAACCGTATTACAAACTCATTGGACCTCTGACTCAATAATTTATTAGGTTTTAAAAACTTCAAGCAGAAATCAAGTGATAAGTGGCCATAACGTTTGAAAAACTTACCAATCTAATATAAAATCTCGAACTATGTGACCGGTAAGTTCTCTAAACTTTCTTGATAATTCATTATCATAATCAACTTTAGTCGTAGATACATCTGAACTTGGTACACGTCTTGATCGATCTACAAATACAAAAGTGCAAAAAGGCCTTCTGCAAAAGCAACGCAACTGCATTTGCATTATTAAAAATCACAGTGGAGTGTTATGCAGCTCAAACGAAAGGCGAGCTTATTACAATCTGGACGTTGTTCCATCTGAAATAATCGAATCTGCAAGCAACGTAATTGACAGATAGACAAAGGCGCTTTACGGAAATAATGCTTTTCGCAACCAGGAACGAAATCCAAGTTAGTGATAATGTACGTAATCTGTGTAATTTCTAACTACTGAAAAAAGTTTCAAAAACAAAAAAAGGGTGTAGTAACAGTACATTTTTGGTTGTGAAAGTGCTTAGCTATTTGTCGTGAATTGGATGTTTGTATGAGCAAACAGAACATCATTGTGCACTTGTGAGCTTGCATATGCAAACAGCAAAACCAATATACATAGGTGACAGACCTTCAAAAATCAACGCGCCTCCCATTAACAACACATACAAAAAAGCAGCCACATGATTTTACCCTAAAACGCATCAAGAAACTATAAAGGTTGCGCCAAGTTATCGATGCAAAGATAACCAAAAAACCTATTATTTCGCCCACAAAATTACATAAACTTTTCTTTTGCAGCTTTCTCAGAAGCATGGAAAACGTAAGTGCTTCCATACTTAATAAAACCGCAAAAAATCCCACATTGTAGCTTCGACTCAATGAGATATGGCTCATCATATTTCAATCTGGCGAAGCAAAACGACGAAGTTTTTATTGCATACATTAAACGCAAAATTTGTAAGGAAATAATACTTCATAAAATTATCTTACCTTTATAAAAAAGAAAAAATATAATCTGTTCCAATGGTAAAAAAACACTGGAGGAGACAATAAAATAAAGCGCCAATAATATCACCACAATGGAAACACAGATATTGAAAAGGAAGGAATAAGCAGACAATTGCAACCAGGCAAATACAAATGCTAAAAATATGACGACTACGACAGTTATATCCATTTGAAACCTTTAAATTCCGACCTAAATAAACACATCGTTAAAGCAAAGTGAAAAATAAGAGGAGCACAAGTAGTTTTAAAAGCTGATTCGAGTTTTTAACCTCGATTCTGGTCAAAGTACCGGTATATGTTTTTTGCGAAACTTACTGTATAAAATTTTTCTCTTTTTATTTATCAACAACGTTGTAATGTACAGCAATCGCAGTTATGCTTTATGGACAAGAAAGAAATTGCAAGACGTACACCATACGGTACTCTCAGTCTCACATTCGACTGTTGCGTCCAAACTGACTGTAAGAAATAGTTTTGAGCCTCGACACACGCCGAGAAATACAAATTGTTAGTGAACTAACGAAGCAGATAGATCTTAGAGCTTTAACAGAGTTGGGAAGACGAGATTACACTTTTGAAATATTTGTTTCACTTTACTTTATATACTTATCTAGATTCGACTTCAGACTCTTAGACTACCCAACCTTGCTTCTACTAACAACTAAACTACGGCTCTGAATCTAAACAATGAAAATTATACTTAACTTCTCCATTTCCTGATTCAATTCTTTTGAGATATCTTGGACTGCTTTGACTTCCAACTCCCCAAATGTCTAGTTTCAAAGTTTCAATTTATTGTGCAGATTAGGGATCGACCGGGGCCCGGCCCTGGCCGGGGATGCCACTTTTTGCCCGGTACGGCCCCAGCCGGTTATAAAAATTGGCCGAAGCCGGGGTTGAATTTCAAATTTATTTATCGTATATTCCGGCGTATAAGACGACCTTTAAAGTGCAAAAACCCACCCTTAAAAATTAAGGTGGTCTCATTCAACGAATATAAAAGTCGTATCTTAATTTTTACATAAAGATTTTTTATTATTTTATGCGAAAAATGCGTTGGTGCGTAAAAATAAAGAACGTGCAAGCGTAAAGCGTTTTTGAGGTTTGTCATGCACTAATGAAAAGCGTGTACAATTGCGAAAGCATTACGTAACACCATTGACGGCATTTACATGAGAAGTGAGGACGCGAGTAGCCTGCTTAGCTATGTATTCTGGACACAATATAAAGCATTATATAAACCCTGGCCGGGGCAGGCACAAATCCCCGGCCCAGGCCCAAGCTCCAGCCCCGGCCAAAATTGTTGCCCCCATCGTTCCCTAGTGCAAACCATGTCAGGTTACAGCTATTGGGCAAACATTGAACTCAAACATGAAAAACCAACACAAATCAAACACTTTACGTAGACCTAAATGCAAATAACTAATAAAGAGAAATGAAAAAGCACTAAGCACGTAAAGAAAAGCAGATCACATTCTAGAACAATTAGGAAAATCTGGATAAATTAGAAGCTTTTATCAATTTTGTTGGATAAAAAGTTTGTAGTGTGATGCTTAACGACATAACAAAGGAGTAGACATAAGCTTACACAGAGTTACGAAAACATCACCCATTTTCTTTAACTGAGAGATACTGTTTAAGTCTGACAAATACTATACCAAATTTGGCATCTATCTTGGAGGCAACCCAGTTTGTTTTACCATAAACAATTGAAGTCCAAAAGAAAGACCGCGTGGGTTGGAAAGGTAATGTATATGTCCATACGCCTGATTCATGAAAATAAATGGTAACCAAGATTAAGTCTATTTGCCCTTAAAACTGTGCGAGTAAAAATAAATAATCGTGTCATTACCGTAAAAATTGTGAATAAAATGCGAACTTTCTTAGCGAGATTGCTGAGCTAAGATAGTGGAAAATTCTTCTTCAGTAACTTCGACGTCTTCACAACTATCACAAGCTTTGCACAAATGGATGGCGAGAATATGCTTGCACTAAATAATAATCGTCAACTTAAACCAAAATTACAACAACAGCACCCTCTCACTTGAATTTTGCCTATAATTTATTCCGGTCTAGCAACTCTGAGGTGATTCCGGTCTAGCAACTCTGAGATGTTTCAAATGCAGTGTGCAGGTCAAGTCGGGGCTGGATTATGACCGATTCGACGTGACCGACTCGTCGTTGGGACGACTCTACGTTAGGGTTATTAGAACTAGGGTGATATTAGGGTAGCTTAGGGTTGGGTGATATTAGGGTCAGTAAATATTACGGTTAGGGTTTAGTCGTCTCAACGCCGAGACGTCCCAACGACGAGTCGGTCACGCCGAGTCGTCTCAAGTTAAATTGGTCACGCCGAATAGTCGCGTACTGATGGCAAGTTCAGTTGGTGGTGAGTAGGTCATTAGTACATATCACCAGCACAATGTAAAAACGTCATACTTTATACCTTAAAATTTGCTCCAATGTGTTTTTTGCAAAAACTTTTTTTGTAAAAACCAATGTGTTTTTTGCAAAAACTTTTGCAAAAAATAGTAGGTGCATTTTGGATAATTTACTGTGGTTTTAACGATGATAAGTATGCTAATTAAAGAGTTAAGCTTTCACATTAATACTAACCAATTTTGCATGGACAGGACGTGAGTAGTACATTTCTTTAAATTTAACATCAATTGAAAACAAAAAAAGTATCTATATCAGCAAGCAACTCTTGAAGACATAACATCTTACTTTACTATTTAAAAGCAAAAGCAACTGTGTGACATATCAAAGCTAACTAAACTTAACTGCTTTCCTTGCATTTTCGAGCCGATATCATTTCTTTCTGATAAATAGACCACCCTGTTCAAGCACTACATTTTGCTGAAGCTGAAAGTCTGATTTTAACTGCATAGACCTACGTCTACTCTCTGATGGTAGCATTCAGGCTTGTCCATGGAAACGAGATTCCCATGGGATGGGATGGGACAGCACGAATTGCATTTCCCAAGGGATAGTAGCCATGTAATAGCCTCTTGATAATGTCATACCTAACTTTAGGTTTTATACTTTTGTGCTTCAAACAAATTTTGTATCTTGATGGGAAGCCCATGGAATGGGATGAGATGGGACAGGCATGAATTGCTATGGGATGGGATGGGACAGAAAAATATGTCCCATGGACAAGCCTGGTAACATTAGTTTCTTTCCTTATTTTCTAAATAAAATTGTACGATTATTTTGGCAAAAAGGTCGATTTTTTGTACCATAAAGTTGTGATTTTTTGGTTGCTGTACCTTGCATTAAAATTGTAAGAGCTAGGAGTTCAAAAACTTCATTCACATCAAGAAAATGCTTTACTGAACAAAAAACAGGACGCGAATTCATTTGAACAAGAGAGGAAAAGATTGCGTGAGGATAGCCCGAAACCAAGTGATTAAAAAAACAATTTCAGCTAATTAACTCACCATTAATAGTTCACCCCGTCTCATTACACCAAAAGCAAATGACATGCAAGGACAATACTGCAAACTAGCAGGGCAAGTGTAAACAGAACCAGAATTACTGGAAACCTAAAAAGTACAAATGTTAGCAGCATGGCTGTGCCATAATAACCCTTGTTGCACAGAAAGTGACGCAAATTTGATTTATGACAGCAGCCTAATACACTTGACATGTGGATATGCTCACTCAATGAGCGCAAGCTAAATTCACAGTGATCCTCACCACTGCTTTGTTCAATTTTCAGTTTTATGTTATACATTAAAACTTAATCCGTAAATATAACTTGGAAAATGTTGAGAAAATTTTGATCAAAGCTACTTGTAATGCTCACAGCGGCATATAAACTAAACTGTATGGGCAGCATACCGGTATGAAAATTTTCACCAATTCATAGCAACTTCATCAGTGATACATAGTGTTCAGTGATGTAGTCCTCGAGGATGTCCTCGAGGACAGGTTTGTGAAGTCCTTGACCCCGGCCTCGACCGTGTTGTCCTTGGCTCTCTTACGCCTTGGATTTTGCGCTGTTCTCGGCTCGGGGACTCGATGTTTTTAAAAATTCAACTTCACGATAGTTTTCACTAACACGCAAGCTGTTGAAGAAAAATGATCCAAATAACGATAGACATCGGTAAGCTCGCGTGGCGGAGAAATTAGAGTGGACAATGCAGGATGAGAAAATCTTAAAGTGAGATTGTAAGAAACAAAATTTTGACAATGTGTTTCACAATCTCACCTTAAGTTTTTTAAACTGAGATTGTGAGCAACAAAGCTCTTGGTAAAAAAAAATAATATCTGATGATTAGCTTCTCTGCGGCAGATTCTTGAGGTTCGAAAAAAACTCGGGTAGAATGATGGGAGAGAGCTACTTCACATTTTTCTGTCAATTAACTGTTGTGTATTTACTTTATAGTTTGCTTAAAAGGTGTGATGTAAAGCAGTCTGAAGAAAAGAATGACGCGCCGACGATGTTATTTGATGTTTATATCTTTGTAGAGGTGCTAATTGCCGCTGTCTACTTTTTGGCTTTCCTGTTTCTTGATGCTCTGAGTTTTTTCGTTTAGGAGTTTTCAGAGTTTTTTGCATGAGGACTGAGCTTCAGGTATAGCATGGCAGTACGATACGCTTTTTATCATGGGAAGTCATTCTGGCCAGTCTTAGGGTAATTGTTTTAAGTACGTAGAGTACGATACAGGTACAGTATGATAAAGACTGCTAACTCAGAATGATGAACTTGAACATACGCTTTCTTTGAAAATTGTAACTTTCTTAGAAAACGTTCAAGAGTAATAACTATAGGGTCAGTGACGACTGGAATAGTTTAAAGTACGACCAGTGCAGCAAATAATTGTGGCCTAAGCTCGATTTGTTATAAGGATTCTATTGCATACGCAGGTTTTCTTTATAAACAAAGGTCACGATGTACAGCTAAGGTTTTAACGTAGTGAAGTATGTGTGTCATGGTAAATGGCCCAGCCGATCATCAAACCCGCAAAACCAGCTCCACAGCCCAATGCGCCGACCACTCGGCTAAATAAGCTTTGTTTGCAAAACTTGACTCGAAGGCTTCCGTCTTGGTCTTGATTTTTTTTTTTTTTGAAGTCTCGGTATCGATCATCAATGCGTTTTTCTTCATTAAACAAGTTACCGTTAAATAGCAACAAGAAACTTTATCCTTGATTCATCAGGGCTAGTTTTAATCTTGTGGCGAATTTCATCTCGGGCATCTTATATCGAATTATAACCTTATACACTGCGCCTAGTATTACTGGCTCTGAATTGTTATCAATTATACTATTTTTGTTAACCCTGAAATTTTCGAAAACGAGTGTCGTTATAGGTCTGCAATATTAGGTCAGAAATCGTTTTCGAACCATCTTTCATGATTAAATGACCCACAACACTTTGGGATTCGGAAAGATGCAATTTGTCCTTGAACTATGTTCTTGGCCTCGAAAAAAATTTAAAGTCGTTGGCCTCGACCTTAAGGTCCTTGGCCTTACTACAAGACTGATACATAGAAATGGGTTTGATTTATAGTTTTGTAAACACAAACTGAACGGACCAAAACAGACACAATTTAACAAATTGAAAATAAAAACAGAAACTTCTTATTGATAACTTTTAATCATTGCAGATTTTCAAGCAAAAACAGATATTTTATCCATAAATAATCTTACTTTGTAAATATCTTTACCAGTTGGTGATATTAAACGTTTAACAGCGTTACGATCAAACAAGTCCACAGCAGAAACCAAAGGTTGTCCAAATATGCAGTTTAAGCTAAATAATAAATAAATGGTTGATTAAACCAAATGAATAACAAAACATGACATTTAGTCAAATGCAAATGAATTTCTGCTATAGCCACAAAAGCATGCCAAACAGTTCAAAAATCAGATTTTTGTATATTCCCGACAGCTATGAGTGGCGGGCAAGGGGTTACTACGGTACGGTTAGATCTTGGCAAAAAGTATGGTACGGAACTACGTACGAAATGTTTAGAAAAAGTACGGTACGGAAATACGGTATTATATTTCCCGTACCGTACACTTTCCGTACTCCAGTAATGCACGCCTGGAATATACACTTTTCCTTCTCGCCTATAACTTTATCACGTCAGTTGCGCACGCCGCTCACCACCAGTCACTCTTCACAATCAAATAACAATATTGTGAACAAGCCAAATTGTTATGCCATAATTATAATTCGATTGTACAATCATAATCCCGCGTATGGTGATGCCAGTTCATGATGAAGTTCTAATCAACGAAACTGTGCCGATCTATGGAAAGAACAATTATCGTAAAAGGAGGAAGCAATAAAAAAAAATACAAATCTACAAATAGTTATCAGTTATTAGCCTGTGACGTAGCCTACCTTTTTTGAGAGAACAAAGCCTGTTTAGTGGAGAGGTGAGACCTCATTATTTTGCAGGCCTGTAGTCTAAGCCTTTGCTGCAACTATTGTTCTTGATTTATTGTTTTGAAGTTTGAATACCGATTACTATGTTTAATATATTTATTGAGGCATTAAAACTCTTTGATTTCATAAGGTATGTAATCAGTTGGGGCACTGGGACACCCCCGTCCCCTTTCCAAATGAAGAACTTTTTTAGAAGTTGCTACCTAAGAGCAAGTGAAAATGAGTCTCCTCGATCATTGGCTATAAAACTGATCCTGCTCCCCCCCAAAGTTTTCGCTCTTTACTCTACTGGTATGGAGGATAACCAATAATGCTTTGTAGCCCATAAAAGCAAAGTTTTGTTCAACAGCTAAGAGTGAAGGACCATAAATCTGGACCTTGACGTGCCTTTTCAGCTCAGATGACCGAGTGGTGAGAGCGTCTGCCTCGGGTTTGATTCCGAGTCGGGTCAAACCAATGACTGTAAAATTGGTATTCACAGCTTTCTAGCTTGACGCTCAGCATTAAAGGGATAGTGTGGAGAACAAGCCGGCAAATTTACTTGATGTGCCGTTGGGAAAGACACTTAGCGGGATTTCCCCATCTTGGTGTGGCAGACAGATGGCTGGCAACTCCTAAGCGAGCTCGTATTTCACATTGATCGCTTTTTCGTGATAGGAGGACAAATATGCAACTAAATTTTAAAAAACGCAATGGCAAAAGTTTCCAGCTGAATTTTTCTTAACGTAATTTGGTTGAAAAAATGTGGTACGGAAAGAAACGGTATTGCGGTACGTAAAAAATTCCGTACCCTACTGTTACGTATGATATTTTTGTGAAGTACGAAATTACGGTACAGTATGTTTTTAGAGGAATATAGTATGGAAAATAATTTCGTACCGCACCGTAGTACCCCTTGGTGGCGGGACCCATCCCGAAAGCTTAACGTCTGGGCAACACAGCTCCCAAGAAATGTCGCAGCAGTGGCAAGTTATTGGAGCTCACTATGTCACACTTGATTGAACCAAGAATTGAACACAGACCTCTAGTGCCAATTTGCAATGTCCTTTAACCATTACGACCAGATTTGAACGCAAGATTCCTATCAAACATAAATTTATGAAAATTTACCAGGTGTGAGAAGTGCAAATACCATGGCAATACAAAAAAATATGCTGTGTGCTAATGCCTGCATGACCACTGACCAACCACTATTGTATCCTTTCATTGATTCAAAAATAGTGTGAAAATGTAAATGAGCAACAATTTCAAAAACGTGTTTACATGAAGGCGCACCTAGATATTATTACTACAATTGAAGACCCTTAAACTGTAACATTAACACAACTTATATACAAAATTTGACACTTCATCAAACGTTATGCACACATTTAACACGAATACACATACACGACAGGTACTTAAGAAATAATGATTAAGCTAACCTTGAAAGTTCTGAAATTTGAGACAATTATAATGAGTAAGGTTAGAAAATGCACGTGATGAATAATTAAAATTGTTAAAACAAAAGTAACAGAGTGTACGATATACAAAAAGAAAATGCACGCGATGAGCTAATAAAATTGTTTACATAAACAAAAGTAACAGACTGTACGATATATAAAACAAGGCAGTCAATCAATTACTTACGCAGAGAGAAGTCCATCACTCACTGCAAAAAAAACATATATATAATTAAGTTCATCATCAACATTTTTCATGCAACCGCAAAGCTTCAGTTTCAACAACTAACAATGCATTCATAAATAGGCCAAGCTCCACCCTTTTCGAACCTAATTTTTCTTATTCTTTAAAGTCATTGGCATAATTGTTAACTGAATATGCGGTATGACACAAGTTAATAGATGGTGTTTACTTTATCATCATGCCCTTTACGGGGCACAATGCTTAAAAACTTATGATGGTATGAAAAAAAAGTTTCATGTTTTTGTTGTCCTACTTTAGATCCCATAACCAAGGCAAGTTGTTCATAGTTTGCACCAAAGCAAAATAGGTAAACTTGCTTAATGTACGAGCCACTTGCAAAAACACCAGTAGCCACAAAACCACTGCAAAAACGACATAACTTGATTCTTTTGATGGTCATGAAGCTGATATGGATTGGTAACGCTACACTTCTCAAGACTTAAATTGCATGCATATTGATTATACAGTCGCGCTCAAAAGTTTAAGGCCATACAAATAAAAGTTGAATTTTTGTGGGAAAATGGTAAAACTTCGTTTGATGCTATGTGACATTAGCGTTTTATTTTCCATGAACATTGTTTTGTAGCGAATGATACATGCAACGCCTAAATAATAAGATCTTTTGGGCATTTCTGGTTTTTGGAAGCAAGAAATATTTCGTGTTACTCAAATCTTAGTGGTGGAAATCCAAAAAAGAGGGGATTGTCAGTTGCAGAAAGGGCAAAAGTTGTTACTTTGAATGAAAAGGGGTACTCAAAAACACGAGTTTTAAAAAAACGAAAACTTGGCAAAAAAGAGATCCATTAAACAATTGTGAATTTTCAAAATTTTGTAAGTTTTCAGGCCTTGCACAGGTGTGGAAGTCCCAGATTTACCTCCTAAAGGGATGATCACCTGATTAAAATGATGGTAGTGCGTTCACCTACCAGTTCAAGCAAGAAAATTGGGTTGACCTTGTTGCTCAAAGGCACAGTTGCTGCAAGGCCGACCCAACTTTGTTGCTTGAACTGACTAGTGAACTCACAACCATTTATTTCATCAGGTGATCATCCCTTTGAGAGACAAACCTGGGACTTCCAGACCGGCACAAGTCCTGAAAACTCACAAAATTTAGAAATTTTACAATTGTTTGATGGATCTCTTTTTTGTCAAGTCTAAGTTTTTTTTAAATTTGTCTTCCTACGTACCCTTTTCATTTAAAGTAGCAATTTTTGCCCTTTCTGCAACTGATAATCCTTTCTTTTTGCCAATATATCCAGCACTAAAATTAGAGTTTACAAAACAGAACATCTTTTGTCCAGAAATGCGCAAAAAATCTTATCAGTTAGGCTTCACAAGTATCATTTAATATTCATGAAACATAAAAGTCTAAATGTGACACAAAATTATCCAGAGTTTTATCATCTTCCAACACAATATCTACTTTTATCTATGTGGTCTTAAACTTTTGAGCGTGATTGTACTTTAATGTTACTAGATAATATTCCTGGCATCACCGTAAGTAAATAACATAAAACAATTGTATCAGCAAGTGCTATAAAAAAGATGACGTTATTTTTTGGTAATACCGATACAGCAATACGATGCCATTAAAAGTATTACCAACCAGCTGAGAAATTTTTCATTCAGTTATAACATGACATAGCCTACTTACTATCCCACTATGTGGTACAATATTCATAGTAGAAAATACTATCCTTTTGTAAAAGGCATTGTCTCTATTTGTAAATCGTCTGCAATACTGGGCAATTGCAGCAGGCAAAATGCTCACTTTACCAGTAAATGCTGATAGTACGGTAGTACTGTACTGCACTCAAAAATTTTACCATGGTTTGCAGAAGTGCACTTAAAGGGGCATTGCACAATGGACTCCCCCTTTGACTTTGCTTTTTAGTGAAAAAAGATCAAATGTTGCCAAGTGAGAGACATAGACCATATCGTTTTGATTATTTTTGCAGTTTATGCCCCTTTTTAAAATTTCTCGCTATGCCACTAATGGTTTGAAACAATATTCACAAAATTTATATATATATACTATATGCACAAAAATCGGCTTAGTTGGCACAATATGATGCATTTTTGGTAAGGCACTTGTTATTTTGTTAGAGTTAAATAACACTGGAAAAAGGGATCCTGATTTTCTTCAAGTATCCAGTAAAAACCCACCGGTGCCATGCTATAAACAAAAGAAATATCATATACTTCAAGGCGGTCACCAGTACTTTTGCAACTTGGTCATTTTGTCACAGATCATTCATCACAACGTGCTTGGCCATGATCAGTAAAATTTGCAAGTCTTTAAGAGTTTTCATGTAAAATTTATGAGTTTAAAGTCAGTTCTGGAGCTAATTTTTGATTTATCCCAAGTTTGATTATATAATCCATTTTAAATTGTTTAACTTCAGGGCTTCGGCTCAGCGTAGAAGTTAGGGGCTTTTCATTCAGCTCAGATTCTTGGTTTGGAATTAAAAAATCCAAGCCTTCAGTTCACAATCAGAAGGTTGGTAGTATACTTTAGGGCACAACGTCTTCAATGTTTTCAATGAACGAAATTTATGAAAAAACTTCCATTAACATCAGTGAAATTCTTGAAGTAGGATGAGACAAAAGATCAGGTGACAAAAGTACTGACCACCCTACAAAACAACTATAATTTCATAAGCAATGTGAAGCATTCATAACAACACAATTACTAGTGGCAATTATATACTCTGTCCACATGGCCAGTTTAGGTAGTTTCAAAAGTTCACTTTCTGCATTCAAATTAAATTTTCGATATCATAATCACCTTTTCATTAGTTTTCAAACTTAATCATTTTCATTTTTGCGTATATACTACGGTGGAACATTTTTTTAATCTTACTTTTGTAATAGCAATCTTACTATGCCAAGTCAAATAACTAGATCAGTGATAAAAAATTTTTTGACCAATTTTTGCATTTTAGCTGCCCACACTCCCCATTTCTATGGCGACATAGCCCCAAATCAAGATATTGCTCTATCTTCGAGTAGGATTGTTGTATTTAGCTGCAATTAGTGTCAAAAGAATCAAAATACCCGAGTTTATATATACCACTTCAAGAGAAACTATAGGCTTAAACTCTTTACTTTATAAGTTATAGTCAATTGAGGTAATGCGCGTGCATTTTCTAAAAAAAACAGTGTAGCTTCGCTTACACGAAAGAAAAAACGAAAACGCACCTACAAATACATCATTGCATAGACCTCCTTTTCCAAAAAAAATTGGATCGCTAACTCCCAGCAGTTACTTACGCGGCACTTATACGCACAATCCGCGCATTTGACGGTTTTTGGCTAAAGCGCGGCAAGCGCATTGCAATGATGGTGCCCGCATTCCAAGGCGCGTTATGTGTTAATAAGCCCATTTACGTGGTCTGTTATAAAGCGCTTTGTGACGTGGGCCAATTCTATTTGCTTTTTAATTCGCTGCGACTACTTGTTTACATGCAGTTTGCAGTCCGCAAATGACTGATAGGACTAATAGGCATAAAAGCAGTAATGGGGAAGAACGGGGGAGTATAGAAAATTTGAGGGAGTATGGATGGTGGGGAATGGGGTAATTTTTGGTAGTTGGGGAAGTTGAGTCAAGTATGGGTGAAATATGGAAGAAGTGGGGAAATGTGTTGGGACAGTAAAGGGAGGTAAGGGAAGGTGTGGAAGATATGTTGGGGGTGTGGGGAGTGTGGGAAAGTATGGATAGGTGTGGGGTATGGGGAGTAGGTGTGTGGAAGTATGTTTGGGGCGTGGGAAAATGTGTTTGGGGTGTGGGGAGAGGTGTGGAAAGGGTGTTGGGGTGAGGGAAAAGGATGTGGGAAAGTATGGGGAGGTGTGGGGTACGGGGAATAAGTGTGTGGAAGTGTGTTTGGGGTGTGGGAAAGTGTGTTTAGGATGTGGGAAGAGGTGTGGAAAGGGTGGTGGGGTGGGGGCAAAGGGTGTTGGGTTGGGAAAGGGTGTGGGGAGTAGGTGTGTGGAAGTGTGTTTGGGGCGTGGAAAAATGTGCTTGGGGGAGTAGAAGTGTGGAAAGGATGTTGGGTTGGGGTTGGGAAAAGGGGAGGTGGGGGTGTGGGAAAGTGTGGGAAGGAGGATGGTGTCACGACCTAGGACCCCAACTCTCCTGACCCCACCCCAAACCTTCCCCGTCCCACCCCCCCCCCGATCCAACCCTCCCGACCAAACCCCACGACCCCGACCCCAATTTCCCTGACCCCAACCCTCCCGACTCCGACTCCCCCAACTCCCCCGATCTCAACTCCCCCGACCTCAACCCCTCCCCGACTCCAACTCCCCCGACCCCATTCACCCTAATCCCCCCGACCCAAACTCCCCGGACCTGCGTTTTCTGGCCGCAACGCGCATTATTGCTATTAGTAAATTGCGGGTTGAATGCACGCTTTGTAGAATATCTGGAAGAAACTAAATTGGAATTTTTCCAAACTTGATCGCTATCCAATGCGTCTTAAACTACACCTACTGCACAAAAGAATGTTCGGTTTTTGTCGTCTGTGACGAAATAATAGCTAAGTTACGAAACTCACTCACAAACTTGATTTTCCCGCATATTTTGGTGTTTCCCGCCAAACTAATGGCACTGCCAAACGCGCTTAAAAATTTTGTTCATATTCTATTAAGTTGGTGAGAAAAGAATTTTTTAGAAAATGAAAAAGGAAAGAGCATTGAAAGTAATGTCGTTCAAAAGTTATGTAATGAAACGCGCAATACAATGAATTTAAGTTTAGCGCATAACCTCAATTGACTATCTCAGCAAAATTGTCAATTTTTGGAATTTTTATTCTTGTCTAACTAAATTAAAAGCTGCTTTTTGTGCAAAATTATTGTATTTAATCACAACAAATGCGAAAATGCACTTTGTAACTAACAACAACCCAAAATACAGTATAACAAAGAAAAAGTTTTTCAGTCAGCTGCATAAAAAACATGATTGGTGTAGCCCTTCATCTTATGATCTACATCAGCATAATTTTGTTTATAGTCAATTGAGGTAATGCGCGCAAAACTTAAATTCATTGTATTGCGCGTTTCATTACATAACTTTTGAACGGCATTACTTTCAATACTCTTTCCTTTTTCATCTTCTAGAACAGGGCTTCCCAAACTGGGGGTCGCGACCCCGCGAGGGGTCGCGTTACAAACTTCAGGGGTCGCAAAGAGTACACAAATTTTACGCTAAGTATTGCGCATTATGCAATTGCATAATATGCTGTTGTGCTTTTTAGACTTTTAAAACTGGTGCAATTGCGCAAACATCATTCTTAACCTAGCTAAAGATTCTGGCCTATTTCTAGGCTAGTACGAAATAGTGAGGCAGTGAATGAATACTGTAGTTTTATGTATAAACTGTTTTGTTTCGTCACTTCGGTATCACGTGACACAGCTGGATGCATCTTTTTGTTTCATCGCTTCGGTTTGCGACGCCATGTAGAACTCCGCTGGCAAGAGGCTAGCACCGGTAGTTAAAAACGATTTTAAGCAATGGATGGCTAGTTAATCAATGCCTAGCCTTAAAGCCGAATATCCTAGAGATGACACGGGCCGACTTTTTTGCAACCCAGACCGCCCACGGCCCAGAACCTCTTACCCAATAGCGGTAACCGACACGGCATCTCATCTCAAAAATAAAGCCCGGCCCGCCCAAAGTCCATTCTTTTATGAACCTTCAACCACATTTAAAAGAAAAATGAGCGTTGAAAGGAATATTAAAAATTGGCAGCGGCTTGTTAGCGGCCCAATATTAAACTAAAGATAGAACTGGGCCGTTAGCGGACCACCAAAAAGACCGGTTAACGGCTCGTTAGCGGGTCTCTGAGGGGCCTGTGCCATCTCTAGAATATCCATCATTATCGGACTCGGCAGTAACCACACTCCGGCCGTTTGTTTCGACATGTCAGTGCGAGTCAGCATGTTCAACGTTTACTTCAAACATTGTTCCTGCATAAGCAACATTGAAATCGTCTTGAGACCGGAATTAACAAATATTGAGCCGCGACTGGATTTGGTTAGTAGAAGAAAGCAATCGCACCCATCACATTAATATAAATGTGCTTGCTTTTTTGCTTTTGTTTCTTAATAAGCTGCTTAAGTATAAATTATAGACATAGCAGGCATCAACAGCTCAGATGGCCGAGTGGTAAGGCATCCGCCTCGGGAGCTGTAGACTTGGGTTTGATACCGAATCAGGTCAAACCAATGACTTTACAGTTGATATTCACAGCTTCCCTGCTTGAAGCTCAGCATTAAAGAGACAGTGTAGAAAACAAGCTGGCAAGTTGACTTGTTGTCCCTTTAAGGGAAAGACACTTAGCGAGATTCCCCCATCTTGGTGTGGTAGACAGATGGCGAGCAACTCCTAAGCGAGCTCGTATAGTGCATTAGTTAGTTGCATATTTATCCTCCTATCACGAGAAAGCGATCAATGCGCTATACGAGCTCGTTTAGGAGTTGCCAGCCATCTGTCTACCACACCAAGATGGGGGAATCCCGCTAAGTGCCTTTCCCAACGGCATAACAAGTAAACTTGCCGGCTTGTTCTCCACACTGTCCCTTTAATGCTGAGCGTCAGGCAGAGAAGCAGTAAATACCAATTTTAAAGTCATTGGTTTGACCAGACTTGGAATCGAACCCCAGTTTACAGCTCAAAAGACAGACGCTCCATACTACTCGGCAATCTGAGCTGTTACTCGGCCATTGATCGCTTTCTCGTGATAAGAGGATAAATATGCTACAAAAATAAATAATTGAGTAACGGTAACTTGATTTTAGTTTTCGCCTTTCAGTAATTAGCCTATCACAAATGCATATTTCGCACTGTTTGTTATTTTAACCGTAAAGGGTCGCCAATAATTTTAGGAGATTAAAAGGGGTCGCGAGCAAAAAAGTTTGGGAAGTCCTGTTCTAGAACACACATTTCTCACCAACTTAATAGAATATGAACAAAATTTTTAAGTGCGTTTGGCAGTGCCATTAGTTTGGCGGGAAACACCTAAAAATGCGGGAAAATCAAGTTTGCGAGGGAGTTTCGTAACTTTGCTATTATTTCGTTTCGTTTTCGATTGGGGTCAGGGGGTTGAGGTCGGGAGGGTTGGGGTCGTGGGGTTTGGGTCGGGAGGGGTAGATCGGGGGGTTGGATGGAGAGGAGTTGGGGTTGGGGTCCTAGATCGTGACACCATCCTTCTTCCCACACTTTCCCGCACCCCCACCTCCCCTTTTCCCAACCCCAACCCAACACCCATTGCCCCCACCCCAACACCCTTTCCACACTTCTCCCCCCACCCCAAGCACATTTTCCCACACCCCAAACACACTTCCACATACCTACTCCCCATACTTTCTCACACTACCCGCACCCTTTCCCACCCCCACACCCTTTTCCCCCTCCCCACCACCCTTTCCACACCTCTCCCCACATCCTAAACACACTTTCCCACACCCCAAACACACTTCCACACACCTACTCCCCATACTTTCCCACATCCTTTTCCCCCACCTCAACACCCTTTCTACACCTCTCCCCAAACACATTTTCCCACGCCCCAAACATACTTCCACACACCTACTCCCCATACCCCACACCTCCCCACACTTTCCCACGCTCCCCACACCCCCAACATATCTTCCACATCTTCTCTTACTTGCCTTCACTGCCCCTACACATTTCCCCACTTCTTCCATATTTCCCCCATACTTGACCCAACTTCTCCACCTACCAAAAATTACCCCATTCCCCCACCATCCATACTCCCCCATGCTCTCCCCCCCATTCTTCCCCATTACTGCTTTTATGCCTATTAGTCCTATCAGTCATTTGCGGACTGCAAACTGCATGTAAACAAGTAGTCGCAGCGAATTAAAAAGCAAATAGAATTGGCCTACGTCACAAAGCTCTTTATAACAGACCATGTAAATGGGCTTATTAACACATAACATGCTTTGGAATGCGCGCAACATCATTGCAATGCGCTGGCCGTGCTTTAGCCAAAAACCGTCAAATGCGCGGATTGTGCGTATAAATGCCGCGTAAGTAACTGTAAGGAGTTGGCGATCCAATTTTTTTTGGAAAAGGAGGTCTATGCAATGATGTATTTGTAGGTGCGTTTTCGTTTTTTCTTCTTTCGTGTAAGCGAAGCTACACTGTTTTTTTTAGAAAATGCATGCGCATTACCCCAATTGACTATATAGCTTTTTCTTCATCAAGCACATCCTTTATTCGGCCAATTAGCCTTTCACAGCAAACATTATTGTTGCTAAAAGCTGTCCAGTCTTCCAGTGTGCCTCTTGTTAACCAAGGTGATATTGCAGACAAAGCATCAAAAGCTAAAACACGTCGAATTGACCACAACAAAGCTTTTGTTTTGGGGAGTGCAAACTGCCAATCTGGATAAGTTAACATTTTTGTCCAAAACCCCAAATTAATCTTAACTCATGGCACACTCATCTTGCAAAAAAATCAAACAACACACAGCTTAACAAAAGTTTCACACATTGTTATGCAGTTGAACTTAATTCGACGTATTTGCTCTTTTGTTCTGGCAAAGCACCTCAAATTGTGGTGTGATGTTTGAAACTGCAATGCGCATTTCCCATTTGACATCCAATTTGGAAAAATACTTTGTTTTTAAAACTACCAGAGCAGAAAAAACAGCCTCGCACATGCAAGAAGTAGCAACAGGAATCAAAACAGAGAGAGCTGTTTTCGCAACAACGAGATCTGCGTGAGCCTCAATTCAAAAATTTGTACGAGATCGATCCACTCTGGATTTCAAGGAATTGTTGCAAGAGAATGAACAAATTTAATTTTTGGGGTTCGCTAAACATTGAAGGACTAATGCTTAATGAAAATGCGTTTCATATCCAGGCATTAGAAGAAAATCACTGATAGAATACTGCTTGGAATTTGTCTCAAGTCTGTTCAAATGTTCAGAAGCTGCATTCGAGTGGGTTGGGGTCGGAGGGGGTTGGGGTTAGGGGGGTTGGGGAGCTGGGGTCGAGGTTGGGGGGTTGAGTCGTACGTCTCACCTGCTGTGTGGCGAATCTTCCATGTGGCGAATCCTCTGGCAATCGTTGAAAACACTACAAGGAACTACAAGGTACTTCTAAACCAACTACACTGCTACTAATTAGTTGAAAACAGTACAAGGAACTACAAGGTACTTTTAAACCAACTACAAGGTGCTTTTAAACCAACTAGGCCTACAAGGTAGTTGAAAACAGCACAAGAAACTACAAGGTACTTGCAAATCAACTACAAGACTTTTAAGGTAATTTCAAACCAACTACAACCCCCCGACTCCAACCCTCCTTGACCCCAACTTGACTCCAACCCCACCCCAGACTCCAACCCCCCTGACCTCAACCCCTTGACCCCAACTCCAACCCCTCTGACCCTAATCCTCCGACCCCAAACCTCAGCAAATCCCCGAATTCCCAAACCTCCCCATTCTCACTCTTTTGACCCCCCCAAACGCAGTGTTTTCGATACCCTATAGTTTCTTGCAATGATCCTAACGCCCTTGTCAATAATCTTAAAGTTCCTTGTAGTTCCTTGCAGTGTTTTTAACAGTTGCCAGTAACTTCGCCACATGGTAACTTCGCCACAGTAACTTCGCCACAGAAACTTCGTCGCATGGTAACTTCGCCACACTTTGAGAAGGTGAAGGGAGATGTGTGGGGATAGTAGGAAAATGTGCTGGGGTGTGGGGAGAGGAAGGAGGGATGTGGGAGGAGGTATGAAAGGAGGTGTAGGAAAGTGTGATGGGGTGTGGGGGAGGTAAGGGGAGATGTAGGGAAAGGTGAGGGTAGGGAGATGTGGGGAATTAAAAGTGTGTTGGGGCCCCACACCTCAACACATTTCCCTACATCTTCCCCATTCCTCTCTCCACATCCTTTCCCCACACGCCAACACACTTCCCCACTCACCCCATACACTTTCCCACACCCACCCCACACATCTTTCCTTACCTCCCCCCACACCCCAACACATTTCCCTACATCTCCCCCACACCCCCCATATCTCTTCCCATAGCTCCCCTGACTTCCCCCACACCCCAACACATTTCCTTACATCTCCCCCCACACCCCCCATATCTCTTCCCACAGCTCCCCTGACCTCCCCCTACACCCCAACGTACTTCCTTATTCACCCCATGCACTCTCCCACACCTCTCTCCCCACATCTTACCCCACAGTTTCGCTTATGTGGCGAAGTTACTAAGTAACTCGAAAAGCCCGATAAAATTTTTTACGGCAACCGGGAATTTACAGTCTTGTTTCGGTGTAGGCAATGTAAATTTTCGATGTATGAAAGTGTGGCGAAGTTACCATGTGGCGAAGTTACTGTGGCGAAGTTACCATGTGGCGAAGTTACTGGCAACCTTTTTAACTGCCTCGTAGTTGGTTTAAAAGTACCTTGTAGTGTTTGCGAGAACTTAGTAGTTGGTTTAAGAGCGCCTTGCAGCTCTTAGCTGTGTTTTCAATTACCCCGTACCTTGTGGTTGAATTAAAAGTACCTTGTAGTGTTTTCAAGTGTTTTGTAGATTTAAAAGTACCTTGTAGTGTTTCCAAGTACCTTGTCGTTGGTTTAAAAGTACCTTGTAGTTCCTCGTAGTGTTTTCAGCTACTTTGTATCGGTACTTGATTTAAAAGTATCTTGTAGTTCTTTGCACTGTTTTCAGTACCTTGTAGTTCCGGTTCCTTGTGGTGTTTAGTAGGACTGTTTATGGAACTTCTCCTGTGCATGATTTTGTAATAAAACCCATTAGATAAATAAACTGATTTTTCTTGATGAATCTTAAGGGATCAAGTTTTTTGTTATTTGAGAATAGCTTTGAAAAAAGCTGTTTTCACGTTAGGCTTCAAGAAACCCTCTGTCATAACTCTTTGAGAGCTTTGAGAAAAGCTGTAGTCCCAGTAACTCTTTTTGAGAAGCTTTGAAAAAAGCTGTTGTCCCACAAGCTTTTCGTGACGCACTCTTCAGTGGGTAATCGCGTCAAAGTGGAAACAAAAAAGCAAGGTCTAGCAATTCATACAGTAAATATCAGTTCCGAACGGCAGCGAAGTGGTAGTTACATTGACGAATCAAACGACTCAAAAAGAGTTACTGGGACAACAGCTTTTCTCAAAGCTCTTAAAGAGTTATGACAGAGGGTTTCTTGAAGCCTAACGCGAAAATAGCTATTTTCAAAGCTGTTCTCAAGTTTTGTATTGCCAACCAATTATTTTTTGTTATTATTGTTGTTATATCTGAATATCTCTTACGTTGAAGAGTATAGGCTCGGGGCTTATACCACAGTTCCTCTTGAAATGGTAGATAAACCTGGGCAGGGTTACTTCTAGAGTGAAAAATTTGAGAAAAATGCGAAATTTTTGGGCAAATTTTTTCTGATTTTGAACCAAAAATTAGTATTGTAAAATGCAAAACTGAAAAACTTTAACAAAAAACTTGAATATTTTAATGCAAGACTGTAGCTTGTATCTTGGAAAAGCAAATTTAATGCAAAAAAATTGTAAAAGGGGTCCTCAAAGTAGTGAAATCTTAGGGTAAAAATTTAAATAAATTTATCGTTTGGACAAATTTGCACTTGTCAAATTCCTAGAGGGAACATTGAACTTGGGTACCGGTATTTCGATTCTTTTGACACTAATTGCAGCTCAATACAAAAATCCTACTCAAAAGATAGAGCAATATCTTCATTTGGGCTACGTCCTCATAGAAATGGGGAGTGTGTGCAGCTAAAATTGGTCAAAAAATTTTTTGTCACTGATCTGGCTAGTTATTCGATTTGGCTTAGAAAAATTGCTATTACAAGCAAACTTGTATTTGAGTGTTACACCCTAATATAATACAGATTTTTGTATTGGTGGCATATTTATCTGTTTATCCTCCTATCATGAGATATAACCTAGGGCCTACCTACCAGTACACCATTAACTGATTAATGTATAACAGAGATACTTTCACTTCATGACATTTAAGACCGTGGGACTAGAAGCAGCTTTAAGCTCAAAGTTAAATAATTCAAAGTGGCTATTCTTACAAACCCGTACAATTAAGGACTTTGTTTAGCCTACCGTATTTTATTACTTTGTCACGCACTCTGGATCGGAGTTAGCATGGAGCTATAATAGAATAAACCAAGCGCTTAATTGTACAGGCTCACACAAATACCGGTAGCCACTGCCTAAATAATTCATCATGCAAACTCACACTGTCCAAGCCGCTTGTGTTCCTCAGCTACTTCTTGAAACAGCTTATCAGTTATTAATTCAAGAACAGTAGTCATCACACATCACCACAGACTAGTTTATCATGCCTTACATAAGCTGATACCAGGTAATTAAAATATACAAATTTTGAGATTTTTAAACATTTACAGTTTAAATTGTTAATATGTCACTATCGACTGACCAAATGGATTAATAGCCAAAGACACTGTCAATGGTGCGCAAGAATTGGGCTTGAAATCCCAGGCAGCCAGGCTAGTCAACTCAAATCAAAGGGGCATTCCTAAAATACCGAAAAGGAAAAGACTGAAAATACGAAAATCCTGCCAAAGTACGGAAAAGACGGAAAAAGTGCTAAACTAAAAGGCGGAAATGTCAAAAAAGACGGAAAAGTGGAAATGGCAGAAATCTTGATAAAATACGGAAACAGGAAAAGACGAAAATGACGGAAAAAATGGCGAAGTAATACCATTTCCAAATTCGCGACATTTTTAAGGGCTATTCCGGGATGTTACTTTTCTTTGTTCGGTTGATACTTAGCGGATTGTCATGGCAACGGTTATTACAGGATTTTATGCGTTAGCGAGCGATTTCTCTCGCTAATTCTCCTCGGAGCAGAAATTCTCCGAGCGGCAGCCGAGATAACGTGCTCGCAAAGTTGGGATTGCAGGTTGCGCTCGCAGAAAGAGCAGTTACTCGGTAAAGCCGAGTGTCTCGCTAACTGCTCGGTATGTATAGGCTTGTTGTGAGGTGCTGGACTGGCAGCTGCTGATTGCTGGCTAGCGCCTAGTTTAGTGCCAAAACTGTGCTAGTATTACAAAGTTAGGATGGTTTTAACTTAATTATAGGTAAGAGTGTATGCAGTAATGGTGTCTACAGATGCATAGGCTTGTTGTGAGGTGCTAGACTAGCAGTTGCTGGCCATGGCCTCACACAGTTACTGGTGGAAGATACCATTACTTCATACTCTCCGACCAACGCTCCGACTAAGTCTGCAGCTAACGCATGCTTGCAATAGGCCTACTAGCTCAGTTTTAGCACTAGACTAGGCGCTAGCCAGCAAACAGCAGCTGCTGGTCTAGCACCTCACAACAAGCCTATACCGGTTCATATGTAGACACCTATACATAGCCTACACTCTCACCTGTAACCAAGTCAAAACCATCCCAACTTGGTAATACTGGCACAGTTTTAACACTAGACTAGGCGCTAGCCAGTAAACAGCTGCTAGCCTACTAGTCTTGGTTTGATGTGTATGTATTTGTATATTGACTATGCTTTGCATTTCTCTTTTTTGTTTTGTTTTTTTTATTTTTGAAAGTTTGTTTTTTTCTGTTGACATATGTCATTTTTGAGATACAGAGTAGCGACTTGAGCCTTTGGTTCTTAATTGGCATGCACGAATATGCTTGAACTTGAATCCACCATTTCACAACAAGCCTGGGAGTTGCATAAAGCTCTAGTTGTGTCATAAACTAGGTACTAACTATTGTGCATAAACTATGACCTAAAAAACCGCGCTCTGCCATGGCTAGTTGTGTATGAAATAGTCGCTCGGTAACTTGACGTGCTCATTTTTTTTCTCGCTACTTGCCGAGAGAGTTCGCCAGCTCGGAAAATCCTGTAATCCCGAAAAACGCGTTAGCGAGGAAAAATTTTTTACCGAGCAGTTTGCGAGCTCGCAAACCGCTTAACGAGCATCCTGTAATAACCCCCCGGATTTATCACGTCAGAAGATCTAAAACGGCAGGTAGACAAAACCGGTCTTAAGGAAAGGAGAAGACCAAGTTTTTGCCCCAGGGATGGAAAATGATACAAGAAAATGAAGTACGGAAATTGAAATTGGCGGCAGAAACCGAGGAAAGGAAATTGGCTGCCGAAGAACGTAAATTGGCTGCCGAGACCGAGGAACGGAAATTGAAACTGGCGGAAGCCGAGGAACGGAAATTGGCTACCGAAGCCGACGAAAGGAAATTGGCTGCCGAGGCAGCGGAACAGGAAGCGGAGAGGAAACACATTCTAGAGATGGAAAAGTTGCGATTAGAATGCGAGAGATTGAATGAACAAAGGAGTACTTCATCGGAAGACCAACTGGCGGCATTAAGCCAAGCTTCTCGGAACGCGTTGCAGGAACTAAAGCCCCAGTGCTTCCTGGTTTTGTGGACGAAAAGGATAATCCAGAGGTGGGCGCAATTTTGTTAATCGTTGATTCGTTAATAACGAAGCTAACTTTTTCATTAACTAGTTAATGCGTTAAATTGCGTTTTGAAATTAACGGACTAAATTAAATTCCGTTAATGCTTGATAACTTCCGTTAAATTTTTGTAAACGCTTATTTCTCTTATTGTTGGTTAAGTTTGACATCAATTAACTAGCAAAATACGACCAATGAGGTCAAAAAGCGAGATAAAAACAAGAAATCATATTGTTTGTGAGCAGAAAAATTGCTTAAATGCTTACGCAAACATTGATATTAAGAAATTTTAAGCTTTTTTGTAAAAAGAAATGCCGTTTTAAGTTAAAATTAACGATTTAACGAATTTAATTAAAGGGGCAATAAACCCTACATTTTCACTTTGGCTTAAAAAACTTTTAAAAAATTATAGTTTTGAATGGTGTTTGATTTACATCCAGAAACGCCTTCTTTCAAAAGTTATTGCAGCTTTCCTACCTCCATGGAATGGATAGTGCTTGGAGAAGTTGGTTTCGGCGGCCATTTTGTTTTTCATCACTATGGTAACTATGATCGTTTGGTCTAGCTAGCCTTATCAAGCAAAGTACTGAAGTGTCCGTAGGATAGACTATTAGGCTACTGTACTTCCAGCACACCCTGACTGGCGTAGGCTCTCTCAACCAGTAGGCCTACCTCTTGGTTGATAGACTATTAAGACTGAAACTTCCAAACTGCAAAGTTTAAAAAGAATTTTGGTCCATATTTACATATTTTGGACAGTAGCACCATCCTTCTTTTCTACCCGGATCAAAGTATACTGGTACAGTGGTACACCCTGCCTAAGGGAGTTTTCTCAAACAGTAACTGGGTTTGCAGAGATAATTCATTTTGAATGCAAATTTTGATTGGACTATAGACTAGACATAACTTTATCCATTTAGCCAGAAAAGCAGATTCTCAGGTGGGAATTTATTTCTGTTTGAGTTGGATTTGTTAGGCATAAACAGATAAATGGGCTAGTCTACATTTTGTTATGGTTGATTTTTTATTGCTATTATTGCTGAGCCTAGGCCTATGCTGTTTTAGGTCCTGGCTAAATTTGAAAAATGTTTTGCTCCAGACGGGATACGTTTCGACCATTAAATTAAGTCTCTTCAGTGGTGCTATGAGTTTCAAATCCATGAAGTACATCCATCAACCTACAATGCATTCTTCAGATAACCTTTATTCTACCTAATACCTATAAAGGTTAATTCGCGTTTCTTGTTTTCTCGATTTCATTGGGAGACATGATGTTAATGGTCCTGCATGGCAATGACGGTGTGCATATACACAACAGAGGTAGCAAAGACATATTAGGTGCTACTACACAGTACACCCCCGTGATGACTATAAAGTATGGGACTGCTCTCAAGTCTAAGACTGACTATAAGCTTGATCTGATGGCTAGGACTGACTATGAGTCTAAGTCTAGGACTGACTATAAGCTTGATCTGATGGCCTATGGTCAAACTTAGAAAATGAAATTACTCCGCGGGGAGATAGCAACTCCACACCATGAAAACCCTTTTGACCCAACCTATAGCTAATCTCCCCACCAGTTTCAAAGTCAAAAGTGAAACTGGTTGGAGATTAGCTATAGGTTGGGTCAAAAGGGTTTTCATGGTGTGGAGTTGCTATCTCCCCGCGGAGTAATTTCATTTTCTAAGTTTGACCATAGGCCATCAGATCAAGCTTATAGTCAGTCCTAGACTTTAGTCCTAGACTTTAGACTCATAGTCAGTCCTAGCCATCAGATCAAGCTTATAGTCAGTCTTAGACTTGAGAGCAGTCCCATACTTTATAGTCATCACGGGGGTGTACTGTGTAGTAGCACCTAATATGCCTTTGCTACCTCTGTTGATGTATGCACACCGTTATTGCCATGCAGGACCATTAACATCATGTCTCCAATGAAATCGAGAAACAAGAAACGCGAATTAACCTTTATAGGTATTAGGTAGAATAAAGGTTATCTGGAAGAATGCATTGTAGGTTGATGGATGTACTTCATGGATTTGAAGCTCATAGCACCACTGAAGAGACTTAATTGTAAAATGTTGTTTTTCAATTTATTAGTTTATCACACAGACATCATATCCTACTGTTTCCTATACCGGTAGCCTACCAGTGTACTGGTAAGCAATATTCATGATGATCTCTTGATTAATTATACATTTATTCATATATTATTTTTCAGCTTTCTTGCTGGTTTGCTTACAAAATTTTTCTATAAATTTGACTGTTATTTGAAACTTCCATTTTCAAACTCGGAAACCCACAGAGTCTTTGCTGTACAAAATGATACAACCATGCAAAAATTAGATATTTATTCCAAACAACTCTTTATTAAAACCACTTTGTAAAGCAGAGGACATAACTGCAGTCTGTGATGCTTGTGTAACGAGTCTGAGGTAACCTATTGCAAAGCATGCTGCTATAGGATGTGGAAACAATGATTGCATCATTCAGGGATGCTGTGTAAATTTCCAGCTAGCTCACAGGAAGGAAATGCACGTTTGATGATTTGGAACAGTGTTTACAATATTTGTATTCGTTGAAGACTTCTCCAAATAAAATCATTGCTTTCAGTTAGGCTATTGTTCTTTCTTGATTTAGTTTTGTGTTTTTGGTCGTGGAATAAAATAAACTCAAACTCGAATGCTTCATGAAAGTTTATGTCGCGCATTCATTAACGTTCTATTCGCAGAATATGCTGGCAGCCTAGGTCTCCAAAAATTGTGTGGCTACGTTGGCAGATTTCAGATACATAGGCTCCAGCTCATACCCTGCTGCGGGTCAGCCCAAAGGCTAACGCTAGCGTTTTATCTGCCTACATTGTTCATTCATTTTCGGCCATAAGCAGCTGCTTCTTGCAGTCTGCTCTTAGTTGACATCACGTGACTTTTAGCATGTTGCGGAAATGGACGACGTCATATTCTCAGAGGACTCTCAAATTTTTAAAGTTCAATATCTTCGGAATTACGCAATTAAAATGCACCGGGTCAACGCGAAAAAATTTCAAAAATTTTTTCTTAAGAATTTATTTATAAAATAAACAACGATTCTGACTTTATTGCCCCTTTAACTTCCGTTAATTGTAGCTGAATTTAACGAATTAACGTTAACGGAAGTACATAACTGTGATAACGAAGTAGTGGTTAACGAAGCTAACGTTTTGCATTAACTTGCCCATCTATGGGATAATCTGGATAGCAAGTTAGCAACTTGTTTCGCTTTGAAAAACATGCCGCTGTTGCAGGCTGGGAACGATCTGACTGGGCTACTCGTCGAAGCCCATTATTTTCAGGCCAAGCATTGGATGTCTACTCCGGATTGTCAGACGAACAAGCAAGGGATTATGATAAGCTACAGAAGGCTCTTCTGCGGAGGTATGACTTCACGGAACAGGATTACCGTGAAAGATTCCGAGGAGCTAAGCCGGAGGGACAGGAATCTCCTAGTCAGTTCATTGTCGAATCTCCAACTACTTCGATAAGTGTGTCGAACTAGCCGGTGGAGACAAAACTTTTAAGGGGGTGTCGGAGTTGATGGTGAGGGAGCAGTAAACTCCGGTCCTAAGGATGTGTCGGTGTTCTTGAAGAAGAGGAGTGCTAAGAAATTGGAGGAGTTGGCAAAGCTGGCGGAGCAGTACCTAAATGCCCACGGGAAGAAGTTGTCCACGAAAGTCCCCGTGACAAAGCACGATGTGAAGACCAGTTTACCTACAACTCATGAAGACGCAATGAGGTGTTACGTGTGTGACTGGGCTACTCGTCGAAGCCCATTGCGTTCAGGCCGAGCATTGGATGTCTACTCCGGATTGTCAGACGAACAAGCAAGGGATTATGATAAGCTACAGTAGGCTCTTCTGCGGAGGTATGACTTCACGGAACAGGATTACCGTGAAAGATTCCGAGGAGCTAAGTCGGAGGGACAGGAATCTCCTAGTCAGTTCAATGTCGATGGCAGAGGCCATATAGAGCATGGGAATGCCCAAGCAAAGCATCAACGTCACGGAATGAACCGGTCTCATTGCTTTAAATGTGGGGCAATGGGACATGAAGCTCATGAGTGCAAAACAGCACTACAGCGCTGTCAACCAGGATCTAGGGCGGAGGGGGGCGTGGTTCCGGGAGGAATCCGGCCCAAGCTCAACGAGTTGTATGCGCGATGCAAGTGCCACGGAGAAGCGACAAAAAAAAGCCAGATTGGGGATGGAGACGCTAGAACTGAAGGTGGAGAAAAGATCAAGGTGCTTAATGGTGCGTGTATGGCCGAAATTAATGATAACTTACGTGTGTTGTCGGGCAAGGTCGGAGGTAAGAAAGTGGAGCTGTTGCGAGATACTGGATGTGGTGAAGGAATTTTTAGAAGAGAGTTGGTGGATGAAACGGATTTTACCGGAGAGATGGGACATATCATGACGGTGGATCGCACGATTAAGCGAGCTCCTATGGCTGAAGTAAGAGTGGACGCATCATTCTACGTTGGAACTGTTGATTGTTGAAGCCTTGTGCTTGCAAGACCCCCTCTTTGACTTAATCATTAGGAACGTGCCTGGAGCTAGAAGATCAGACGATCCAAATCCAGAATGGAGAGTGGTGACGGCGGTGGCTACAAGAGCGCAAGCACGGAGTGGCAAGGACCCCAAACCACTTAAGATGAAAGAAGCGACGGATAAGATGTCGATTAACAAGAAAGATCTCATCAACAGGCAGGAGGAAGACCCCATCTTGCAGAAGTTAAAACAATTGAAAGGCACTGAGACCAGGAAGGGATATGTGGTCTCATATGAGAAGCGAGGAGAAATTTGGTATGGGATACGTCAAAGGAAGGATGACGTCGGAGACCCCCGTAAGCATATCTTGGTTCCGAAATCTTTAAGAGAAATAGTAATGGGAGTGGTTCATGACTCTTTTTTGGGGGGACACTTGGGGGTGAAGAAGACGGAGGATCGATTTCAGACCAATTTCTTTTGGCCAGGTTTGCTCGAGGATGTTACCAGTTTCTGTCGGTCTAGTGATGTTTGCCAGAAGACTGTCGCCAGAGGCTGAGTGCCCCGGGCATCTTTAGGGGACATGCCATTGATTGATCAACCTTTCAAGAGAGTGGCAATAGATCTAGTGGGGCCTATAGCGCCGGCTAGCGACAAAGGGCACAGGTTCATCCTGACCTTAATGGACTATGCAACAAGATACCTAGAAGCTGTTCCGCTGAAGAACATCGATACAGAGACGGTAGCAGAAGCGTTGTTAGACATGTACAGTCGGGTTGGAGTACCGGAGGAAGTTTTAAGCGACCTTGGAACCCAGTTTACATCGGACTGCATGAAGGAGGTATCTAGGCTACTATCCATCAAGGGACTTACGGCTTCCCCTTACCATTCCGCTTACAACGTATTAGTGGAGAAATTCAATGGAACCTTGAAACGGATGTTGAGGAGGTTATGCCACAAGCAACCACGTCAGTGGCATCGTTTCATCAATCCCCTCTTGTTCTCTTATAGAGAGGCACGGCAAGAAGCCACTTTTGAGCTACTGTATGGAAGGACAGTAGGAGGCCCTGTCCATATTTTGAAGGAGTTATGGTCTGAGGAAGAAGAGGTTCCGGAAGTTACAACAAGTTACCAGTATGTCCTCGAACTGCGGGAAAGGTTGGACGAAACAATGAAGTTGGCTCAAGCCGAACTACAAAGAACCAAGAACTTGTACAATCGGAAAGCGAAGAAACGGAGTTTCCAGGTGGGAGATAAAGTCTTGGTATTACTTCCCACTGACCGAAACAAGCTTCTTATGCAATGGAAAAGTCCGTTTGAGATCAAGGAAACCAAATGGGGAAACAATTACCAGGTCGAAGTCAACAAGAAGGTGAAGACGTACCACGTGAACATGTTGAGGCTTTATGTGGAGAGAGGTAGAATTGAAGAGACTGCAACGCCTTGGCGGAGGGATATCCCAGGGGAGCCTCGGGGGGAAACCCAGGTGGGGTGCGGATGTGTTCAGGGCGTACAGGGGGGCCATCCTTAGGCGGCTGCAAATGGGCAAGCAGGGACAAATTTGATAGGAGTAAAGAGGGATGTTGCCGAGGAGGTCAGTGTAAATGAGGAGGACTGGCTGGGGCTGGTGACGTTCCAATCGAAGGAAAGCATCCAAGATGTGTGCGTTGGGGCAGAGTTAAATGGTGAACAGCGGAACGAAGTTGTGGAAGTTTTAAGAAGGTATGAGGAAATCTTCACGAAAATTCCAGGAAAGGCCAGCGTGGTTGAGCGTAAAATTGATCTTACTGACGATCGCCCGATTAGGTGCAAGCCTTATCCTTTGCCTTATACCAAGAGAGGTGAGATTCGGGAGGAGATAAAGAACATGATGGATACCGGAATCGTGAGGGAATCCAGCTCGCCTTATGCTTCTCCGCTGGTTGTTGTCAAGAAGAAAGATGGTTTTAACAGGATGTGCGTCGACTATTGAAAGCTCAACCTAGTTGCGGTTGCAGCTCCAGCGCCAATGACTACGGCCAAGGACTTGTTTGGGAAGTTAGGAAAGTGCCAATAGATCTGAGTAAAGGATATTGGCTAATAACGATCGCTGAGGAGGATATACACAAAACCGCGTTCATGACCTCGGATGGCTGTTATGAGTTCCTGCGTATGTCGTTTGGAATGAAGAACTCTGGAGCAACGTTGGTTCGTGGCATGAGGAAACTACTTCAGTACATGGACAATGTCATGTGCTATGTAGACGATCTGATTGTCTACACAAAGAACTGGGCTACTCATCTGCAGGTGCTTGATAAGCTTTTGGAAAAATAAAGACAAGCAGGCTTAGTTATTCGACCTACTAAGTGCGTATTTGGCTCGAAATCTGTCGAATTTTTAGGACATTCCGTCGGAGAAAATTGCATTTCCATGAACGAGGAGAACTTGGAGAAGATACGCAATGCGAAGAGACCCACTACAAAAAGGAGGTTCGATCGTTCTTGGGTCTTGCCAACTACTACCGCAACCACATACCATCATTCGCGGCAATTACGACGCCAGTAAGTGACTTGACAAAAAAGGAACTGCCGGAAAATGTGAGATGGGAAGATGCTCAAGAAAAAGCATTTGTGATCCTACGCGAAAGCCTGGTGCGTAGGCCCATTCTGCGTTTGCCAGATCACAAGACTTTTATTTTGCGTATCGATGCGTCGAACTGTGGACTTGGGGTTGCGCTTATGCAGGAACACGAAGGAAGATTTTTTCCAATCGCGTACGGAAGCAAGAAGCTGACATCTGTAGAGCAAAAGTATTTCACCATCGAGAAGGAGTGTTTGGCAATTGTATGGGGAGCATCGAAATTTCGTCAGTATCTGGCCGGTGAGCCATTCGTTTTACAGACTGACCATCAACCCCTCACTTTTCTGAAGGATGCCAAGTTTCGAAACGATCGAATTATGCGATAGGCGTTGGCACTACAGCAATACGACTGCACCGTGAAGGACATTCCTGGCAAAAACAATGTTGTAGCGGATTATTTAAGCCGCTTAGTGGTCGATTCGGAAAATTGTTAATTTGTGTCGTGTTTTGAAATTTGTTGTGTGAGGTAATTATGTAAATAAGTGATATCGTTTTTTTTGTGTGTATTATATTTTCCGTTGGATAATATTCGTAACAAGGGGGGAGTGTCACGATATAACTGTTTAATATGTTTTGTTTTAATGCCTTGTCTGCTGTAAAAGGTTCTAGACCGATGCGTTGTTTTCCGAAGTTTTATTCGTGGTATTGTTTCGTAAGGTTGCATTATGAAGTCATAAATTTCTACTGACGTATTTTTTTCGTGAATATTCTGGACAGATCTCTCCATTACGTAACTTCACTGGGTCAAAATTTGTGCTTGTGGTGTCACAATTGCATTTATTATAGTTTGGTGTGAATTTTTGCATGTCATATGATTTCTCTTCTTGTTTCTTTTTAAGAATGCTATAGAACGTTCTTGAACTTAAATTTAGAGTATAAATAGGCGTGAATTTTTGATCTTAAAATTATTCGAGCGCAGTTATTTGAGTGTCGATTTAGTGTGTCTAGAGTAAGCAATATTGTTGTATGCTGAAGGGTATAGCCCTTGTTGTATATTGTCACTGAAAGGAGCACTGTAGCTTGTGTTTATTGTAAAGTAGTATGGTAAGTATCGTAGCTAAGTGAGTTAAGTTGGGTCGATTATTACATTGGTTAGGTAAAGAAGGTCTTGGTTTTTTCGTGAGGTCAGATCTAAGAACGAATTAACTAGTACGGTTTGTCATACAATGCTTATCAACCGTCCTGTCAGCGAAGTAACACAATTTCCTATTTCGCGACATGATATTACGCGCAGCTAATGCCAGGACTCCCAACGAAATTTTTGCTAGACATGCTCTATCGATACGAAAGCAGCAACCAGAGGAAATTCTCGACGAGTACCTTCAAACTCTAAAATCTATGAGTAAAGATTGTAACTTTTGTCAAGTTACGTTAGTTGATGAATATCCCATCGAGGCCGTACCCGTGCGTGATACTTTCATTAGAGGATTGTTAAACGGTAATATTCGACAACGA
This sequence comes from Trididemnum miniatum, assembly GCA_964006365.1. Taxonomy (NCBI): domain Eukaryota; kingdom Metazoa; phylum Chordata; class Ascidiacea; order Aplousobranchia; family Didemnidae; genus Trididemnum; species Trididemnum miniatum. The sequence goes on along the minus strand of OZ023251.1, from coordinate 14,360,998 downwards.
TTGCTGGAAAACGAGACACTAAGCTTGCAAACTGCTTTTGCACAAGCCAAAGCTTTAGACACTGCCCAAAGGAACGCCGAATGTTATAGAACGCAAGTCACTGCAACAGCGAACTTGGCCCCTGCTAATCGTAACTCTACGCAAGATGACGCCGAAAACCACTTTGGGTGTGCTACTCAATCTGTGAAGAAGACGAAATGTTATTTCTGCGGGTTTGATTTCCATTTGCGTTCGAAATGTCCAGTGCGAGAAGCCACGTGCCACAAATGCAAGTAGAAAAGACATTATCGGCGAGTTTGTCAATCAAAGACGTCGCCAGATCCAGTCACTGACTGCAATGCACGCACCCTTATTAGCTACAGCAACTTTACAAGGTGTTCCTGCAGTTCTAAGTAAATCAAGCATTTTCGTTGTTATCAATGACCATGAAACAAAGGCGTTAGTTGACTCTGGGAGCATGGACAGCTTTATACATCCACGCTTAGCGGAAGCATGCTCACTTTTCGTTTGCCCTAGCACAGCAACTATTTTATTGGCCGCTGACACTCTTACCGCAAAAATTCCAGACGGATATCAAAGTAGATAGTAGGACTTATCCAGACGTAAAACTGCACGTATTCCCTAATCTGTGGGCGGATCTGACTTTTGGACAAGATTGGCGAAGCAAACACGGAAGCATAACAATTGACGACTACGGAAGAGATCAACCCCCTGTAAAAATTTGCAATCTCACAACACTCGACGTTTTTTCCCCTTTTCTGTTTCAGCATCTATCGCAAGACTGTAAGCCAATTGCTGCAAAATCACGTATATACAGCCACAAGGATCAAGAATTTATCAAAAACGAAACCAAGAGACTGCTTGACGAAGGCGTTATAGAACCGAGCGATTTGCCGTGGCGAGCCCAGGTAGTTGTCACCAAAAATGAACGGCAAAAGAAAAGGTTAGTCATTGATTTTTCCCAAACTATTCACAAATTTACTAACTGGGACGCTTATCCACTGCCCAGCATTAATGAAACTGTTAACAAAATTGTACAATATTAGTACGATAGATCTAAGAAGTGCGTATCACCAAATTCCCTTCGAGAAGAAGATAAACAATATACCGCTTTCGAGGCAAATAACAGGCTTTATCAATTTCGCCGCATTCGTTTTGGAGTAACAAACAGTGTTGCCGCTTCGCAAAGAATTATGAATGATTTTATTTCTGATGAGTGTTTGCACGATACATTTGCGTATGATGTAACTATGATGGATGTAACAGGTTGCGATAACAAGGCGGGGTTGTGGGGAGCTTTGCCCCCCAGACGTTGGTATGGTAGCACAAACTTCAGCCCCCTACTTGAAAGTACTTCCAACGCCCCTGCTCATATTGGCATCTTAAAACAGCAGCGAATTTCTTACCAGCTTTGATCTTGTTCGACAGTATCTTCATAAATTGACGTTATTGTTTGAATTGATTGAAATTCTGTTTTAATTTTCGTGGGTAACTATGTAGCCAATGCCAAAATATTGTGTTATTTTCTCCCATTAATTTAGCAGATGGTTAACAAATGCGGTTTTTAGCTTCTGAAATATGCCATACTACTGGCGAAATTTTGCTGCCGGTCCGTGAACGTTTTGTTTAGTTATACCCGTCCGTTGATGTAAAAAGGTTGGGGACCACTGGTCCAAAGCACTCGAGGATTTTCTCGAAAATTTGAGCAAAACTGACGCATATTTTTGACGAACACGAACGTTCAGTTGAACATTATCCAACTTTGTTCGTGCGAAGAAAGCACGTCATATCAAATTACGCGAAGAATTTTGTCAAATTATTTTCAAAGATTTTTGTTGGTGCGAAGAGCATAGCATGCCGCCCTAGAATCCGGATTGAATTTTGTTGTACCGGTATTAGTTTTTGTGAAATATTTTTCGTTTGTTTGTTTTTTATACTCTCTTGTTAGGTTTTGCTCAATTGATGAACCTCTGCAATATATTTTATGTTTCAATTGTAATTTTCTGACAGAGTTTAGTTTACCGTTTTCTCATGGTATAAAAAATTCTTTTTGCAAAAAATCGCCTTGGTTTTGCAATAGACTGCAGCTCTCTTGCCGTTCGATTATATGTCCCTTGCGGTGAATCCCACTTCCTTGTCGTTTGATTCAAAGTCTCTTAAATGCGGTGTTTCCAACTTCCTTATCGTTCGTTTTAATGTGTCTTGCAATGTTTTCAACTCCCTTGTTATTGGGTTCAATGTCCCTTGCGATGCTTCCAACTCCCTTGTTGTTTGATTAAAAGTTCCTTGCCGTGTTTCCAATTCCCTTGTCGTTTGATTTAATGTCCCTTGAAATGTTTTCAACTCACTTTTCGTTACTTTCCCCTGTTTCCAACTCCCTTGTCGATTAATTGAAGGTCCCTTGAGGTGTTTTTAACTCCTTCTCGTTCGAATAAAAATCCCTTACTGTGTTTCCAACTCCCTTGTTGTTCGATTCAAGGTCTTTTGCGATGTTTCCAACTCCCTTGTCGTTTGATTCAAGGTCCCTTGCGGTGTTTTCAACTCCCTTGTTCGATTTAAAGTCTCTTGCGGTGTTTCTAAATCCCTCGTCGTTCGATTCAAGATCTTTTGCGGTGTTTTCAACTGCCTTGTCGTCCCTTTCGGTGTTTTGCAGGACCAGCTTGCTTGTGTTCAACGATTTCTGAGAACCTATTATACGAGAGAATGCTGCGTCATCGGTCTGCGTTAACAAAAAAGCAATTTGTTGTTCATCGAAAAGAAAAAAACAGAACTCATACTGCGCTGAGATTACAAAAATTAAAGACGAAAAAATCCAAAGATCTTCTCCTATGGATTGCCGCCTTAACGTGGTGAGGAGGTTTGAGTTTTTGAATGATCCTTACAGCAATGCCGTCGGTAGTGTTTCAACTGACAAACTGCTGAAGGAATTAGAAGAAAAAATTACTAAAAAAATCATTGGTAATATCGACAATATGCTAGCAGAAAAATGTAAAAAAATATTTCAAAATCAGGGGAGAGATCATTCAGTATTTTTTTCTTCTGCTGCCCCAAAATTAGACTCAATTTCGACAGCTATCTCTTCGTTACAAGAAAAGCTTAAAATGCTCAGTGACAAGATGGATCATACGATAGGAGGTTTGTCGTATGTCTCGAGTGAGTACGATGACTTGTCCACTAAATATGACAAAATTTCTCTGGAGAACCAGCGCCTAAGTAAGGAAATTATGCACATGCAGAGCAATATCGCATCTCTGAAGAAGAGAGCTAGCTCTTCTGAAATTCAGCTTGACAACCTTGAGCAGTACGGTCGCCGCGAAAACCTCGAGATACACGGAATCCCTGTCACAAAAAAGAAAGCACGCACAAGATCGTCAAGAAAGTTGCCAGTATTCTGAGTGTAAATTTAGACAGCAAGGACATTTCAACATCGCGCTGGTTATCAACTATTGACACCAAGATGAGTGCTCGTGAGTCTGCTGCTAAATCCAGTCTGACCCCTCCTATTATTGTCAGATTTGCCAACAGGGACAAAGGGAATGAGTTGCACAGTAAAAGATCAATGATAAGCAAGTCCATTGAAAAAGATAGTTTGCCTTCCAACTTCATGCCAGAAAATTTAGCTCTGAAGGAAAACTTGACAAAATTTTGTAAATCTCTATTCAATGAAGCGAAAAAAAAAATCGCACTAAATTATAAATTTCTCTGGACCTGGCTAGGTCAAATTATTATTTGTGAAAATGAAAGTATTAAGCAGAGTGTATAAAATCTCGACTTGGCAAGACTTTGGCAAGCTTCATCACTATGTATCTTGTAGACGTTCTTTAAATTAATTCTTTAAAGCTACATTAGCAGCTAGTGAAATGATTGATGTATCTTGTCAAATAGTAGTGATTGATTGCTTTCTGTTACATACACTATTATCTAGCTTTATGTATAATGATTAATGCAGTTGTTAATTTATACCCTTGAAGTCCAAATGGTGAGTACAGATAGTGATTTGGAAAATTATTGTAAGTTATTTCCATTTTTTACAGTTCCCGACCCTGAGTTTAAAAATTTAAATATTTCTAAAAACAGTGACTGTAACAGCTCCGTTGTTCGGGACAACATTCTTCCTGAGCTGTAGCCAAAAGCTTGTTTGTATAATATTCGATTATTATTCATGGTGAAATGAATGACGTTTATAATATTTATAATAGTATAGAATCATCATTTCCTTTTTTCGCGGTTTCTGATTTTGAGTTTAATGCTTGCTAATGGCAGATATGATGATTACTACTCTCCCTCCATGCTAGCAAATTTAAGCAATAATTTACAAAAAAAGGATTTTTTCGTTATTCATTTTAATGTTAGAAGCTTATCAAAAACAAAGACAAAATTGAAGAATGTTTAAACGATATGACCAGATTACCAGATGCATTTGCCGTCTCTGAAACTAAACTAAATGCTACTAGTTCTTCAAATATTGATATTCCTAACTACCATTTTTTTCATAACGATTCTCCTTCTATGGCCGGTGGGATTGGAATATATCTGAAAAACACCCGTAAGTATCGTTCGCGCAACGACCTTTCTCTCAAAACTCCTAATTGTGAGGATCTCTGGATCGAGGTTGAAAGTAAGGTATCAAATTTTTGTCTTGGTGTTGTTTATCGTGATCCTAAGATAAACTTTTCCTTATTTCAAAATAAGCTCTATCTTCAACTGCATGATTTTGAAACAACTAATATAAATTACGTTGTTTGCAGAGATATTAATATTAACACTCTATTAAATAACCCAAAAATATCTGAATACATAGCCGCTCTGAACTCGATTGGTTGCAACCAAATGGTTGACGTTCCCACCAGATTTGCAAATAATTGTAAATCTTCTTTATTAGACCATGTTTACACAAATATTACTAAAGAAACTTATTGCGAAGTGTGTCTATATGAAGTTTCTGATCATTTACCCACTTTTTTCGTCGTCCCTAAATTTAAATGCTGTTTGATAAACAAACGAAGATCGATACGCTGCATGAAAAATTTTAATCTTGAAGATTTTCTAGTCGATATGAAAAGAAATCTGTCAAAAATTGATTTTGATTCTCCAAATTCTAACATTAATGATGATGTTTGCAATCTAATTACTACCTTTAAAACAGTTATCAATAAACATGTACCTCTAAGAAGATCAGAGAAGCACATGGAGTTGGCAGAGTGGTTGGTACATTGGGCTCCGAAGCTGGCTTCGCGGGTTCGATGCTCAACTAGGTCGTCTGTATGATGCATGTACTTCACTACCACAAAAATCCTAAGCTGCAATTAAGTGGCTTGAAATAAAAAAAAAATTAATAAAAAAAAAAAAAAAAAACTATGATCAGAGAAGAAAAAAAGATTAAGTGAAAAACCGTGGAAAACAAAAGGTATTCTGGTTTTTATCAAAATGAAAAATAAATTATTTAGAGCGTGTTTCAAAAGTAATAATGCTGATAAAAAAGCCGTTTATAAAAAAATATCTTAATAAACTGACTCACATCAAATACCATGCCAAGCGAAACTACTATGAAAACCTAATTAAATCTAATAATCGAAACCCTTCTCAAATATGATCTGTTATAAAACAAATTATCGATTGTAAAAAATCTCCCAAGAAATCCAAATTGCCTTCTGCTTTGTTGATTGAAAATCAAATGATAGATACTGATTCTCATATGTTTTTAGACAAATTATGTGAATATTTTGCAAATATTGGTACTAATTTGGCAAATAATATTCCACAAATTAACAATAATTTTTTCAAAATTTTTACAAGTAGCTGCGTGCAGTCATTTGCTCTGCGAGAAATATGTGAAGAACATGTCATTTCTTGCATTGACAATGTTAAATGTGACTTCGCACCTGGGTCAGATGAAATCCCTCTAAAATTTACAAAACTTTCAAAATGCATTTTAGCTCCTCTATTAACCAAGCTATTTACCAAATATTTTAAACAAGAAATTTTTCCGGATCCCTTCAAACTTGCATATGTAATCCCAGTTCCAAAAATATCCAATCCAAAAGTCGCGTGATGATCTGCGCCCCATTTCTCTACTTCTAGTTTTTGCAAAAATCTTTGAAAAACTTTTAGAACGCAATATGACTAAATTTTTAAACAAAAATGAAATTATTACGTCTTCTCAATTTGGCTTCAGAATTAATAGTTCCACCGAATTAGCAATAACCACGCTTTATGATAAACTGTTAAATAATTTAAATGAAAACAAGGTTACCCTTTCACTCTTTCTTGATTTAAGAAAAGCATTTGACTCGGTTAATCATCAACTTTTACTGGAAAGGCTTTACCATTACGGATTTCGCGGACCACTTTTTACCTTATTGCAGTCTTACCTCAGTAGTCGAAGGATTTGCACCAAATTAGAAAGAAAAATTTCTAATTTATACAATGTAAACTATGGTGTGCCACAAGGTTCGGTTTTAGGACCGCTCTTATTTTTGCTGTACGTCAATGATCTATTTTATACCTCTAAATTTGAAACTACGCTATTTGCTGACGATACTAATCTACATCTCTCACATAATGATATTGATTCTCTTCAAACTCAAGCAAAACATGAGACCATTAAAATCAATAACTGGGTAAATATCAATAAACTAACTATAAATTACTAGAAGAGCTATTTCATGATCATGGGGAACAAAAATGCAGCTGTATCTAGTTTTAAGCTTTCCATAAATAACAACTTAATTGAAGAGACAGACAACGTTAAATATCTTGGCGTTCATCTGGACAATAAGCTTTCTTGGAAAATTCATATTGATGCGTTAACGCGTAAACTTTCAAAAGTTTGTGGAGTAATATATAAGTTAAGACATTATGTTCCTTTTCCTATTCTTAAATTAATGTACTATGCTATGTTTCATTCCCACTTCCAGTACTCATTAATCAGTGGGGCAGAGCGTACAAAAGTCACTACCACAATCTTGTCATTCTTCAAAACAAAATTTTAAGAGCTAACTTTTTTCTTCCAATGCACTATCCAACAATTTTGCTATACACTAAGTTTTGCGTACTGAAACTTGATGATGTGATAAAAATGAAACTCGCTAAGTTTATGATCAAATTCAACAACAAAATGCTTCCAAATTCTTTCAAAAACTACTTCCTAAGGCTTCTCCATTACTGTTAAATTTCCCCCTCAATTACTGTTGAATTTTCAGTTCAGCATAATTTGAAAATAACCTCAGTTATTTATTTAGATGGCCCAGCCGAACATCGAACCCACGAAACCGGCTCCACAACCCAATGCGCCAACCACTCGGCTAAACAAGCTTTGTTTGTAAAAATTGGGTCTCGAAGTGTCGGTCGCGAACAAATTCACTGAGTCTTGTTCTCGGGCCTAAAAATATTTTCAACTCCTGGGTTTTGGTCTCGATTTTTTTTTTTGTGAAGTCTCGGTCTCGACTATGAAAACTTGACTTCAGCATTATAAAGTTGATAACAAAATCGAAAACTTCTAACGTTGCAGCTTTAAATTATGAGTAAAATAATTAATTTGCTCGGAAAAATGTCAATTGCATCAGCCATTGTTAGTTATGCGTATCAGAACCAAAAGGAAGAAGAGATTAGAGTATTCTTTGTTTCCATGCAGATACTACTTGATTTGGTAAAATTCCGAAGTCTTTTGAGCCTAACCCTGATAAGTTTGCTAATACCTGATTTAATGCATGCGTTTTTTTCTAGATTAAACAAGTTCCCGTTAAATAACAACAAGTAACTTTATGCTTGATTCATCGGGGTTAGTTTTAGTCTTGTGGCAAGTATCATGTCGGGCATCTTATATCACATTATAGCCTCATACGTTGCGCCTAGACGTACTGGTACTGAATTGTTGTCAACTATAATATTTTTGTTAATCCTGTAATTTTCGAAAATGATTGTTTGCCAGCCATGTTTGATGGCTAAATAACCCTCAACATTTCGGGATTTCATACTGAAACCGGAAAGATGCGAATTGTTCTTGATCTATGTCAGGCATGGGCAACATACGGCCCGCGAGACCATTTTATGCGGCCCGCCGGCACTTGCAGAAATATAAACTCCTTTCGCGAATCAAGCCGAGGACCTTTTATTTTTTTATAGAACATCTAAGGACAAGTAGAGCTTATTTTGCTCTTCACCGTAGGAGCGTATTCAGGGGAGGGCATTGTTTCATGCCCCTCCCTCCTTTTGAGTCTGCTTTTTAGTAAAAAAGAACAAAACTAATGGTGCCAAGTGACTAAAATATACCAGAATCTTTTGATGGTTTCTGTAGCACATGTTCAGGGGCGGATCCAGGGGTGGAAGGGTGAGGAGTATGCATCCTCGCACCAGCCATTTTCAAAAACGTTTTTCATGCTCACAATTTTTCCATAATTTCGAACCTCTTCGATAGCGATAAGCCTTACGCCTTAAGCACGCGTAAATCAAAAGTGTGCGAACCAAATGCATCATATTTGGCGAAGAACTCAGAACCAAGGTTAAAAAATTTAAACAAAACTTGCCTAAAAATTATTCAAAAAGCACTAAAATACCCATTACAGCATGTAGATTTTCAAATTTTTTCCCGGGGAGCATACCCCCGGAACCCTCTAGAGCCTTTCTTGTTTTTCAATCAGCTTCAAAGTAGTTCTGCCGAATAAAAGGATGATTAAAAAAATGTGGAAATTATGGCCCCCCGTTTAAAATTTTTCGCTACGCCACTGTTTCACCGATATTTTAAACGGGGAAAAAATTTTAAACGGGGGGCCATAACTTCCACATTTTTTTTGTGGAAATTATGACAATAGTAGCCCTGACAGTAGTAGAGGGACTCGTTTGAAAAATGAGCTACAGTATCCCTCACAAGCTGACCGTCACCAGAAACCCATCAACGCAGTCGCTAAGCGTTGGTGGAGGCAAATAGGAGCAGCGACAGAAAATGTATACTCGAGTTGGACCAAACTGCCGGGATGTAGCTACTGGGAACTGGAACGTTTCGTCAATGACCGGAAAAGAGCAGGAGCTTGTTTGCGAAGCCCAGCAGTATCGCCTTGATCTTGTTGGCATTTCATTAACAAAGCGACGGGGTTCCGGAACCGTCGAGTTAACGACGAGTGGAAAATTTTATACTCCGGTGTTGATGCAGCAGTGTCTTCTCAAGCTGGTGTTGGCTTACTTGTGAGCCCCAACATAGCTGAGTGTGTCGTTGACTGGGTACCACTGGCAAGAAGGTTATGTCTTCTAAAGCTAAGGCTGCAGAAGCGACCTCTGTGTGTCTTGCAGGTTTACGCACCTAACATGGAATCACGAGGAAGTTGAGGTTTAATTAGGAAAAGCAACTTTGTCAAGATCCCTTATCCTTTGGGCAATTTCATTGCACATGTAGGCAGCGACAATACAACTGGGAAAGGTATTATTCCGCAACATCGTGACCCTGATATTAACAAGAATAGAAGATGTTTATTGCAGTTCTGTGCCACCTATGGACTGTGCAAAATGAACACATTTTTTCAACACAAAATAATTCATAAATACACCTGGTACAGAGACATTTTGGGACAACGCTCCGTGATTGATTGTTGTATCGTTTGGCGGACTTGTTTTCTACCGTGTCAGATGTTCGTGTTTAAAGAGGCGCTGAGTGGTCAGCTGATCACCACCTAGCTGTCTGCACTTTGAAAGATTTGAAACCCTAGAGAAACACTTTTCGACCTCGAAAAACTTATCGAATCAAATGGGAATCATTGGCTGACATAGACATACGAACTGCATTTGCAGACAACAGTGCATTTAAGTTCAAAAAACTTCCGACCTCTACTGAAGACATTGAAACTGAGTGGTATTTGTTTCGAACAGCAGTCATTACGTCCGCTACCAGCTGTCGTGGACGTAAGCATAATTGAGGGACGAAGAGCAGCAAAAAAAGAACTACTTGGTGGAACCAAGAAGCTAGATTCGTGAGAAAAAAGTGGCCGACAAAGCCTGGTTTGCAAATAGTCATCACTTGAACTTCGTTTGCAGTACTATGAAGCACGTAAAGCGGCAGCCACAAAAGCTAAACTGTTTAAAAAAAAGGGCCTGGAAGGAACTTTGAGAAGATTGGACTGTGATTTTAAAATGGCAAACAAAGTATTCTGGCTGACCATTCGCCGTTTGTGTGGAAAAATATCTCAAGCCGCTTTCTTTATCGAATATTCCAATGGTGTCACTCTAAAAGATCAAGATATTATTTTGAATCAGTGGAGAGAATACTTTAGTAATCTTTTAAACCCGGTTAATACTACACCGACGCAAATTTACGAGGAACAGTTTGGGGAAGATATTCAAATAACCGAAGCAGATGCAAATGCAGTTATTAAATCATTGAAAACTGGAAAAGCACCTGGTGAGGATGATATTGGACCTGAAATGCTACAAGCAGTGAACATGTTGGCTATGGTGTTCGTTGGTTAACTCGTGTTTGCAAGGTGGCATGTAGGACTGGGCAAGCACCAAAGCAATGTCAAACGAGTGTGGTAATACCTATGCACAAGAAAAGAGACCAGAGAAAATGCACCATATGTAGGGGCATATCTCTCATCAGCGTCCGGAGTAAGGTCTATGCCAAAAGTCTTGAAAAAAAATGCCGTGAAATATAGTAATCGAGCCTAAACTAACGAATGCTCAATGTGGCTTTCGTCCTGGCCGAAGTACAATGAACCAGATCTTTGCCTTGCAGCCGATCTTTGAGAAGTCGTGGGAATATGCGAAAGAGGTCAATGCATGTTTTGTTGATCTTGGAAAAGCATGCGATCGCATTCCAAGAGACAAGCTTTGGGTGGTGCTGTTACGGTATGGCATGGATAGCCAGTTATTAACTGTTATGAAGTCGCTGTACATGCATTCCGAGGTCTGTGTTCGAGTTAACAGCGCAGCGACGAAACCTTTGAGAGTAAGCGCGGGACTACGGCAAGGCTGCTCTCTGTCACCTATTCTGTTCTTTATTTATATGGATAGAATAGTATGAAAAGTGAGTCTTATGGCGGAGTGAAGATCGGTGATTGCACTGTACAGTGTACAACGTCTGTTATTTGCATATGATCTTGTGCAACTCGACTCTAACCAAAATGGTCTTCAGCAAGCTCTTGACAGGTTTTCGAAAGCATGCTCTGAGGGAAAATGAAAATCAGTACGACAAAAACAGAAACCATGTGCCTGTCCATACAACAAAAGTAGTGCTCTCTCCGAATTGATGGAGTACCACTAGAATTCAAGTACCTCGGCGTCTAATTCACAAGTGATGTCAGACAAAATTGCGAATTGGATACCCGCATCGAAAAAGCAAGTACAATAATGCGCCAGCTCCACCGGTCTATGGAACTGAAACGGAAGCTTTGCACCAAGACAAAGCTATCCATTTTCAGATCAGTGTATGTTCCTATGCTGACTTACGGCCATGAGTGTTGGCTGGATCATGAATGACAAAGTGAGATCTCGAGTTCAAGCAGCTGAAATGGGATTCCTGGGAAAAACTAGTAGTTTGACCTTGTTGGACAAGGTTAAAAGTGCAGATATTCGTGAATATCTTAACATCGAATCGCTGCTTCTCCGACTACAAAGCAGTGTTGGGTAGAACTCGAGTCCAGATTTTGAGAACTCAGATTTGGACTCGTAAGTTTCACTTTGGGCTTGAACTTGGGCTCGAGTCTTTTTTTTTTTGGTGACTTGGATTTCGATGTGAAAAAGTGATGCAAGTACTGGTGAGGTTTTTGATTTTTCTATGTATGACAAAGTCAGCAGCTGCAGCAGCATGCATCATATCAACGTTCTTTTTTGTGATTTTAACGTTAATTTGATTACGTCATTTTCGACGCTTCTTCTCAAATCACAGTTATTGGTTATACCTTCTAAAAAAAACTCCGAACCAATAAATATTGATACACATTACAATAATTGCTTGATTTCACCAGCAAAGGTTGTTAAATACCTTGCAATATTCATTGATTCTGATCTAAATTTTCATAATCATATTAAATACGTTGCAAGCAAGGCTTCCCGTGTAATTGGTGTCATATTTAAAATAAAGCATCTTATTCCGTTCAAAACCTGGCTGAGCCTATACTACTCATTGATCCACTCTTTCCTCTTTTATGGGTTATTAGTCTGGGGCTCACCATACAAAACCTACATAGACATACTTTACAAAATTCAGAAAAAGGCAATAAAAATCATATCGGGGGCAAACTTATTTAATAGTGCAACTAAGCATTTTAAAAATTTAGGTATTTTAAAATTACAAGGTTTATATAAAGTAGAAGTAGGATATTTTATTAAAAGATATAAAAGATATTTCAGTAACAATCTTCCAATAGAAATAACGAATTTTTTCACACCAACACAAAGTTTTTCTTCCAGGACCACCAGGCTCGCCTCACAAAAACTTTCTTTGTCAATTCCTCGTTTCAAAACAGCGAAACTTCAACACACTCTAAAATATGTTGGAGCGAAAATATGGAATGCCATTCCTGATAAAATAAAAAATTTACCAATATCAGGTTTCAAGAAACAGTACAAACAATACCTTCTAAAAACATATACAGAATAAATTGAATCCACTCTTTCTTCTATTGATTTGCTCGCTTTGCTACTTGAATTACGAATCAAAACTTTTTTTTTCTCATTTAGTAATTTTTGAAAAGCTTAAAAAAATTTTACGATCAAAATAACTTTGATGGTGGCTGCTTGACTCGATGACCGCAAGGTCTTTCGCAGTGTCCATAGTGTGTGTTTTATTGTTTGACAACTTTACGTTGTGTTTTACTTTTGCGTTTGTCACTTGTTTTCTGTTTAGTTCACGTAAAAAGGTGATTGATTGATTGATCACTCGTTGTTTCCGGCTGGCAGCAGCAGGTGCCTGCGTAGGTGTCAAGAACGCCGAAATTAAAGAATCCACACTCTCGTCTGGTTCGTTGATCGTAAATGAGAAAAAAGCCACGACAGAATGCACGTTGTAGTCAATTTGATTTGATTGTAGAGCAAATGTTAGAGCTTAGTATGGGGCGCCGTGTGTAAAGCTACGCAATATAAAATTTGGCATCATTTTTTTGGTTAATTTTGGTTAAATTACGTGCAATATCATATATTGTTGCAATTTATGTATATTGCTGCAATATGTGTTAAATTGTTGCAATTTATGTATATTGCTGCGATTTGTGTAAATTGTTGCAATTTACGTATATTGCAAAAAAAACTTTAAATCGGCTTTTAATTGCCATGGTGATATGCTAACTAAAACAGTCAGTGTTTCCCTTTCCCTTTTTCCATGAACTCATGTAGTGTACTGGCCTGAGGCGCTGTTGTACTGACTGTGCAGTGTGCGCTTATTGGTTTGGCTGAAACATTTAAGTTACTGGTTAAAGGAATCATTTAAGCTACTACTGTTAAGCTACTGGTACCGGTATCCTTTGGAATACCAGCAGCTAGACTAGACTAGACTACCGGTATGGGGGTAACAAGTAGTATCAGCTCCCAGGTCCAGTTGGGTTAGATTAGAATTAGGTTCAGTTAGGGTTAAATTTAGTTAGGGTTCGTTCAGTTACAAAATATCGGTAGACTAGTTTGACATTTTTAATTTTACGGTTTACCGTATGTAACTGGCTACTGGTGTATCGGTGTGCTGATCTGCTGATATCAGGATGTAGCCTACCTGCTTTTTGTGGACAGATCACAGAAGTCACTGTAATCTGACATGTTTCAGCCATACAGCATAAGCCATTCTGCATTAGCAACGAGATAGTAGTATGTCACAAAAACATAGGTTGAGGTAGCTAGACTTGGCCTAATGTCGGGTTACTGGTACTGTACTTTAAAACAAGATTTTTCAGATACCGATATTTTGTAACTGAACGAACCCTAACTAAATTTAACCCTAACTGAACCTAATTCTAATCTAACCCAACTGGACCTGGGAGCTGATACTACTTGTTACCTCCACACCGGTAGTCTAGTCTAGTCTAGCTGCTGGTATTCCAAAGGATACCGGTACCAGTAGCTTAACAGTAGTAGCTTAAATGATTCCTTTAACCAGTAGCTTAAATGTTTCAGCCAAACCAATAAGCGCACACTGCACAGTCAGTACAACAGCGCCTCAGGCCAGTACACTACATGAGTTCATGGAAAAAGGGAAAGGGAAACACTGACTGTTTTAGTTAGCATATCACCATGGCAATTAAAAGCCGATTTAAAGTTTTTTTTTGCAATATACGTAAATTGCAACAATTTACACAAATCGCAGCAATATACATAAATTGCAACAATTTAACACATATTGCAGCAATATACATAAATTGCAACAATATATGATATTGCACGTAATTTAACCAAAATTAACCAAAAAAATGATGCCAAATTTTATATTGCGTAGCTTTACACACGGCGCCCCATAGCTTAGAGATGAGACCACAGACAGAGGAGATGGCTCGAGAAATAATTTTGAAAGTAGGCCATCACTTGACATTATTAAATTTCGATAGCTAGCTTACAGTTTTTAACGTCTTGGTTAATTTGTATTAACATGTAAGCACAAATTTCTGCGTTGCATTTATGTAACTTACAAATAGCGTTTTTATTAACGTCTTTTTCAAAGAATTGGATGTGTCCCACTTCCAGCATATATGCAGGAACTGAGCTTTGTGACCGCAAAAATTCAAAAAAGTTCATGCATAAAACACACGGACGAGGGCTTAAATTTTTTCATACAGCGGACTTGGACTCGTACTCGAAAATTTTTCATGCCGTGGACTTGGACTTGGACTCGACACTGCTGGACTCGGACTTGGACTCGCATCAAAAACACTTTTACCCAACTCTGCTAGAAAGATTGCAACTGCGTTGATATGGACATGTGACACAAATGTCGCTGGAAAGAACAGCCAAAAAACTGCTCAGTTTAACCACAGTCCCTGGGTACTATGGTTCAACACCGATTGGTAGAAAGCCTAGAGGCCCTCCCAGAACTCGATGGTGAAATTACGTTGAAGATCAGAACCCGATGGCGAGCGAATACGCCCCTTCTAGGCCCCTATCTCTGTGGCCTGGCGCTTGGACAACACAGCTCCAAGTCCAAAGAAACGTCGCTGCTGTGGCAAGTATTAGGCGATACTGTGTTTGAATTGACCTGTCTGGGATTTGTACCCCTGACCTTACACACCGTTGGCAGTGTGTTTAACTACTTCCCAACAGGTCGGTCAATAATAACTAATAAAAAATTCAATTGTTTAAAGATCTAACCCTGGTTATCTGTGAAAAGGAACAAAGCACACTCAAAAAAGATGAAATTTGAAAAAGCAATTAAAGCTTTTTACAAAGAAGCTAGCTGAGAAAGTTTTGATCAGTTATGACATCACTCGGTCTACTTATCCTATACTGTTAATACTGTTACGGTGCAAAATCAAATTATCGAAAAAATACTCTCGTAGCATAAGATACTAGCTCCATTCGCAGATCAACTGTATTTCACACAAACTTACACTGTCCAAGTTGTATGTGTACCTCAGCTGCTTCTTCAAACAGCTTATCAATTAATAATTCAAGAACGGTAGTCATCACACATCACCATACACCAGTTTATCATGCTTTGCAGGGTTAAAATACAAAAGGGTGTGTCCAGGAATTTGAAAGGAGGAAGGGCGCAATTTGAAGCCGTCCGTTTTCCGCCCAAAGACCAAAAGTCAAGTGAACAGCAAAAAAAAAGGTCAACACGTCCGCAGATGTCCAATTTTCCGGCCCAAAGTCAAGTGAAGAGCAAAAAAAAGGTCATCACGCCCTTAGATTGTCTTTGATATGTATATCACCTTTACATCACGAAAGTTTTGTAGATTTGTTTGCGGGGGGGAGGGGCTGCCCCCCCTGCATACGCCCCTGATAAGGTGTAGCAACCATGCGCGCACTAATATTTTGATCATGTGAAGCTTTGGTTTAAAAATTGACACGTGTTTCACGTCCTGCGTTTTGTTGCTACTTCCTTTTTTCTGGCTACTGTTCACCTTAGCACCAATGTTTTACTGACTGTTATTTTTTAGTCGAAAAAATAAAAATACTTTGGTATTTACAGTTTTAGCAACTTAAAAACTGGTATCGGTATTCACAGCTTTCTTGCTTGACGCTCGCCGTTGAAGGGAAAGTGTGGAGAAGCTGTAAAATATAGCCTATTTGTTGTGCCGTTGGGCGTTGGTCGTGAGAAGACACTTAACGAAACTCCTCGATCCATTTTGGAGTGGTAGACAGGTGACCGCCAGCTCTTATGTGATCTTTAGGGATTAGATCACTTTCTAGTGATAGGAGAATAAAGATGCGCATAATGAATATGAAAAATAAATGAAATAAACCTTCTCACACTGCATTGTCTCCTGTTATTTAATCACCAAAGCATTAGGATCGTAAATCTATGGTAAAGTTACAAAAAGTTGTTTATACGCTGGTTATGCTTGTTAGCTATATTTGTTACAAAATCTCGGAAATGCACTAATAATAATTATTCTATTATTTCCAGACAACTAAATTATTCGGAGCAAAGAAAATCGTTACTCTTGCAAAATTAACAAACAAGTCCAATGCAAATCTGAGCGTATAACACTCGCTTTCATGCTTAGAAGACAACTTGAGTGTGTTTTTTTACTTTATTTTATTTCATTTTTTTGTATTGATTTAAAACCTGTTTTGATTGTGCTTAGTAACGCAAATTGACAACATCTTTACAGATAATGTGTTTTAACATCCCATTTAGCTATCAGTGTACGTTGGTGTATGATTTCCTTTTCTCTGATTCTACACGTTAATATCAACTCCAATCTTAGCTAAAGGAAGCATTGCATGTGTACAATTTCCCTATTTGATTTATTTCTTTGTAATCAGCAACCCAGCATCCCGTGTAATAAAGTGAAATATGACAATGGTGGATGGTTTTGCTTGGTAAGAGATTCACGTCAGTAAAATGCACTAACAAGTCAGTTGCATGTTTCTGATATGAAAAGTGTAACCTCAATGACAAAAAGGAAATTGTTTAAGAGTTCATAGCGATGCCGTTTACTGTTATTGACGCTAAAACGAGAACTTTGTTATGTAATTTAACGCCGGACATTTAAGGGGATGCATTTCATGCTTTAAAAAAGCTTGTTTTGTTGAAATACTAAATCGTATAACAGTCGTATACTGTATTTGGCTGGGTCAGCGTATCTAGCTCAGTTAAATAAGGAAGTCAGGTCGGAAAAGACTAGCCTAAACAGAAACTCATATGCAAGCAAAGAAAATTAAAGATGATATGAATGCAAAAAACAGACCGGACGGTCGGCGTCCGAAAAACGGCTCGCCCCCTCTGCGAAGTTTCTTCGTGGTTGCGTTTCCCAGGCGCTGTGCCGCGGAATGGTCTCCGCCACTCGTCACACCCTTTGGGGTGAATCCTACCGCGAGTATAATAGAGATTTGATTTTTTCATGTTTGACGTAAAGTGACAACAAGTACTTATGCGTTGACAATGAAGCATTGATTTCAACCATTGTATTTTACTGCCTCCTATTGTGCGAAAGTAGTTTTTCCGTTTTGGAATTTTAAGTATATAGCCTAGCCCAAAGAGCAGCACTGCCCACTGGAGCAAGAGGACGGTGTCGAAAAATTACAGCATTGTCAGCTTAAGGTAATAATTCGAGTATAGGTGTTTTCACTGGTTAGGTAAACTTTGATTATTTCTTCAAGGTCCTTCAGATGCACCTTTAAGGATTTCAATTAGCATGTTCTCATAAAGTTTGGTACATATAGAAGAACTTTGTCATTGTTTTGGCTGAGTTTTGCACGCAAATAGAAAAAAATTGTCTGTTTCTGTTACACCAAAGACTTAATAGACTCTGAAGCAGGCTGTGTTAAAACGGTCGTTACAACTTTTATTTTTTATAGTCAGAACCATTCCTACAAATAGCCAGTCACAATCATTCCTACAAAAAGCCAATTTTTATTTACATTTAGAGTGGGTTAAATCTAGAGTTTGGTGTTATTTAAAAAAAAGTGCTATAACAATGAGTTCTCAAAGCGCTAAGTATGTGGTGGCTTGTATTTTGTCTGTTTTAAGCTTCGGAAAAGGTAAGTTTACTCATTAATGACATTAATATACGTTCCTTTCTAAAGTTAAAAACAAAATATTAACGTGAAAGATAATAAAGGCTTTTACTGAACCATTGTTTCTATAATGTGCCAATGTGTTAGACAGTGCTCCCACTGAGATTTTTGGTAAAACCCCAGAATTATCCCTTAAAAAAACAGATACAAAATTTAGCGTTTTAACAGCAACAACGGATTTAAGTATCATTTAAATCAACGTATGTGTTGTTGATGAACTTTGGTTAATCAGACAAAAAAACTGACACTGAAAACGTTGAAAATGTGAAAAATGAAGACAATAGAAACCAAGCTAAATCGAGTAAGAAGTTTCAACATCACGGCAAAATTAAACTTTGCCGATAAATAGCTGCTCTATCACCATCTAATTCCAAAAATAAGCAAGTAGAAAAATAACTTCTGCTCAATCATATTCACAACTGTCTTTGAGTGACGCATAAACTTAATTAAACACAACTTATGACTTGTTTGTGGAAATTAAACGAAGAAAGTTAATGAAAAAGTTTAATCTACAGTTAGTTTAGTTCAATCAGTTTCGATTAGTTTAAATACCGCTATTCATCATCACTTCTATTTACTGTTCGTTACCCTCTCAAGCATTTGGCTTTCAAGCCTTATTTAGCGCCTCTTTCTCGCTGTACTGTTAGCAACCATTTTGAAAAAAATTTCCACGAAGATGTGAATCAAATGCAAAAATTACATGGAATTGAAAAAACAAACCGAAAAAATCATTCATATTTAAGTAGTTATCATTCTGTATATGTTGTTGTGATTTCCATAAACTTCTATTTTGAATAAGTGCTACGTAGCAGTGTTCTTTTAAAACCCAAGATCTTCAGTGAAAAAAACCAAGAACCCCCCAAACGCACTGCAAACCCAAAATCTGGGGTTAAAACCCCTGGCGTGGAAGCCTTGGTGTTGGATGAGATGGTTTAGGGTAGCACAATCTTTGCTTCACAAAATCGTAAAAAACTTCCTATGTGACACATTCACGTTCTAATTTGCGCTTGACAAAGTAACAGAAATTTGTAAAATACCACCAAACGGTGTACTTCAACATTTATTGTTGATCAACATTTAACCGTAGTCATTTAGCGTTTGCATTGACGGATTATTATAATGCGCTGGGCTAAAGTAATTCATGGTCAACGCATACGAGAAACGTGCGAAGCAAGCCTAGTGTAAAAATTTTATTTAATGCTAAATAATTTTAGAAAGTCTTGCCTTCCTCTACATGCCTGAGCAATCAAACGAATCCACAGCGTACAAACACCCCTAATCAGGTTATTTTAATAAGAGACATAAATTGACTACAACTAGACATCAAAAACTGCAAATTAGAAAAAAAATTCCAACAAAAAATCCTCAGGAGCATTGAGAAGTTTTTTTTGCGAAGTTGGATTTGTTTCATCCATTTCGCAACGTCACTGCTTGTAACAAGATAATGAAATGAAGTATCCTGCTCCAAGACAGTGGCAGTATTTTTAAAATCAATAATTAATCATTTATCAAAAATTGTTACTTCTTTAATTATTTTCTAAAAACTTTTAATTGCAATGATTGGAGTCTACGAGGGCGTGAGATAAGAGCAGAGTTTTGACAATTGAAGTACTTCGTTAAGAAACGTCCCACAGGTGTAACAATTGCAATGGAGTCTAGCAGTATTCAGACTGATCATGTTTACAGGCAGCTTTGTTATTATCGGATGTTACGGTACCCATGATGGCATTAAATATAAATCAAAATTAAGAACAATCCAAATAAATTACTTATTTTTTGAGCACACTCATGTTGCTAAATTGACGTTATTTTAGTACCAATCAAAATTTTTTTATTCAGTTGTAAAAACATGAGCATCTCTTAGACCAGACACCTTATTGATCAGCATGCTTCCCATTGTATGGGCAAAATGTCGGAATCTGACTTCGGTTTCGAAAATTCAGAATCTGAGCCCATAGAAAAGAACTGCAGGTTCGACCATTTGTCAGCTAAGCACTTCAGGTTCGAAGATTCCGCACCTGGCCCATACAAAGAGCGTTTTTGCTACGCCATTTCGCCCATGCAAAGGGAAAGAATCTGATCAATAGGATGGATCAGACGATAAAAGGTATGCATAACTTTTTAAAAAAAGCATTGTCTGTAGCAGTTTCATTGCTTGTTGTAAGCTTTATTTTTATGGCAGGTTTTCTGCGCCCTCACACACCAACGGCAAGAGGAGTTAATTTACTGATTACCTTAAAATGGCAAGTAGATGAAGTTAAGCAAAGTACGGTAGAAGCTGAACGATCCCCCGTTGATGTGAACTCATCAACATCAAACGTGAGCTTCACAGTTTACGTGCAAACTTTTCACATCACCAGCAACAACAGCAATTATATGGGGTAAGGCTAAACTTAATGCATTACGGAAAGGGATGTGCTAAAATTTAGAGAAAGTATAGCGATTACAAACCACTTTTTGACTGTTCTTCTTGCAAGTTTCTCTTATCAGTCAACCAATCAGACAAGACAGCTCGGCTGCGGGTAATTATGAAGTGGTTTGATGAGACGATGTTAACTTTGCACATGTTTTTTTGTGATTCTGAGCGTCCATTGAACATTATTCCACCAAATCACTGCATAAATATTATGGACAATGCAAGCAGCTTGAAAAAGTTAATGCAAAATCTTGATGTTATTGCTAGTCTTGAATTACGTAGCTGATGAGTTTCAGAATCAGAAAACCATACACCAAACCAGTATCTTTCAAAGTTAGACGTTATAGCCTACATGAAGTGAACTCGTTACATTAAAATCAATTAAATTTATTGCAACGGTATGAATAGCGAAATATAGGTCCGAAAGGTTGACTGGTAATTTCAAAGCGGAAGTGTTTTTTTTGTGCTTGCAAACAATTTCGGTTTTATTCTAGTGAAGCGCATGCATGCATTATGGAAGATGACCCAGGCTAATAATAATAAATATTTATATTCAGAGAGCTCAGATGGCCGAGTGGCAAGAGCGTCCACCTCGGAAGCTGTAGACTCGGATTTGATTCCAAGTCGGGTCAAACCAATGACTTTAAAATTGGTATTCACAGCTTCCATGCTTGACGATCAGTATGAAACGGACAGTGTGAAAAACAAGCATGGGAAAGGCACTTAGCGGGGTTTCCCATCTTGGTGTGGTAGACAGATGACTGTATACTCCTAAGCGAGCTCGTATAGCGCATTGATCGCTTTCTTGTGATAGGAGAATAAATACGCAACTAATACAAAAAATACAATAAATAAATAACCAGAGCTGGGGACTCGATACTTTAAAAGTGACGACGATATCGGTACCGATACTTTGATAAAAAAGTACCGTCGGTACCGATAACGGTACATTTGTGAAAAAGTAACGACGATATCGTTACTCGGTACCGATTTTCGGTACTTTTCGAAAGAAAATTTTTTACTTAAAAATTAATTTTTGTTTTGGTTTACGTCTTGCAAAGCAACGATATTAAAACCTTTTCGAGCTTTTTGTCGCATGTGGTGCTAGTGTATGATCTGAGTTGTAGTCACGCGCGAATCTTGATACTGCAAGCGAATACTTCGGTTATATCCACAAGGCGACAGCGGCACGCTTACTAAAACAAGCATTCTGATGTTTGGCAACATCCATAATCTGTTGATATCCTGTATTAGCTATGAGGCTAGGTATAACTAAGGAGTATCATTATCAGAAACTCGCCCCGGAGAGCAGAAAAGTTTGTCACGCTCTTGTTTATCTGGCTACGTTGCTACATTCGAACAATACTAAGGACGTAAAAAAGCTTATGGCCTATATACGAAAAGATGTTGCAAAGGTTCTTGCTGTGCGAACTTCGTCATTGCATTGAAGGAGAATGTTTTCATTTTTAATGCCACTTTCAGTAGAGGTTGGTGTATCAGTAGCAGCACACTCAGAACTTTTACATGAATCAAAACCTACATTTTTTTCAGAATTTGCAGGTCTGTAATTTTACTTTGATTCAATGACACAGAAATAAATTCTCACATATAGTCTAAACCAGCAGTCTTTAACCTTTTTTACCCAATCGCCCCTTTTTGAAAATTGTGGGTCCAAATTGCTCCCACAATGCATTGATGAGCAAAAATAAAAATGTCTACACGTCCGCAGATCTACTATTTTTCCACTGAAAATTGGTGAAGAACAAAAAATAGATCTGCATGCGGCCCGCAGTTTGCCCAGCTCTGGCGTTGGGAAATTTTTTTATAATTTTTTTTTTAACTTCGTTATTTGCAACTCGGAATGTGCCGAATAGCAAATTTGCCGGATACCGGATATCCGGAAAATCTACCTTCCCGGATATCCGGCAGGGGGCCGCAGCCCGGTGGTTTCCGATCACTGATCTACAACAACGTGGTTTTGCGATACTTTTCAAAGATGCTTTTCGCGGAAAATACCAAAAAATTTTTCGCTTTTGCTCTCTTAAGTTTATTCAAAAAAGTTACCGAAATATCGAGTAAAACGGTCTAAAAAGTAACGACGGTACCATATACGGTACATTTTTTAAAAAGTATTGACGGAACCGATAACGGTACTAAAAAAGAACCGCGTTACAGTACCGCGGTACTGCCCAACTCTGTAAATAACTGACGTTACTTTCAAATTATATTGATAAGAAAATTCATCAGCAATTGAGAGAAATTTCGAAATGAGCTTGCGCTCTTCGAGTCAGCAGCCACCCTATGTATATGTGAAATGCGATCTGCGCCAGCCGTGAATCAAACTTGTCACGTAGGATCTGTCCGTATTACCGCTGGGCCATGACCCTGACGAAGATCTAACACCGAATCAGCAAAGCCAGCACCAGCGCCCAATATGCCAATCATGGCAAATTCCATGTGCATTTTCAGGCGCCACAGCTTATAACTCAAGCGAGTAACTTGCTTAAATCATTCTCACCACAGTCGCGAGTTACTCGTTTATCTTCATGTTTACTACCACAGCACATAGACCAATTAAACTGGATCAGGGGTTGGGAACCGGCGACCATTTTACAGTTAATGTGTGGCCATAAGTAGCTTCGTAAATAAATACAAATTGCTGCTACCTACACAACTGGAGCTTGTCAAAAGAACACAAATTAAATTGTGTTCTTTTCCTAGTTTTAAATTTAAATTAAAAAAATATTATGTAAATAAATACGTAACTATTAATTAGGTCCTAATCACTCATTGTATATATTTTTTGTTACATACAGCAGATGCACAAACAGTAAAATTTTTTTTTCTCTTTCATTGCCTTACCTCCTTCCTTATCTGCCCTCTCACCCCCTCCCCGACTTGAAATGGCTAACTAGGTTTGCAATAGGTCATATTATTGCTTTTTGTATACTTTAGTTGTTGTTGTTTTTTTTTGTTTTGTTTTTTTTGCGTCGTAACTAATATGTAAATATACAGGGGGTGCGGGCTAGAAGACCGTGCGGTCATTACCGACACCTCCTTGTGCTAAAATATTAATTTGTGAAATAATTACTTTGTTGCTTTGAGCACTAAATAAATGAATCTTGAATCTTGAATCAAGCTTTCTTGCAAAAAGTGCTCAATGACTACAAAAGCCAAAGCTGTTACTTAATTTAATTAACTGCAAACTCACAGCATACACTAGCCGCTACACTGCGTTTCACGTAAAAAAACGATCATCAGGTGGCTTATTCAAATAGAATCCTATTCAAAAATTCTATTAGGATTCTATTTGAATAAGCCTCCTGATGATCGTCCTTTCGCGTGAATCACAGTGGCTTATTCAAATAGAATCTTATTCAAAAATTCTATCAGGATTCTATTTGAATAAGCCACCTGATGATCGTTCTTTTACGTGAAACACAGTGTAGTGGCCACTGTATGCTGTGAGTTTGCAGTTAGCGCTAATACCTAAATATGTATTGATTCTTGTACCTACTCATTGATTAAATATACTGAATAATAGAAAAACTTCAATTGTTTTGAATTTTTTTATATTTTCAGCTGTGGCTTCAGTTACGCATTACCCAATGTCATAAGTTTTTTTGTCTCACTTTGTTATATTATAATGCTGGTAGGGTTGTTTCAGCAATGGTGCGTTTTATCCTCTTCATTTGGTATTGAGTTGTAAGCAAGCTTCTACTGTATATTAGTAAAATTAGCAGGTCTAAATAGCTTTATTGTGTTATTCCAGATATTTCTTTTAAGCTTATAATAATTATTTAAATAATTATTTAAGTCAGATCGAGATAGCCTAATTAATCCATCTATTTTGCGACTTAGCTTAATCTATTCTAAGAATATTTTATATTTTTCGGCCAATGTTAAACATAGTTTCAAATATGGCTATATAAGTGTAAAAGGTTCTCCACCCCTGTGCCAGATCGTCAGAACGGTAGAGAAATAAAAGCGTTTGGCTGTGCTGAACCAGAATGGTAAAATACTTCGCAAATTTTTGCTGCATTTGCTACAATGATTAAAAAGGTTATGTTTTAGAAATAGGAATTGCTTGATTAACTTTTTTAGAAATGAGCTGTCTGGATTTTGGAAACCGGTGAAAGGTTGTATCAAAGTGTTTGGAACTGAATGTCATTTAGAGGAGCTTTTTTTCTGTGGAAATGTGGAGAATTTTTGGGTGGCTTCATCGAATACAATTTCAAACATCTCTCCGAAAGATACTCCAGTTGATCAACAAGCTTTTTACGATCCCTATGATCACAGTGAGCGCTTCATTTTTAGTAGCATATTTACCCTCCTATCATGAGAAAGCGATTAATGCGCTATGCGAGCTCGTTTAGAAGTTGCCAGTTATCTGTCTACCACACCGAGATGGGGGAATCCCGCTAAGTGCCTTTCCCAACGGCACAACAAGACTAGTAAACTTGCCGGCTTGTTCTCCGCACTGTCCCTTTATTAATGCTGAGCGTCAAGCAGGGAAGCTGTGAATACCAATTTTAATGGCCCGACTCGGAATCAAACCCAAGTCTACAGCTCACGTGGAGGACGCTCTATACCACTCGGCCATCTGAGCTGTTTCTCTTTAACTGCGTAAAAACAAGAAATTTGCTTCCCATTACATTAATTCAACTGTTAATTATAATTAATAATGACTTAAGTACAATAGTAAGAGCCAACGGCTCTTACTATAAGTTATTCAAAACTTCCATAAATTGCTTTCCAAACCTTAACCTTATATTTGTCAACAGGGAAGCTTTTATTTCTTAACAGTAGTTTTTCTCAACTCTTTTCTTATGCGACTCAAGTTCGCGTAAAAACACCATCTGCAGAAACATTTGCGACCCATCTAAATTGAGCATACATGTAAATAAAAAAAAAGTTGAACGAATTAACTGCATAGAAAAACAGAACCTTTTGCCAAAACAAGTTTTTAAAACTTCGCTTGTTGATATATGAAGCTTAAAACGAACCCTAACTTGTGCAGCAAGTCAAATGCCTTATAATTGACCAGCGCTTTGCTTGTTAGGCTACACCAGGGATGTCCAACCTTTTAATTAATGGGCCGCATTGCAAAATAAAATATGTAACTGGGCCACAAAACCACCAGAATAGCTCAATCCAATGGAAAAATTACTTGAATCGCAATTCGCAGCGTTTTTAGCTTGAAGAACACCTCGTTGGTTTTCCAGGAGACGAAAGATTGCTGTTGGGCAGCTGGAGGCGTAGCCCCCAGCCGCCCAAAGACTTTTTTGCGATTTCCTAGCAAAAAACACTTCTTTTTGCACACTTTCTTATCGAAAGAGACGTATACCGGTACCTGCAAGCGAGTGCGGTCACTATAGACAACACAGAATGCAAAAATAAATCAGTAGCCGATGCTTGATGTCTTAGAGCAGAAGTTTGACCAAAATAAATGAAAAGAGGCTGCAACCATTATTATTTTCGAGTAATCGTAAACTAAAAGTTAGATTTTAGCAGCTTATTACACATTTCTTGAACGCCAGAGTCAAGGGGGATGGGGCATGGCACGGTGCCTCCCTGCGTGAGTCTATGATTGTAATCCAAAAATTGACGCTTGACAGCCTATTGCCCAGCGTCGACTTTTTGAAAATCGACGGCGCATCAGCTAGCGTCAACGAAAAGTTGAAGGCGTCAATTGGCACCGTCAAGTTAGCGATGTCAACGCATACCGCTGCTAATGACTATTTCAAAAATGTTAATTCAGTTTTAGCAAGATGGTTTTCACTCAAAGCTACGTCTAAAATATTAAAATAATTTTTATGAGCTAACGGTGCATTTTAGGAGAAATCAAAAAATTTTCAAGATGATAACATGTCTTATAATTAAAATTTCTACAAAAGTGTTCTCTATGAAAGATACTATGCGACACACCATGCAGTGACAACAGTTGTCAAAAGATTTTTCAAAATAGTTCAGGCCAAAAAAGTGCTTTAAATCGAAAACAGTGCAAGGTTTCAAGTTGAAGCAGATTTGATCACCGTCATAAAAAGCGTTTCCAAATATAAGCTGGCTATTATTGTGAAAAGGTTATTAAACTAATCAATGATTAATCGTTTATGTGAAATCATTTTATTTATTAAATGTAAAGTATTTTGGCTAAACTGCACGAAGGCTCTTGCGCTCACTACGTGATAAATTTGCTAAAAAATTTTTATTCACTGCGAGTCGATAGTAAGCCGCATCCAAACATTAAGTGGGCCGCAGGTTGGACATCCCTGGGCTACACTGTAATAAATCGTTAGGCCTATACAATAGGAATTCGCAGCAAAGGGACACAACTTGGGGGTTTACAAATCTGCCAAGTATCAAAAAGGTGATGAAATATGATTTTATCAACAAGAGCTATGTCATGGTTACACTAGCGCTCAATACTTTGAGATCCAATCTGAAAACAAAAGCTGGACAATCCCTCAATTAAATGAAAGATTTTTATTCTAGAATTATAGCCTACTTTTATGGCTTTTAACCTTGATTTCTTCTTGACATCTAATTATTGTTCTTTTCTATTGCAGTGACGTTCACTGCACCAAATTTCACCGCCACTCGACAATTCAACAAAATAACAATTGATTTCGCTCCGATGACTTCTAGTCTGTTGGAAACAGAGACTGTGCCCGAGTATTTGATCGATAGTTGCAATTCCGAACCCGTGTATCTGATTCGATATTATCAAAAAACGAAAACAAACTCAATCGATGAAAAACCTGAAGTAAGTTAATCATAGACAGTGAACATCAAACTCGACAAAAAATTAGGCGTGAAAACTCCATCCAATTTTCCTACGTGATCCGCATTGCCATAACGAAATAGTCATTGCCAAAAAAGCAGCAGTATTACACGTTCAATCTATGGCTTGATAGAGCTCATACAGATAATTTTAGACTTCTGAGCATTGAGCAACAATAAAACGAACAGACTTTTTTAGGTTGCACAGTAACGATTTTAAGATTCGTAATTATTATCGCACATTAACTTTTAATTAAAACTGTTTTGAAAACGATGAGCCACTAAAGACTATGCATTGATAAGATCCAAAGACCAAACACTTCTAAATAACAACACTGAAATAGCAATGTAGATTTTTGACATTAACAACTACCAATAGTATTATATTCAGGGCTTTCAAAAGGTTATACCTGCAACGAAGAATCACCACCAAATTGCGACAGCGCACTCCTTCGACCTCATTTCGTGTGTAGCGATTCGTTTTATAGATGAGAAAGACAGCCCGAACTACGAGTCACCGTTCATTGAGGTAAAAAACTTTTTGAAATAATAAAAATAAAAAAACGTAGCAAAACCAGGGATTAACAATATAATAAGCGTTTAAAATCGTTTCATCTGAAATATTTTTTCTGGAGACAGTTTACGCCAGTTGTAATATTTCATCCCTCATAGTTACTTAACTTAATTACAGTATACCTCAATTTCTTGTAAACCAAAACTCCTTGTTCCACATGATTGTTATTAAGACGATTCATTCCAGACAAATTGATGTTTCTCATGCTTTCTTAACGCTGCAGATTTAAGAAAAGAAATCCATTATTTTTCAGAGATTTAGGGCACACTTGTATACACTGAAATCAATATTATAAAAGTTTTCAATTTAATTACAAACTTCATGTTAGTAAATGTTACTAGAATTTTTGTATTTTTTGGGCAGACGAAATTCGTACAACGCGTGTATTTCCCTCTCGACTATACAGGACATTCTTTTGGCTTTTTCTGATCATTAATGAGAAGAGGTGAACGCAACGTACGAGGAGCTTGGCCCCAATGTAAACATAAACATGAGCAGCCTGCTCATCATGTTCTCGTAGTGGTCCAATCTGCAAATTGCACAAGGCCAGCAAACTGATATAAAAATTGGTGCTTTCACCAGAAAATGTAACAAGTTAAATTGAAGCCTAATCAGCAATAATTGTATGTTGTAAAGTACTGTACGAAACAACGACAGTTCATGCTTTTTTTTTAAACAATTCGTTTGCAGCTTATACGTGCTATCAATATTTGCAGCATAAGTTTGCTAGCTGCATGATTTTGTCTTCAAAATTCCAAAAAAACTCTACACAAACTCGAAGCAAAATAAAGCGGTATATCCTGTTTAGCACTTAGATGAAGAGAAAATTATGGACACTAGAGTTACCTTATGGCTACAGAGTCTAAAACCCCCTAAAGTCAATAAAGTCAAAAATTTTCGCAGCTTTGTTATATCATCAAACTTACACTAAAATAATTTTTGGTTTCTCGGGATTTTTTTTGATTGGGTAGACAAGGTCTAAATAACGTCAAAATTTTCAATATCTTAAAAGTCAGAATTTGTCATAAACGCCTTTCATCAAGAACTTAAAAAAAAAGAGCAGTATGATTATTTCTTTCTCGATTTTTCTAAATTTTTCAGCAGCTGTCAATATTTATGTGCTTTTTTTTTACAATTTGAAAGAAAGTCTTTCAACTCACATTTACCTTATTATGTGTCGCGATCAAAGTCGCAATACTGCGTACGTCAATCCACTTCCATCCATTTTCTAGACCCGCTTATCCTTTGGTGGTCGCGGGGGCAGCAGTTCAAGTTGGAGCCTCCAAGCATCTCGATCCTCTGCAACAAAGGATAGATGCTCTGCTGGGATGCCAAGGCGAGACCAACTAAGATCTTCAACGTAATCTCGCCATTGAGTTCTGGGACGGCTTCTGAAGGCCTTCGACCAATCGGTGTTGAACAGAGCAGTTTTTGGACAGTTCTTTCCGGGGACATTCGTGTCACATGTCCACACCAACGCAGTTGCGATCTTTCTAGTCGGAGAAGCAGCGATTCGATGTTTCGAGATTCACGAATATCCTGCACTTTTAATCTTGTCTAACAAGGTCAAACCGCTAATTCTTCGCAAAAATCTCGTTTCGGCTGCGTAGGTCAATAAAGCAAGTAAAAAATTTGAATTTCTAATTCTATCGTACAGTAGAAGCACAACTGTATCGAATACATCGCAGAAAATCATCAAAAAGTCCTATAAAACCGTTACGTTCTCTGCACATGTCCTTTTTGACCTCATAAAACTTAGTTGAATGAAAATACCTGAACAAATAAAATCGTCAACAGCGGAAGCAAAGGAACAATACCGCTAATACTCAAGGAGCAATTCCAGCTGGCGATTACGATAATGTTTTAGTCAAGTGTCAGAAAGCAGTTTGTGAAAGTCACCAAAAATGTAAACTTTATTAAGACAAATAGGTAAGGATAAGCAGCTCCCTAGGTAAAGCAAACGCATGCACAACTCAACCTAGCAAACTTTTACGAAAAAGTAGTGTCTTCATTTCCATCAGCAGATATTCACTCCGTTTAACTTAATAATCCAGCTTTGAAATCTCGGTTTGCTGCAAAGGGAAAATCTTCACTTTCTGAAACTGCAGCCAATGCAAGCATTGCTCAAATAACGTCCCAAAAACCGGAAAACATTTGAGAACTACTTCGCGCCAAAAAGTTTTTTTAATTGTCGAGGAAGCAGAAGTAGCTGAGCAAAAATACATTAAGGTGGTATATAGGCAGCGTGGATACTCTAATGAAACATTTTTGATTAAGCGATTGCACTTCAGAATAAAAATACGTCAGTGAATTCTTGACAAAGTTTAGTCCTAGCGCTAAAAGACCTTAGTAGTTATAAAGCGCCATAAAACCACACAACATTTCATTTCATTTTACTTCAAAGCAGTTGCGATGTTGAGTGTTATTCTACACACTGTGACAGACATTTTGCGTCAACTTGGGACCAAACCCGAAAATTTGGCACTGTTCTTGCAGCTCGGCATATGCATTTCGTTAGAGGAATTATACCCTAACCTTATGCGTAGCAATTGCAGTGCACACTATGGGGCGCCGTTTGGAAAAAAACTATTCGTTTTGTGAACCATGTTTTTTGACCTATTTTGCGCGTGTATTTTGGTCCGACTTAAAGTACATTTTGTCCGATATATAAGTAGGACATTTCCAATATACATATCGGACAAACTATGGTCTAAATAAGCTCAAAAAACATGGTTCACAAAACGAATAGTTTTTTTCCAAACGGCGCCCCATAATACACTCATTACACAACTGCGCTATGCCAGCTCGTACTTACTTTAAAGATAGTGATGACGTAATGACTGAAACAAAGACCGTAATAACCAAAAGTAAAAATCACAAAAATAATTTTCGTGAAGCTGGTCTGCCAACTCTCCGGACCATGTGATTACAAAATGGGCAACTTAGCTTAGAACTGCATAGTATAGTGAAACCTTCCTGCTGTTCGTACCATTTTTTCGATAATTCGAGAAGAGGTCTCTCAGCCAGCCGAGCAAAATACGCTATCAATGCGGATGGTCTGGGGCCAAATATTGTTCATACAAACCAGTGCTGGACTCTAGCAACTAACGCCGAGCTGTAAGAAGCAAGTGACTGCACAATGACGGAAGTATATAAACTGCCAAAAAATATGCATTTTTTGGAGGACCTCTGCTTAATTTATACCTTATATCTAAAAACAACTATCCAAGTCCGATTTAGAAGTAATAACCTGTACCACCTTGGCTATTGCTTCAACCAACGACGCATTGCAGCAAAAACTTAATTAAGCTCTGCTGCTGTTGAGCGATCATTTTCAATAGCCGAGTGACAAGAGTGTCCGCCTCTGGAGATGTAGACTCGGGTTTGATTCCGAGTCGGGTCAAACAAATGACTTTAAAATTGGTATTCACAGCTTCCCTGCTTGACGTTCAGCATCAACTTCAGCACCAAAAAGGGGCAGTGTGAAGAGCAAGCGGGCAAGTTTACTTGTTGTGTCGTTGGGAAAGGCACTTAGCGGGATTCCCCCACCTTGGTATGGTAGACAGGTGGCCGGCAACTCCTGAACGAGCTCGTTATAGCGCTGTGATCGCTTTCTCGTAATAGGAGAATAAATATGCATCTAAAATAAAAAAAAATAAAATGCTCTGCAAACTATTGGAAAAAACAAAAATTTTGATGTCCAAAAATGCATGTTGCAGCAAACAATTTTGGAAAGTGGCAATGGCAGTTCGTGATTTTTATTAAAAAATTGTGGAGGCAATAACATGCATAAGCTGGATTTGTCAATTTTTGTACGTGCAATCTGTTGGCAAAATGCCTTTTTTTGATTGGTTACGTTGCCATGCACGGCACAGTTGCTAATTCTGGCAAGTGGCTTAGTATTTTAATAAAATTCGTAGCCTACATCAAAACGTTGTACTATGCTGAAAAACGATACGTCAAAATAAAGACAACATTTGACACAAAGTCATTGTTTTTTTTTTTTGGTCAAAATGAAAATGGCATTGCTAAAAGCATTTAAGCATGAACCAGTAGGCCTTATCGCACAGACTTTTAGGACGAGATCACGGCTGCAATCGAATATGTTTGGAAACTTCTGTTGGAGCCTACTTCTCTCTTTGAAACTCGGCCTACGTTTTTTTTTAACTTATTGGTCGGCCGTTGTGCAGTTGTGTTGTTACAATGTGAGGTGGTTGGAAAATGTGTCAAGATATGTAGTTTCAAATGTTTATGTTTTATGACGACTGTTCGCTGCGTGACACAGCTTGCTTGGTGTAGCGGTAACGACGTCACAATTGGGGCGAGAGGTCTGGGCTCGATTCTTGCGCCGCTCCAATCGGATGACTCAAATCCCCTGCGCCGATTTATCGTCGCTCCAAGCTGGCTGTGTTGCCCAGACACTAAGCAGCCTCGGTGCTTGTTACACGCTTCGATGTGATACAGCGAGTGTACTGAAGAATGGTTTGTTTTCGTGTAAAGTTCTGTCTCAATTCCTGTTTTACACTTTAGGTTTGTTTACCTCCCAATGGTGTTGAAAAGCAAAAGGACCATTCAATTGCTCATCGGTAAATATGCTTTGACCACCTATAGGTTTATAGAGTGAATTAACGTATTTGTATTGCGTCATTTTGGGGTAATTTATGACTAACAAACTAAGGTAAATAAATTACTTATTCGCATAATGAGGATGGGGTGGAATGAGCATACCACATAAGTTTCAGCGTAACACTAACAGCAATGAACGATACGCTCATAAAATTGTAATTGTATAAGTCAACCAAAGTCTATTTGTGACTCTACAGTAAGTATGATACGCGTTAGGCTATACTTACTTAATTGTGTTGAACATATGCCAATTACAACAAAAAAATGCCACATATCGTAAAGGTTAACTTAAACTACCAATGCACTTTTTGGTTTTGACATCCTTAAGAAGTCCCAGTTCGGGTGTTAATGCCTTTCATGCTCAAATTGACAACGTGAAAGAAAGCTTCGCCTTTGCTTTTAGGTTTTGTCTCATTAAAATTTTAGAAAATATTTTTTATTCGAATCAGCAATATTTATCTAAGAATAGAAACTTTTCAGGAATAAATATTTCTACGCCTTTAAACTAAATACGTGTCTTCATAAGTTTGAGGTAAAAAGTATTTGGGAAGTTTCTTTAAAGCAGGGGTGTGCAACCCACGGCCCGCGGGCCACTATCCGGCCCTCCAGGCCAGTCAATGTGGCCCTCGACGATGGTAGGACAAAATTTTTTTTTTTTTAAATCGATTTATTTAGCTATTTGTACCGTCTATAATACACGGGTTGTGTTTAGCATTTTATAATTTTATACATATTTGACGGTGACTGGCCCTCGACGTTGTTAAAATTTTCGAAAGTGGCCCCCCAGTGAAAAAGGTTGCACACCCCTGCTTTAAAGACTAACATGACCAACTAAACCAGTTAAGAAGGATGCTTTTCTGTTTGATTTGCCTATCAGATGGCCGAGTGCATAGAGCGGTTTGTCTCAGAAGTATAGCTATGGGCTGGATTCATTAAATTGATATTCATACCTTCCTTGCTTGACGTTCGGAATTAAAGAGACTGTGTGGAGAACAAGCCCTCAAGTTCGCTTGTTGTGTAGAGAGCCCTTAACGGGATTCACCCATTTTAGTGTCGTAGACGGGCAACTTCTACGCAAGCTTGTCACATAACATACGTATAATTAGTTAGTTAGTTGCATATTTATCCTCCTATCACGAGAAAGCGATCAATGCGCTATACAATCTCGCTCAGGAGTTGCCGGCCATCCGTCTATCACACCAAAATGGGGGAATCCCGCTAAGTGCCTTTCCCAACGGCACAACAAGTAAACTTGCCGGCTTGTTCTCCACACTATCCCTTTAAATGCTGAGCGTCAAGCAGGGAAGCTGTGAATACCAATTTTCAAGTCATTGGTTTGACCCGACTCGGAATCAAACCCCGAGTCTACAGCTCAAGAGACAGACGCTCTATAACACTCGGCCATCTGAGCTGTTGAAAGTTCCCTTGCAAAAAATAGAACGGTAAATTTTTTGAGCGGCAATGCAGTCTACCCAGCGTGGTGGCCTAATCTAACCAACGACTTACCAATAGATCATGTAACTTTTTCGAAAGATAGATTTAATAGACTCGTAAAACCCTTTTCGATTGTTAAAAAATTTTTAAGTTTCGAATATCTTGTTTTGAAATTTTCTGTAGCTGGGCATTACCTGGAGTATGCAGCTTGCTCGGAGTTGTTGTCTTCATTCTTGTCATACGATTCTGTTCGCGCAATGGTAAGAAAATTTTTCGAAGAGCGTTTTCCATACAGGACTTCCGGATACCTGAGAAGACGGTAAGAGCTTATTACAGAGCTCGGACTAACGCTGGTTGAATTTTGCACCAATTTCTTGCCATCTTATTTTCATTGTTTTTAGATTCTTAATGAAGCAAGCTTAAAAATTCACGACATTGTATGATATAAGTTTAGATGTGGTTCGTCATTAGACTACTTCTTTACAACGTCGCCTTGGACTATTTTGTATAATGCTTCGTTTCACATTGTTTTGCCAAGCTACGACTGTATTTCAAGTATATTACTCACCCGATTTCTGCTGTTATTTTTTGTTAAGAAGAAACTTAAGCATCACGGTTATTTTTACAGGAAGAAATCATGAAAGAGGACCTGACTGTTCATAATGTGCCAATGTTGAATACCGCCTCTATGGATGTTGAAGTTGTTGACCCGTGCTTTCTACAAGATCTAAAAGCAATGGGAGGAAGTGATGAAAATAGAGTTGGATTTTTAAAACAACCTTCACAAAACAGATTCAGTCAAATCACTTGCAATAAAAAAGGTAATGATATCGATTTGACAGCAACAGGGCATCCAAAAATAAGTAAAAATAGTTGCACATTTGCTTCAGACAAAAGCACAGCAGAAGAATCACCAGGGTCTTACTCGAAGATGATTTTTTACGAGCACAAGCCAGGAGCCTATCTCACCGAATCGCCTCAACAGCGGGGTAGAAGAGCTAGATGGATGACATCTAACCCAATAGCATTTACTCCATGTTACGACGAACATCAAGAACTAGTTACTTTGGAATATCCCACAAGTTTTAATCGCACTTTGAGTGATCCCTTCCAAAATCTTGCAGAACCTAAACGCCGATTTTTAAGCAATGACTCAGCATTCTACGATGACGTTTGTTTGTCGAGTTTGAAACCTATGAACCACTCAACTGGTGAAGATAGCTACATTTTCTCTCAAAGCAACGAATAATTGTTAATTTGGAGTTACGAAAAAGTGTTTTCAAAATGGCTGAAAATTCAAATAATCGGAAATGACTAAACACTTTATTGCACAATTTACTGCTGTATAGGACATCATACGCGTGTCAATGGGAGTCATTCGAAACAAAAGAATATTGAATAACTAACAATTAAGTTAGTCTGAAATGACTAAACGCTTCATTGCACAGTTTACTGCTGTAGGATATCATACGCGTGTCAATGGGAGTAATTAGAAACGTGCCAAACAGTTGACAATTAACAGCTTTCCTAAAGTTTTTCATATTCTTAGCTTGTTTTAGAAAATTTGATCAAGCTATGAAACAAATTTGCCAAGGGGTTGGCATTAGCTACTTGAAAAATGCATCCACTGAAGCTATATTTTCGCCTCCGAAAATAGTTAGCATAGATAACATAAATTTAAAAGTACTTCGTAAAGCGTATCATTTAATATATTCCGATTGAGTGCACGGAGTATTTTACAGGGTTGGGTTTAAAGTTATCTCACTCTTTCTGTTTCCTTTTCCCCTATCATTGAACAGAATAGGTTTGAACTTTTCCAAGCCTTTTTTGGACGTGGAATCCTTAGAACTCTGTGAGAAAATACCCGACAAAACATACAGCATAATAACCCGAAGCCGAGATTGCATAGTTAAAAAGAAAATTCCAATGCTGATGATAATAAATCGCTTTGACACAATTTGTTGAACTTTTTTTACAGTTGGTTTCACCTGCAGCTACGCGTAGGCTTACTCGTGGCACTGAGTAGGGTACAAGTACTTCATGCATACTGAATTATTTGGTTTGGTTTGATCGTCACATAAAATCAACGATGGCACTGCGGGGTTAACAAACCCGTTGATTTTTTAAAACTTCTAGCTTTTTGAACCTCAATCTTGCAAGTAAAAATATTTCATTAAAAATGCTCCCACGAACCCAACATAATGCGGCGAAGAGTTGCACCGCCCTCATCCAGTTTTTATACTGTATGTTGAAATAAATAAATTTAGCAAAGAGATATCATAACTTACTCATTCATACTTAGTTTTTTTCAATTGCCGTTGATTTTCTCTTTGAAATCGCGTTTGACAGCCTTCATTAAAGGTAATGTTTGTCTGATTTTTCGAAGTTGTAAAGTGTCGAGGACTGAATAGTCAAACTGATGAGGTAAAGCAATTCAAATTCTTTTGAATCGTTATGCTTTTAGGAATGATCAATGAACGTTGCTCGCCAATTAAATCATCTCAGTCTTTTTGGTGCAAATGAATGCAATAAGAGAACTTATCTGTCATAGGCAATTTATTGCTAGTGCAGCTTCCTGT
Source organism: Trididemnum miniatum (assembly GCA_964006365.1). Classification (NCBI taxonomy): domain Eukaryota; kingdom Metazoa; phylum Chordata; class Ascidiacea; order Aplousobranchia; family Didemnidae; genus Trididemnum; species Trididemnum miniatum. Next base: position 14,324,439 of record OZ023251.1, on the reverse strand, counting down.
ATCAATACTGTGTGGAGCGTACTTTCCTTTTTGTTGTGTCGGCTACCTGCTCTTTTTTGGAAGGTTTATTTAACCGCCAAATACGATCTGACCATATAATTGAAAAAATGGAATATTATGAAATTAGAGTTTAAAATAAAAGTTTTGTAATTAAACTTATTCTAAAAAAAGTTAGTTTGTGGTCATAACGATTGTTATTAGGCTATGTTTTTTTATCTGCAATAAGATTCGTAAATTCACCTACTACGTCATATTTTGCTTCATTCCTCCAAATTTATGTCTTTTATGCGCATTTCAGTTCGCCTGTTACGGAATTGCAAACATTGTCCAATTTAAGCAAAACGGCCTATTTTTTATGCCCCGGTTTCGTCCGCGCTTATAACGGCACTCGAGCCTCCCATCTCTCTCTCTCTCTCTCACAAACTCACTTGAACTCACGAACTCTCTACAGCGAACTTTCTTGCGAAATTTACCAGCAACCAAAGCGTGAGCCTCCCGGTCCTTCGAACCTCTCTGGGAAAGTTTACCGAATTCTCCCAAATTTCCTTTTTGATTCTAAATCAGTGCCGACGCAATGGGGAGCAAGTGGTCGAACCTAGCCCTGACGGCTGCTCTTGCCTTCCACTTTTAAGTTACCGTAGGCTACTTTAACTTTTTGTCTTTGATTTAGTGCACCGCGTATAATGACAAGACAACCAATAGTATTAATAAAACCTGACATTTGATGCAAAAAAGCTTTCGTTTGGTGTTTAAATTTTTATTTACATTTCACATCCCAAGTTGAAACCATTAAAACAATCACGAAACGAAGTACGGCAAAATTCTCAGGATATTGGCTATCATTACTTTACGTAATGGTAACTTTCATGCAGATTTTTTAAGCAAAAGAAGGAACTGCACAAATTCAGGGTATCACTATCAGCTTCCAATATTTTGTCGTGTCGTATTTTGGCAAGCCGGCGAAGCCTCAAGTTTTGATGTGTTTTGTGATAAATTTCTAGATGGAATTTTAACCTATATGCTTTACGTTTGCTTGTTAAAGAAAGGGTATTTTAGTAGGGTCTGCGTAAACTAAAGGTCTGATTTACATCCTGATATACACAAATTTTTGAAACGGGTGCCGCAGAAATGGGTCAAAGGTATTATTCTCGTTTGTTGGTGGTCAGTGGGTATAATCCCCTGAAAGTGTTTGTACAATGCTCTTAAAGTTTTCGATTTTTTTTGTTTCCTTAAGTGAGCTTAATTTTTTAGTTTTTTTTCACCGCCATTCATCTGAAATATAGCCTGCTGAGGAAGATATATTTCTGGGGGCACAGGCTATATGTCGCGGTTTAATGAAAGCTAAATACACGATTTTAAGTATCAAATGAGATCGAAATATTTACCAAATTACACGCTTACGCATTACTAGCGTTTTCTGCAATGAGGGTATGCTTGTTGCTGGTTCGAATTTTATTAGAGCTTGCCACTGCTACCATACCTTTGCAGCGGCCGCTTCCCTTGTGTAGTGTCAACTGTTACTGCTCCGTGGGAAAAAAGCCCGGCGGCAAGTGCAGGCCTACACAATATCGTTTCCTAGCTTGGGCGCAGCGTGTTCACTACCCGAATTAGAGGCACGTGGGTGAATTTCAGACCTTCTACAGTCAGTTAAAGTGAACAAACGATATTCTTCACTAGACAACAAAATTTTTTGAGAAATGTGTTTATCATTAGACTATAATGTTTTTTTATGTTTTTTGGGGCGCTGATTTCAAAAATGATATCGAAAATTTCGTAGTGTCAATGGTTTTGCCACTATTTGAAGTTATATGAATTTACGATTTCAAGTTTGTGTAATGTAAAACTCATGGCTATATAATTCGAAATATTACACACAAAATTTAAAAAACTCACAAATAAGCAATTCAAAAGCACTGCAATGTCATTTATTAAAAATGGACATTTGAATAACTTTTTCGCTTGTATGTGGTGTTGCATTTCCGCACCAAATTCCATACATAGTCTCCCATCATGGCTTCGTCCTACTTCCCTTGATAGCGCTTTTCCATCACTTGAATATCTTGGTAAATCCTTTTACCATGCTCTTCACTTACGTTTACCAAGTTGTCTCGAAAAAAATCCAAGTGAGAATGCAAAAAATGCAACTTTAAGGATATGCGGCAACCAAGCTTTTCATAACTTTCAATCAAATTTGACACCAATATTGCATAGTTGTCTCTTCGATGTTTTCCTAGAAATTCTTTCACATTTATTCTAAAAGCTTGCCTAGCATTTCTTTCCAAATCAGACATTTGCCCCTCCAGCTCTTCAGATGCCAACATTCTTCTTATTTGTGGCCCCACAAATATACCTCCTTTGACTTTTGCCTCAGATATGCTTGGGAACATATGTCTAATATAGCGAAAGGCACGGCTTGTCGGTTTCAAGCTCTTCACAAACTGTTTGGCAAGTCCGAGTTTAATATGCAATGGAGGAAGAAAAATTTTGCTTCTTTCTATAAGAGGTGAGTTTAAAACGTTGTGGAAGCGTGGTGTGAGATCTTCGCGAGGTGGCTAGTTTTTGACCACGTACAGTATGTAGTTCTGCTTATCCACTCTGCTATCCCACAAACAAAAAAAACAAGAATATTTCGCGTAACCTCCTTGCAATCTCAAAAGAAATGCTATTATTTTGAAATCTCCACAAACGTCCCTATTATGATTATTGTGTCGAATTAATTTAAGAAATATTTTTACGGATTCACGATCTTCTTTCATCCGAACAGAATGTGCTATTGGAGTGGATGGATACACATTACCATCATGTGAAAGGACAGTTTTCAAACTTTGCTTAGAATTGTCAATGAATAAACGCCAATCCGAAGCTGAGAACACATTTCCAATCTGAAACAAGTCCTGTATGTCAGTACAAAAACAAAGTGAAGGATAATCCGAATCCGAGGACATTGTACAGAAATTTGCAAAGGTCACATGCCGTTTTCTTGGTTTGGGTATCTTGCATGAAGGAGCAAGCAAATTCCACTCCTTGAGGCGGAAAGAAAGTATCTCTGCTTTTGCTTTTGTAAGACCTAAGTCTCTAGATAAGTCATCTAATTTATTTTGATTCGGAAAATGAGGATCTTTGCTGGAACAATTAGTGTCAACCTCGAAATCAGCATCGTCATCTTTCGATGAGGTTGATGATATAGCATGCATTGTTGGAGGTTGAGGAATAGGCAATTCTGCGCCATGGTTGACAGGCGCAATGGATGAAAGTACACTTGGATAAACAATCTTTTTCCTTTCCTTTGTTTTTTGTATGTGGAAATATCAGCCATGCAGAAATAGCAGTTATCATGATGATTGGTAGGTTCTCTCCAGATTCGGGGAATCGCAATCGGCATACATTTACAACTTCCGCGCATCCATCCTTCCAATGTGGATCTGCAACTTCCACAGCAAAAATGTGGGGCCCAATGTGGATCTTCAAGATTTAACTTCGTTACCCATCTTCATGCCAAAATATGTCTTATAGGCTGTGAAGAATTTTGTTTCTGATATTATTTTGTGCTTTATTTGCCGTGGATTGAAATAATAGCCACAAACAAAGCAGAAACAGTCAGAACTAATTTTGCGGGGTCTTTTTAGACTCATATTTACTGAAGAATTTAAAATATCAATAGCGCTAAATTTAACCTTCAAAATCGAATAAAATATTGCGTATTTCTAAACTGAGCAACTTTACTATGGTAGGACTTGCAATATGTCAAACAGTTAAACTAAGAACAATTGCCACCAGATTCAACGATCCACCTAGAATAATAAACCAACTCTATCCTACTGGCTGTCCTGGCGATGGACCAGTTCAGTTCAGACATGTGCATTAGAAGCCCGCCAAAATTGTGTCGAATTACGTGAGAGTGAATGACAATTTGCTAATTTACATCTTCAACACCATTTAGAGAGTAGTAAAAACAATAACAAAACGTCATAAATGATACAACACAAGATTGAAAAGTACTAATATAACACAAGATTGAAAATTAATATTAAAGTTGTATGATTATTTCGTATATTAGGAACTTCAATTTGTTGCAAATATTTTCAAAACCGTTGACACTACGCGAAAACTAATTCCAAAATCGGCATCAGCGATCCCCAAAACACGAAGAAACACTCAAAAAAAGAGATAAACAAAAATTTGTTGCCTAGTGTTATCACAGATGGTAGTTTTATTTACGTTAATCCTTATGCAAATGGAATGCCCTTATTCAGATAAAATGCTTAGGCTTATTCAAATGGAACGGTAAACGGTCAGTTAAAAAACTTGAAACAGATCTCTGATTCTATGGCATCGCTTAGTAATTCATAACCACCAAAGGATAATTACATCCACAAACGAACCCCTCCAATGCGAAAATCAAAGGTATACCAAGACTTAGTCAAACTACGAGGGTAACCAACTACCCATCAAACAATGGTCTTTATTTCCAGTACACTCAGTAAAATAACACTGCACTAACACTGACTAGGCTGAGCAAATACATTAACGCCAAACGAGTCGGTTACTGAGCTAATATCGCCTTTCCGTCACAGTCTCACACAGTGGCGGCTGGTGTTGAGGAGCTGCGGAGCTGCAGCACCCCCAAAGTTTTTGCAAAAAATGCTGGAAAATTTAAATAAAAAAAATAATAAAAAAGATTGCATCAAAAAAAATTTGATGAAAAAGTTTTGATAATTTTTTTTTTATAATTGGAAACTGATTGCCGAGTGGTACAGAGCGTCTGTCTCTTGAGCTGTAGACTCGGGGTTTGATTCCGAGTCGGGTCAAACCAATGACTTTATTATTGGTATTCACAGCTTCCCTGCTTGACGCTCAGCATTAAAGGGATAGTATGGAGAACAAGCCGGCAAGTTTACTTGTTGCGCCGTTGGGAAAGGCACTTAGCGGGATTTTCCCATCTTGGTGTGGTAGACAGATGGCTGGCAACTCCTAAGCGAGCTCGTATAGCGCATTGATGGCTTTCTCGTGATAGGAGGATAAACATGCAACTACTACTAACTACTACTACTAACTCTACTCAACTGAGCTCGGAAAAAGTCTACACCTCCAGCCGAAAATAAAACAACTATGAGCAGTCATGCGAATAGGATTGTGATTGATGCAGATATTGGCCATGGTCGGTGCTGTACGCAGGCCAGCTCATGGCAGGTTTAAATTATTTAGAAGAGAAAAATGTGAAGTTAGTTCCTCTAGTTTTTTGTTGGTAAAGACTGGCCTTCTTGCAGTGATACGGGTAGGGCTGTGTAGGCTTAGACTACCATTTTCCTTGATGAGATGGCACTGGTAGACTGTGTCATTGAGTTATAGCCAGTGAGTAGTTTGGATGAAGACTGGGGTAACGTCTAGTATCAGCCCCCAGGTTCGGTTAGGTTTAGGTTTGGTCTGAATTAGATTTGGTTAGAATTTGATTTAGTTCGGGTTAGGTTCAGTTAGGGTTAGATTTGATTAGGGTCAGTACTCAGGTTATAGAGTGGTCAAGGTCATAGGTTAATAAGTTAAGATTGGCAGACAAAAAAAGCGTGGGGGCTGATTCTAGACATGACTCGAAGACTGAAGTTGACTGTATTGGGCTACCATGTGGAGCTAGCTAGCTAGCCGCATAGACTACTAGTCTGGTAGTACAGCTAGCAGCAGAATTACTGGTATTCACTCAGGTAATGTTTCCTATTGCGTATTGGCCATAGACATTATGCTCAGTGCTGTAACATCACAATTTTAACCGTCTACTGTTCTATGCCGCTGGCAGACTCTCTATGTTCTCTATCTAAAGCTGACAGTTTTTGATTACTTGTGGTTTTCACTAAAATACTATGCTCACTTTGCCTGCACTAGCTATAACCAAAACATCAATTACATCATATACCGGTGGTGTAGCCGGCCAAAAACTTGATTGGGGAAGGAAGTGCAACAGGTCTTTATTGATCGATCTCTAAAAAAAGATGGTGGATGGTCAATTTCCTTAAATTGTATGAACTGTTGCCGTGTTGTTGCTTATCTGTAGTCTTTAGCAGTTTAGCCTGCTTAACTTTATGGGCAGCTCGACTCACATGACCAGGAAATGGTCTTGCGCTGTCCAGTTGGCCGCTGTGTGATTACTAATCAAACTAATCTTTCTACTGTTTTATCGTTTTTATGATAAAAGCTGTTGCGTAATTGACTATTTGATGACTATTTCAATGCAAACAAATAAACTTGACTTGACTTTAGCCACTTCAAATGGCAATTAGTTCTTCACTGCTTTAGCCACTTAAATGGCAAAAACTGCTTCTTATTGCCCCTTGGGACAGTTGGGTCAACATCGTGGTAAATCTCTACATTTGCGCTGGCACCTGAAATATTTTGGATGGGGTCAATCGCTCCTTTTGCCCTACCCACTGGGCTGGCTACAACCATGCCATCTACGTATTTAAGAATCAGCTGATTGTGCATTAGGTTGTTTGTCAATTCTGCATTTGAATTCCAGTTTTACTGTTACTGGTGATTTGCTAAACTACAGTAAACTATCCTTAAACAGTAAATTTAGATGTAACCCTGGCAAACCAGAAAAAGGAAGTAGTTTACAAAAATTACTTTGGTTACTAGAGGCTGTGTGGAAAAATACCGGTTGCTTTAGACTTAGACTTGTAAGGTTTGTGGTTAGCTTCTACAAAACTGTTCTTAAATGATAAGTACATCAAAATTTTCTCATGGTCTGCTTCTTTGCAGTTTTATAATGTGAATGCAAGTAGTCTAGCAGTTAAAATTCAGTTGGTTAATGCTATTAAGCTGTAAATTTATCACTTTTACTGTTCTTTTGTGGTCACTTTCACTGTTCTTCTATGTATTTCTGCATATGTGAAGAAACTCTAAGCAACAAAAGAGTGATAATGCACTTTTCTTTTGGTGAAAAACTGATGGTTACACGTACAAGCAGTTACATTTTTGAAATATTTTTAGGTATCGCTACCGTAGTTAATCTAGGTGTTTCGATAGTTGAATTTGCAGCAACCACTTGCATTTGTTGAATTTGCAGCTATACCATTTCAGTTTACAAAAGACGAAGTAAACACTGAACATGTACTATTTCAAGTTAACTCTTGGTGAAGAGAAAAGACATGCAGAGGTGAGGGAAGTTATGATTGCGAGTCTGATTCTTATAATAGAGTATTTAACTGACAGAAAACATTTAACTTACTTCATATCCCTCATGTTTATACGAGCACACATAAAAAACTGTCATTTTTTGTAATATTAGGCTATAGCTAGGGCCATTCTTTTTTTGACCTAAAAAAACATATTTTTGACTTTATTTTAGCAAAATTTTGACTTTATTTTGACCTAACCGCTTTTGCCTAATTACTTATGTCTTGTTACACTTTTTTGATTAAAAATGGTTTATAATCCGCAATTTACAAACATTTCATGCATAATAAGTGCTATTTCTTTCTCAATTACCGCACGCACTTTTACCATTGTAACTTACTATTTCGGAAGAATCAAATAAAACTGCGCATAGAATTTTAATAACAGCTCAAAAATACAAAAAAACTTACGTTTTTTTCGTTTTTGTAAGGGTTAGGGTTAGGAAATTTTTGATGAAGAGAATTTTGACCAGTTTTAACTTTATACAAAATTTTGACTTTATTTTGACTTATAAAATCTACCAAAACCGACTCCTGAAGGCATGAAATGAACGTTAGTACATGTTTGATCATGTAATAAGGTCCTAAAGAATTTTTGACTTTATTGACTTTAGCTATAGCCTATATCAAATTTTAATGCCGCTTTGAGGCTCATCTTTTGAATTACTGTAATAAAATGGAAATAAATTATAAATACAAGGTAGGAAGCGCCCAGGTTTGGTAGGCTGTAATTCAACGTAGTACAAATATTCAGCAGCTGCCAAAAGTTCATTGCTTCAGATTCGACATGCGCAATTTGAAAAGAGGCTATATACTCAATCTACTGTACGTTCTTACATGTTAATCATGTGGAATACCTTAACAGTGTTCTTTTTTTCACTGCCATAGTTGCATACTTATGTAACTTTCATTAAATTTTCTTCCATTTTATTATTCATTTTCACTTTTCAGTACTATTTTTTGCATGGTTCCTACTTTGTGCTTTTTGAAGGTGCTGTTGTTTTAACTGGCCATATTATTTGTGGGCAATTCTGAAATGCTACTTCCTGCCGTGGATAGTCAACTGCTAAAGAAGAAGATAGACCAGTTGCGACAAAAAGATTGGGAGTAAAAGATATGAAATGGATGCGCAAGCTACATGCTGCAACATACTATTACATGTTGCCATTTAAAGTGACTACGCAACTCAAACGTGCCTGATTCTAACCTATTAGGTGGTGAAAACGCTGATGTTTTTAACACACGGAGATTTTGCAAATGGTTGAATTTGCAGCTTAAGTCGTGTATTTTACTGTACAGGAGGTATTTTTTGCGATGTTTCGTTTGAATAACTAAGTACATTAGCTATCGTTTAGTCCTGCCTGATTGTCACTGATGACAGACCTAAGTTTATTTTGCGCATTGTCAATTGTTTATTTTTTGCTTTTTTGAGTAAGCTCGTATTTAGATATGTACAGGGTTGGCCAAAACTCTCATTCGATGGCCCTAGTCACAAAAGATTTTACGTTATAATATTGTCTGTTTTCATCACTTAATTACTTTACATAACCTTGCCGCCATATGGGCTAAGCCTAATCCTCACTTGGGCTTTTTTTCATGTGTATCCTGATTGCGATTCTTGGCACACCATGTTCCGTAGATATTTTCTGTTTTTTATTAAATCGTGAGCGGTTGAAGACTTTTCACTGCAGCACATAGCTGACGTTGTTCTAAAGTGGTCTAGTTGAACAAGGTCAAGGTGTACCCATTACATTTCTAGTGGTGAAAAGTTTTCTCTCCCATGTTTGCATGTTTGAATTGGATGGTAGATTTTTGTTATATCTGTTCCCAAGAGAGCAAAACAATTAAATTCGAAGATGTAGCACACGTGTCTCTGAGCGGTAGGACAGTACCATACACTTTAGTAGTCTACTAGGAACGACCTGGAAATTATGGTCATCCTATACACTTCGTTTGTAAGCGTAAGAAGTTATAGGGCATACTTGGCTTAGTTTCAATGTTATTAGCATTTGCAGCACCCCCAATCATTTTGGTCACGAGCCGCTACTGGTCTCACTCGTAATTAACTTTTAGTCTGAACAATTCAGTTCAAATAGGCTGAACAATAAATGCTCTTGCTGTGTGCTGCAATGTCTCCTCATCTTTCGAGTTTCTTGTCTGAACCAGTGGTTTTCAACCGGGGTCCTGCCAGTACAGTCCAGGGGTTCCGCAAAGTTACAATTTAGAGCTGGGTTCAAGCAAATTAGTAAGTTAGATTAACGTACAAGGGTTCCTCGAGACTCTGGAATGTTTCATTGGGGTTCCGTTCCACCAGAGAGGTTGAAAACCACTGGTCTGGACAATGAACATGCCTAACTTGCAACATCATTGTTCAAACCGGTTTAGTAGTAGTAGTAGTGTCTTTTATTTCTGCACCGTCAAAATAAATAAAATACAGCAACATATGGTTTCAAAACAAACGGAAGCAGAAAAGGGAAGAATCGACAAAACAATCAACGTTGTGACATGCTAGCGAGAGTGAAACTTGAAGATGAGGGGATTAGTAGGCATGGTCGCAACACCCGATTAAACTGAAATAAGGCAAAAAAGAACAAAAGCCGACAAATGACGGCGAGATATAAAAACACACTGGAGAGACCACAGCTCCAACACCGCTATGACATAGTGCAATGGTAGGAACCATAACAGTGTACGGCATTTCAAGGTTACTCAATGTCTTCACAGTGCAACTAGAAAGAACAGAGAGACCCAATCTAACCCAATAGCAAGCGTCGTTGAGACCATAGAGTAACCACAAAAGGCCTGACAGGCTAAGAAATCCTGTCCAGCATGACCGCAGATTTACGACAACTATCACAAATGAGAAAAAAAATTTTGTTTCTCGTAATGAGATAGTTTTTGTTAAGATTTTAACAATGCACTATGACTATGCATCCCATGCAAGAGTATATACAGAGATTGTGTAATAAAAATTGACAAGATCAAGTTGTTTGCGAATCTGGGGGCAAAACTGTTTCAGGAAACTGGTGGTCTCTCAAGATGGCAAGAGCTAATAAACGACGAAATAAAATAAAAAAAATATAAAAAAAAGACTAGTATCCTGTTTGAGAGGGAGCCGAAGGCATAGCAAGAAGAACCGAGTACAATTTGGCATGCAATAGATCCTACCATCTCACCAAATCTAGGCCTAAAAGCTAAATACAAATGTCCAAAAGCGACGGTGGGTTTGAAGTTAGGTGAAGTCATAGGGCTCGACGTAAGTTACCTGAAAAAAATAGCAAAAAGCAGTTTTCTGTTCGAAACAATTTAACCTATGCAGGCAGGGTTAAGGAAGAGCTAGTAACTATTTAAAAGGTGCTGTTTCAATTTTTTCTTGAACGCGGCGATTGTCTTAGATTCTCTAATAGGTAGCGGAATATTATTCCATGTTTTGGGACCGATATATCTAATTGATTGCTGACTGACAGCACTACGACAGCTTGTTGGGATTACGCGACTATTGCTTCGATTTGTAATTGAAGTAGACTTGGATTGGAAAATAGGATCGAAAGCCGATGGTAGAGTACGGTTATGGAATCTAAACATAAGTACAGCCATTTCATATTTAAATATATCGTTAATTGTTAGTAAGTTATGCTGTTTCATCAGTGGCAAGACGTCTTCATTACGGCTTAGTCCTAAAGTCAGTCGAATAAATTTATTACAAATACCCTGAAGTTGATTTAGGATTGTCGAATTACTATGGTTCCAGTTAGTTATACAATAGCGAATACGACTTACTACCAGTGAATGATAAATCGATAATAAAGAATGTTTACTGAGATACGGTTTGACTCGAATCACGGCACCCAATTTAATTCAGTTGGGGTGACGTTTTTTCCTTGAAGTTTCCGTGGCAATGAAGAAACGGAATGATGTCGAGTTGAATAATGGAAAATTGGAATGGAAAAAAAGATTTTAGGCAAAACAAGGGATTTCAAGGTAAAATTAGTGACTCAAGTGCCACGCCATAATTGAAGTAGACTTGGTGTAGAAGTAGACTTAATGCTAAACTCAGGACATCCCCCGACGTCGGAACCATCTAAAACTATTGTTAGTAGCCTATTTCTCAGAAATTGCATGTGAAATATCATAAAACGCTACATACTGCACGGTTTGCACCAAACGAAAGTGTGTTTAGTTTGAAGCTGGAAAAACGGACCTTCACGTTAGTGATGTTACGTGCCGTATGCCAGAAAAAACGACATAAAAGAAAAATATCCTAAACTTTTTTATGTACATATATAGCGGATACGTTGTAGATGCGCAACCCTTTCTAAGATCTCATGAATTAAATTTAGCAACCTTAACAGAGTCTACTTGATATTCATATTGTTTATCTATGTTTTAGGTATTATTGCCACGAAAGGCTACATGGTGTCACTTAACACTAAGCAACACTAACGCTTGATTAGAACAATTTTGAAAGACCTGCCTAGCCACTTAATCTCACTCCATGGTGAAACTCCTAGGTTGACCATGCAAATTCAGACTTTGGTTTATCGATGCTATACCTTGACTTTTGAAAACATTTGCATTGCGCTTGTTTGGCTGGCTACCAAGTCAGCATCTGGTAATCTTTTAATTTTTTATTTTATCTAGTTTCTTATTTTCTTTACTGGTAACAAATGCCTGATCATAAATATCCCTGCTTAGCATGCTGCAAACCATGTAAATCTAACCGAAATTCAATATATTGTGATATCTGTGAGAATTGGCGTCATCTTAAATGGACCAAGCTGACTTTTAGTGAATCCTAATCTCTTGGTAAATCAAAGATTCCGTATTTCTGTTTAAGATGTTGCAGTGAACTATGTCGTTTTCATTGAGATGGTGATAAAAATTTATTAGACTTATGTTCTGGTGACTCAGTACTGAAAATCCCAATGAATGATTCTGTGCGTAAGATAGCCAAGAATGATGTTGAAACATCAAATTATTATATGTCAGCTTCCGATTTCAAAACTAAACATCTTTCATCGAATTATGCATGTTAATACTCGTAACTTATCAAAATTTTTTTCGGATTTAGCTTCCGACTTCAAAACTAAACATCTTTCATCGAATTATGCATGTTAATACTCGTAACTTATCAAATTTTTTTTCGGATTTAAAAGAACTCTTGGTTGACATAAGTAAAAAATGTGATATACTGGGGCTTGTTATAAGTGAGACTAAACTAAAAGATGGCCAACAGTATATTTACAATGTGGAATTAGAGCAGTGTTGGAACGAGTCCACTCATTGAAGGACTCGAGTCGAGTCCGAGTCATTTGAGACTGTGACTCGAGTCCGAGTTCATTTGAAAATGCTCGAGTCTGAGTCCGAGTCCACCAAACTCGAGTCGAGTCCGAATCCACCAAACTAGAGTCGCGTCCAAAACCACCAATAAAAGTCCTTTTGAGTCCGACACCAAAACTTTTTGTAGTAACATTCTCCATGAAATATGATAATCTAGTAGTAAAAGACCTACCCTTCTGACCTAACTGCAGCACACCACAAACTTTCTCTAAAAGTAATGTTGGTACTTACAATGCGCTTGGTACAGGAACATGAATAAGGCTATTATATTATGCTGATCGCAGGTATACTTTATGGCTATGGCACTAAATCATAAATGGTTTCTCTGCTGCACAAGTAGTGGTATACTTTATGGCAATAGACAATAAGTGACACCGAAACGGTTCGGAGATTATCAGATTACGGTACGGTAGGTTAGAGCGTACGGCTTATAACTCACAATAGCAACCATTTAAATCTCTCTGATGTCTGTACTACCAGTAGGCTACCACTTTCTAGTACCGTAGGTACTCCATGTGCTTCGTAACTACCGGTAGATTACCAGTATCTGAACTTCAGCAATGAACTGGCCAGTGGCTACAGAGTCATGGTAGTCTGATGAGTAGTTACTCACTCACTGCTCATGCTCACTCTGTCACTGGGCAGCAGAGCAAGAGGCTGCCGTATGACCAAGTATCTCATTCCACATTATCCAATAGAAGTAGAACTGACCACAAATTAACTCACTCTCTGAGTCTGATCTAATTTGCAGTACCGGTAGTATTGCTAGCCTACTGCTAACCTAAAGGCTTTAAGGCAGTGGCTACGTTAAGGGATCCGTGAACCAACACGTGGCTACTGCTAACCCTAATTTAACATTAAGCCTAACACAGTAACACTTGCCCAACCCCTAACCTAACACTAACCCTAATTTTTTCTTGTTTAAAGTTTTTATTTTTTGATGACATCACACAAAACTTCATCTAAACAAACAAACATACCAAAGTCAGAAATTTACAGATCCATCATCCATGATACAAGTCACTTCGAAATTTTTATTTCATAAACTAAGATAAAATTTTCAATTCGTAAACTAAGATTATTCATAAAACAACTGGCAACAGATGCCTGAGACCAAATCAAAACTGCAAAATCACCACGGAGTCACATCGGACATCGCAGTTTCTAGTAGTCGGCAACAGTAATATCCAATCCATACGTTAGTTATGGTTATACGGACTTTGTATCCAACCATCTAATTCGCATTTGCTTTTGGACTCCAGGCGCGAAAGATATTAATAATTGATTGGATTACCGAAAATCCGTTCACGGAAAAGTAAAAATCAGAACGGATTTTGCCTTTCAACCAATTTGGACCTGAGTCCGAGTCCGGGTGGATGACTCGAGTCCGAGTCCATAATTCTCATTGAGAACTCAAGTCAAGTCCGAGTTCTTTGTACAGGGGACTGGAGTAGGACTCGAGTCATAACAACACTGAATTAGAGGGATATGATTTTTTAAAGTGTCATTCAACAACCAACGCTGGAGGTGTGGGGATTTATATAAATCAAGTTTATTCATGTAACCTAGTTAACTCATATCAATTAAATGTTAATGGATGTGAAAACATTCGGGTAGAACTTAAACTAGACCCATCAAAAAATAAAAAAAATGTGTGGTTGGTATTGTATCCGGACATCCAAATTTTAATCTCAAACAGTATCAAATGAACATGGAGAAAACGCCAGAAAAATTAAGCTTAAATCATTCTATGTAGACACATGTGAAGACATTAACATTGACCTACTTTAGCAAAACTCTAGCGCTTCCATACAACATTATACAAGCAAAGATTTTATATTTCCCGAAGCTTTTCTTCTGACACTTGTCAAGGGCATTGCCAGAATAGAGAATGTAGAGCTGAGACTGCTTATAAAGCGCGAAAATATGAAAGAGAGATGTAAGTTTTTGATTGGACGTAAAGTGTCGACCAATCAAAAACAGAAGCGCTTGTGAGAGATTTTCAGAACGTAGACAAACTCCTTTTGCCGGCACAGGATTGGTTGAGAAACTTTAATGTAAGTGGCTTCTAAAGCAAATAGATGAAAAGCCGAGCGACCTTTCGCAAGGATTGAAAATGTATCATCGCTGTAATGTAAAGCACAAGATTAATTGGTCAGCTAATGTTGTCCAATTGCCGAGTCACAACTAAGGTTCGTGATTGGTTAATTTGCACGAGCGATTGAAGGCCGAGCGATCTTGAAAAAATTGACCTGTTCTCACAGATTTGAGAATGTGTTGCATGATTCTGTCCGGCAGGCGTTGAGATGTGCGACCCACGTACCTACTGTCACAGTGGCACGTAAATTCATAAACGATATTGCTCTGTTGAGAAGCAGGAAGCATATCTTTTTTGCTTGCGGGCAGATATCGTCTAGTCGTAAAAACGGCGCGAGGCTCCACAGAGAAATAACAGCGTTGAACTGGTGAAGCGACTTGCTTTTCGAACCTCGTCGAAATAGCACCCAACCATGGAAGATGTAGATAAACAGACATTTCTTCGGTCCATATGACGGTGGTCTGCGGAAGTTTTGTATCTTCCTGGTAATGGAAGAGTTGACCACGTGGTCGGAATAGCCATTTCCAGCCAAGATGGAACGGATGTTGTCAAATTCGTTCGAATAGATTTTCAATCCTTGCGAAAGGTCGCTCGTCTTTTCATCTATACACTTTAGAAGCCAATTGCATTGAAGTTTCTTTATCAAAAGGAGTTTGTCTACGCTCTGAAAATCCCTCACTAGCGCTTCTGTTTTTGATTGGTCGACACTTTTCGTTCGATCAGAAACTTACTTCTCTCTTTAATATTATCGCGCTTTACAGCGGTCTCAGCTCTACATTCTCTATTCTGACGATGCCCTTGACAAGTGTCTGACAAAAAGCTTCGGGAAATACGAAACCTCTGCTTCTGGCAATGTTCAAGTTCTGTACCACCAATTAACTGTTTAAACATTATATGAATTCTCCGCAGAGCCTTGGCTACACTCAGCTTACTAGATATGCAATTAGAATAACTGTGCCCTCTGCTACTCTGTTAGAGCACATATATACCAATAATGCAAGTCAACAAGTGTCTAGTCACATACTACTTTCTGACATATCTGATCAACTTCCTGTGATTTTAATGTTACGAAACTTCCAACCAACCAAACTAAGCTTTAGAACCAGAAAGAGAAGCATAACGAAATTTGTGCTAGAAGATTTTTTAACTGAAATGAATGAGTGCCTCAGTGTATATTTTGAAGGTATAAAAGCGCAACCGCCTGTTAATGCCTCGTTTGAACAGTTTATCAGTGTTTTCAAATCAGTGGTGGATACAAATGCTCGATTAAAACAAATGACGCGGAATGAACAAAAACTGGCTAATAAACCATGGATCACCAAAGGCATTTTGGTATCCATTAAACCTCATACGGTGATCAAATTTTCATTCGCATGAAGTCGTTTTGGGTCAAATTTGGCCCCAATTAGTTTTTCTGTAAGAAATGACGGTAAATGGACAAAACCACATAAGTATAAGCGGTTGGGAAAGACAAAGCCACTGCGTGAGCCCATTCTCGTTATTGGGCAAACGTTGAACGTTGAGCAACCAAGCTAAAGTTGAGAAACATCAATCATTTTCCACGGTGTCAAATTTAACCCCAATTGACATTTAGGTATGTACTGCAAAAATATGTAACATCACGATGAAAAAACATAAAATCAGAGAATATTTGATATGATAAACCTTGAAACAGAATGATTTAGAAATTTTTAAAGCAATTTAGCGTAAATTTTACGACCAGCATTAAGTTAATAGTGGTTTTTATTTGACATATTTTACGACTAGCTTTAACTGACTTTTATGCATGAGCTTCAGAAATATCACATAATATCATGAGAATCATAAAATCTGAAAATCTTTGTCGTGAAAAACCTTGAAACAGCTTGATTTAGGAGTTCTTAAAGCTATTAGCATAAATTTTACGGCTAACATTAGTTATTATAGTGATTTTTATTTTCTTGGGGTCAGATTTGACCCCAGTACCCGTATGAGGGTTAAGCGAAAAAAGGAACTACATAAACTTGCTTTGAAAAATAAATTGAACTCTTCTTTCCTGATATATGAAAATATCGTAACAGATTAACTCACATAACAGAATTGGCCAAACAGCAGTACTACGGTGATTTAATTAAGCAAACTAAGCATAATTCGGAACTAACGAGGAAAACAATAAATGATATGATTAAATACAAAAAGAAATGTTCATCCCGTATCATCACAAGTAAAAAATAATAATGATGAACTGATTAATTCTCCATCAGCAATAAGTAATGCTTTTAATGAATGCTTTAAAAACATTCCACTCCTGTTAGCTGATAATATTCCTACAAGCCTTCAAAGGATATCGTATGAACTTTTCGCCTACGAACTTACTTTAGGGGCCTCCAAATGCATTCTTTTGCGACCGATTACATTGGATGACGTCCTAGCTCACTTAACCAATTACAGTTGATCTAAAAGAGCAGTACAATAACCGATCACACTTGATCTAAAAGCACCAATTACAGTTGATCTAAAAGCACTGAAGTTGAAGGCATTCCAATTAAATTTATTAGGATGAGCAGTACAATAATAGCTCCCATCCTCACAAATCTGTATAATGATTGTATTGTTCAAGCCACTTTTCCCAAGATCTTAAAAACAGCGAAAGTTATTCCTAGTTTCACAGCTCAAATGGCTGAGTGGTAAGAGCGTCCGCCTCGGGAGCTGTAGACTTGGGTTTGATTCTGAGTCGGGTCAAACCAATGACATTAAATTTGGTATTCACAGCTTCCCTGCTTGACGCTCAGCATCAAAGGGACAGTGTGAAGAACAAGCCGGCAAGTTTACTTGCTGTGCGGTTGGGAAAGGCACTTAGCGAGATTCCCCCATCTTGGTGTGGTAAACAGATGGCCGGCAACTACTAAGCGAGCTCGCATAGCGCTGTGATCGCTTTCTCGTGATAGGAGAATAAATATGCTGCCAAATACAAACCAAATTCAAAATTATTCACAAGTCTGGATCTGAAATGATTGCTCAAAATATAGACCAATTTCGCTACGAGGCTATCTCTTTTTTCTGAAATATTTTAAAAATGTTTTCCTTCATGGAAAATTTATAACTATTTTAAAAGCAACAATTTGTTTACCGATAATCAGTTTGGCTTCAGGGAAAATATGTCAGCAGAACTAGCAGCATCGCAAATTTTTGAAGATTTTGTAAAATGCGTAGAAAATAAAGAAATTGTATGTTCTATATTCCTTAATCTAAAAAAGCCTTTGATACGGTGAATCATCAAATTCTTCTTTGCAAATCACAATGATATGGAATTAGGGGGTTGCCTTTGAGTTTATTAAAAAGCTATTTGTGTGACAGACAACAACGTGTAGTAGCACACCAGACAAAATCATCTTTGCAACAAATAACTCAAGGAGTACCCCAGGGATCCACTCTTGGACCCCTCCTGTTTTTCATATATAGGCTATAAATGACTTGCCTTCCTTTTGTACTTTGCGTGTTAGATTATTTGCAGACGATGCCAATCTCATTTTTCAGACAAATCTCTGTCTGTTATGAAACAAAAAATGAACGCTGAAATGATTAATATAGACGAGTGGATGAATACAAATAAGCTTTTTCTAAAGTAAAAGAAAACTGAATACATGTTAATAAATAAGCCTAAGGGCGAAAACTCTTTGTTTAAAATTAATATTGGCGATATTGAAATTGTTCAAAAGGAACAAATTCGTTGCTTGGATATATTAATTGATAATAAACTCTCATGGACACCACATATTCTTAAACAATGTTCCAAAATATCTAGTGGTCTGTGGGCATTAACAAATTTAAGTAGATAACTTGACACAACTATTACGAAATGTGTGTACTATAGCCTATTCTCATACATTCTCACCGCCAATATTGTGCATCAAGCTGGGGTCAAGCCTCTCTAACAGCTATAGCAGCGTTGCATTAGTACCGGAACGGCGTTCCGGTTCAAGATGAAGCTGCCGGAACGGCGTTCCGGTTAGCCAGCTATGCTACCTACTTTTTGCGTTACGCTACGTGTTTTGTCCTGTTTTTAGATTATTTCAGTGTTTCTTACCTTCACGCTTTCGTTACTACGTTACGTAACGTTTAAGTAGGCCTACTTACTGGCATTATGGCCGAGAGATTGTAGTGGCAATTTGTGTACCGACAGTAAATATAATAGACACTGTGACGTAACAATTTATTTAACTGTTCGAGCAGCCAAGTTGTGCAAACGTGGAAGCGTGGAAGTACATAATTACTAGGGCGATTTTTTATGACCTGTAAAATAAAATAAATATGACTTTATTTTTTGAAACATATGACTTTATTTTTAGAACAGCAAATTTATGCTGTTTTATTACAAACAGTACAGCCAAGATACAGCTAAAAATACTTGGGCGGACGTTTCGGCTCACATCTGGTGCCATTGTCAACGCTAAAAAGCTTACGTTATGCTGGGTCTTAAGCCATAATGCAAAAAAAAGGCTTCATGGTTTTTTTAATAAAATTGCTAACCAACTCCCTACTGTACCGTTTGCCAAAATTTATGCTGTTTTCCGTAATTAACATCTCATATTGTGTAAGTCTAAAAATGTATTTTGAACAAGAACATACTCAAAAGAACGAAGAATTCGCTTGAAAATCAGTAAAAAAGTTCAAAAGTGCGTCTTACAACAAGAAAGATATTCAACTGTTGAACACAATTTTTTGATAGAATGCGACGCGTGCATCGGTAAAATTTCGGTTTTCATGAATCATGGATTTTAACATCGAAAATGACCGTTCTACAGACGCTGATGTAGGCTGGTGCGCAACTTGGCATAAATTGCTGGAGAAATATCTTGTCTATTCGTCTCCACAATAGTTTTTGCATAACTTTTTCCTAAACTAACACTTAAAAAGTCGCTTCAAATGCTTCGTGAAAGTCGGCATGAAAACTTGAAAATTCTCATTGCCCCTCTCAACCTAAAATTATCAAGCTTAAAGCCTAGCATGGTGGTACTGGGGTTTAATAATTTGTATTTCATAACAAAAATCAATGATCATATTTAATGACCTGAAAAAGAAAATAAGATGACTTTTTATTACTTTACAACTCCTTAAATAGACCTCGTATCCAGGGGCGGCTCGTCCAGAGGAGCTGCGGAGCTGCAGCTCCCCCAGAAAATGCAACCAAGAAAAGTTTTTCTAAATTGAAAAAATAGTTTTGATTTCCAAAATTATCAAAAAAATCTTACTCAAATTTTCTGGCATAAAATTTGAAGAGGGTATACCCCCAACCCCCCTAGGATTTTTGAGCGAAAAAAAAATTAATTAGTTTTTGATTCAATCCAAGAACTGAAAAAGTAAATGGCAACACCCAATGAGTTGTAACTAATGACAAGAGTAGCTGCATTGGAAAACATAGATACACTCAGCTCCATTTCCCGCGCTTTTACGTAAAGCTAGAAATTGATATAAGAGCTTATACGGACATTGACACAGATTTCATCGCTCTGACATTTAGTGACATATTAGTTAAACCAATGTCAAGACATATTATTTATAGGTTGTTTAAAATATTATGTTTAGCGGCCTTTTTATGTATCTTAAATTAGTTTTATAAGCATAGCATGAAGTCTGCTTTAAACTTGACGGCTTTTCTGCTGCTTTTCATGAATGCGCCGCTGCAACAGCATTTCCAGATTTCGCAGCTCCAAATTTTTTTGATGAATGCAGTGCAGTAATGAAGTGCCGGTGTTCCACCGGTACGGTACGAGAGTTGAGTGCAGACGCTTTGAAGGTTTGAACAAATAAAAGAGTTAAGTTATCCAGTTTTGGATGCTGATTTGCTGCTAGGCTTAAAAGGTTACCAGTAGTTGGGCTATCAGACTATAGTACTAGTTACCAGCTAGGCTTAGAAGAATACCAGTAGTTTACATGTGCGGTCAATGGTAGGCTAGGTACGGTACAGTACCGGTAGATTAGCACAGGTTTCTGGTAAGTAGTGGAGGCAAATAGACCAACTATCTAACATAGCGCTAAGTTTTATCAACTTGATGAAGCAATAATAGGTATAACATGGATGAAGCAATAAAAGGTATAACATGGATATATGAAGTGTTAACAAAAGTACCGGCTGCTGGCCAAATCCAGTTGAGTTAAAGATTTAATTTTACTTTTTACCGTTACCGGTAATTAGTTAGGAAACACCTTCATTAGCTACTTGGAATTTGGTGTATGCTGGTCTGCTCTGTGCTCTAGGCCTAATTTGTTTTCGAAATTTGGAATGAAAAACTGCATAATGCAGGATTTGCATAGAGACACTGCCAAAACCAAAGAGATATCATACTACTAACCACAAGTTTTATGAAGTGACTTAGAAGTGGGGTGAAGCCTAGCCAAATTTATTTTCAAAAAATAACTAATTTTTTCTAAAACCAACGCAGAAAAAATTTTTTTGCTAAACAGTTTTGAAATATACCGGTATAATTAAAAAAATTCATTTCAACTCCATCAAATTATAATGCCAGAGTAGTCAAAATTGGCATTTTTTCTTGTTTCTTTGACTACTCTAACATCATAATTTTTTGATGAAGTTAAAACAGATTTTCGTGATTATTTCAAAAACTAGAAACTTTGGCAAAAAAAAGTTTTCTGCGTTGGGTTTAGAAACATTGATGTTATTTTTTGAAAATAAATTTGGCTAAAATGGCTACGCTTCACCCTGACTTTAACATCTTAAAAATTTTATGTATATAATTTTTGTTTTACTTCAAACGGTTTCAAGTATTTCAAATTTACCAAATGACAGTAAGTGCTCAGATAAGAGATATTTTGTACTAAAATTGTATGTAAATCAGAGTCATCGAGTTGATGATATGATGTATGTATTCACAGTTATTCAAACTCAAAGGGATGGTTACAATGTTTAAAGAGTTTATATATGCATGTAACTTGATAATGTTGGTGTTTATGATACTTAGCATGTTTATTTAGCTATCACATTATAATAAAAATTTTATATTGTATATATAATATATATACATATAATATATGATATTATAAAGTTTGATTACATAGTAGGTTTTATTGCAATGCTACAGCTTCTCGCTCAATTTTATATCGATAATCCCTTTTCAATCCTGTACTTTTTCAGCATTAGACATTAAGCTTGTTAGCTTTTTTAAAAATTTTTAGCTTTATCAGCAGCATGACTTAACTGATTTAAAAGTCGATTAAATCTTAACTGTTAAGCAAGTGATCCAACCTCAAGGGTCAGCAGTTGTTCTACTGTAAATGTAACGAGCTTGGATTTTTCCACTAACCGATCAGATGGCCGAGTGGATAGAGTGTCTGCTTCTGGATCGGTAGACTCTGGGTTTGATTCCGAGTCTGGTCAAACCAATTACTTAAACATTGGTATTCACTTCTTCCCTGCTTGACGTTCAGCATTGAAGAGACAGTGTGGAGCAAGCTGGCTAGTTTGCTTGTTGTGTCGTTGGAAAAGGCACTTAACGGGATTCCCCCATCTTAGTGTGGTAGACAGATGGCTGGCAACTCCTAAGCGAGCTCATGTAGCGCTTCATCGCTTTCTTGTGATAGGAGGAGGATAAATAATAAATGCAAATAATCTAATCTAATCACTTTTAAACGTTATTGGTGTGTAGTTCTATTGTAATTGTTCAGTCGACTAGCAATATATGGTATATATGCATAATTTAGTTTACCCATTCTCAACAGTAACTTGCTTTCAATTAGCTGTGTTTGGGAGTTCAAACTGAAATAAAGATTCTTATTAGCTTTGTTTGGTAGTAAACGTTGTAGTTGGGTGAGAATGGAAGAAAATACGGTTGAATATCTACAAAGCATTAATTTCGACAGGCTGACATTACAGCAAAAAATTGATTTGAAAGGCAAAGGAAGACCAATTCCTAGTTTGATGATTAGCAAAGCTGCATCTAGTCGAGGAAAGTCTTATGTCCGGCAGTTTAATGCAGATTTATATTCCAAAAATGTGTGGCTATGCGGTTGCAATAAAAAAAATGCATTATTTTGCTTTCCTTGTTTGTTATTTGGAGGGGATTCAGCATGGACAAAAACTGGTATTAAGGATTTGGTCCACATTACACGAAAAATTGATAAGCACAAGGCTTCAAAATCCCATGTCAATAACATGCTAAATTTATCTTTGTTGGGTTCAGTTAACATTGCTTCGCAGTTGGATGCAGGACATAAATCTCTTTGGCTCGTCACAACAAACAAGTTGCAGAAAACAGAAAGATTTTGTCAAAAATCATTGATTGCGTTAAATTTTGTGGAAGGCATGAATTACCATTAAGAGGACACAATGAAACAAATGAGTCAGAAAACCCTGGAGTGTTCCGCTGCCTTGTTGATTTTGCGTGTGAAATTGATTCAAGTCTTCGCGCACATTTGGAGTCTAATTTGATCTTCAAAGGAACATCAAAGACTATTCAAAATGATATTTTGGAGAGCATTTTGGATCTTTGCAGGAATCAAATAAGATCTGAAATTGAAAGTTCGGATTTTTTGGCTGTCATGTGTGATGAAACGACAGATGTGCATGATAGAACACAAATGGTGATTGTATTTCGGTATGAAGCACTGGGCAAAGTTGTGGAAAGATTTTGGGGGTTTTTCAATCCTCCTGATTTGACAGCTGCTTCATTGGCTTCCATTTTACTGGGTGAATTGGACAAAGTTTTGGGAAATGATCATAGTAAGCTTGTGGCACAGACTTATGATGGTGCAGCTGCTATGAGCGGATCAAGAACAGGTGTGCAGATTAGAATAAAAGAGCAATATCCCAATGCTCATTTTATTCATTGTTATGCTCACCAGTTCAATTTGATTATGCAGAAAGCTTGTTCTCAAAATAGAAGTGCAAGGATATTTTTTAACAATTTATCAGGTATATATACACTTCTTTAGCAGTACGGTAGTAATAATGATGAGGTAAATTTTATTTTGGATGAAGTTTTGTGGGAAGTGAAAGCTTAACATTTAGTTTTAGTTCAGAAGTACAAGGATATTTTTCGGCAATTTATCAGGTATACACTTCTTTAGTAGTAGTTAATGATGAGGTAAATTTTATTTTAGATAAGGTTTTGTGCAAAGTGAAAGCTTTACATTTAGCTTTAGTTGACAGTACTTTTTTCACTTGTAGTCCAATTGCCTCCGCAAAATTTGTTTTTATTAGGCATTCCGACTTTTTTCTCCAACTCTCCTCAAAGGATGGCTGTGTTGGAAGAAATTGCTCACCGTCGAATTCCAGGTTCGTCAGCTACTCGATGGAACTTCAAAAGTCGAACCGTCCGAGCAGTTTTTGAGTTAAAAGATTCGCTGATCGAATGCTGCAACAAGCTTGAATCGTCAAACTCTGCTATTACTGGAAGTGCAGCAAGCGGCATAAAACGAATGTTACTGGATTCGAATTTTCTATTTTGGTTAGAGTTTTTTTATAAGGTGATGCCACATGTTGATATTTTATTTGCACAGCTGCAGTCCTCTTCGGTAGATGCAGTGAGAGCTGCTTCACACTTGACAGCATTTTCTGGCGCAATTCAACAAGTGCGCGACAACTTATCCCCTGCGTCTATGTATACTGAAACACTAAAGAGAAGATGCGATGATGGAAAAATTAGAGATGCAAAAGAGGTGTGCGACTTAATTTTCGTCCAGTGCCAAGAAAGGTTTAGATTTATGGGCCATCTGGAAGCTAGCAAGTTGCTGCGTTTTGAAAATGCTTCCGAATACCTGCAGTTATTTCCTTCAGCTTCATTGGAAAACTGTGCAGAGGCCTATCCAATGGTAAACAGTTCAAAGCTGCAAAATGAGCTGTGTATCTTGTATTCCAGAAGGGATATCTACCTTGACAAAAGCCTTTTAGGTTTGCTAGTGAGCTTGTCTTGCGATGAGTTTATGCAGGAGATATTTCCTGAAGTAGTCAAGCTGTTGAAGATAGTGTTGACGACACCAATGACTACTGCTGAACCTGAGCGATGTTTCTCTACTCTTAAGCGGATCAAAACTTTTTTGAGGAGTACAATGAGCACTGATCGATTATCAGCTTTAGCAATGGTTTTTATTGAAAGCAAGTTGATGTCAGCGATTAAGGATTTTAATGAGCTAGTGATTGATCTTTTTGCTAGATCGAAAGTCAGGAGAATTAATTTGATTTACAAGTGATACGCGTCCATTTGTTAAGCATTTAGCAACCAATGTTTTTTGCATGAGATAAAATAAGTGATTTGCATAAGATTTGTTGAGAGAAACTAAAGAACTGAATGTTTGTTGACTTTGGGAGGAAAATAATGTCACAGTAATTATCATGACTGGACGTTTCGACAAGAGAGATTCAACCGTCATCATCAGCAGTCTGCCAATCACTGCACTGGTGATGATGACAGCTGTTGTTGAAACGTCCAGTTGTGAGAATTGCTATTGTTTTTCCTAAGGCTATTTTCGTCCCAATTTACTGCATTTATTGACTTTTATTATTTTTTTTACGACCTACGATACTGATGTGTGAAGGTCGGTTCGGTATTGGATTTTTGTTAGCTTTATGCATATTCGCTCTGCTGTGTTTTGTTGCTAATATTTATTTTTTAACTGACATTCATTTTCGTGACAGATGATACAAAAAATGGTACATGCTTTGTTAATTATATATAATACTGTAGCTTTTAATGTAGTGTCTTTTCAAAGGGTGCTGACTTATGTCTGTGGCTCATATGTTGTAAAGTTCTCGGTAAGTAATCTCCAGGCTTAACTTGCTTATGCTTTAAATATGGCTGGAAGCGTTGTTGATGTTACACAGTTTCTTGACCTTTGAATTAATTAGTCACAAAAATTGAGTCTTCTAAAATCTGAATGTTAGCTTTGTGATTGGCCCATTGCCTTGATGTTTCATACCGATCAGATGGCCGATTGGATAGAGCGTCTGTTTCGGATCGGTAGACTCGGGGTTCGATTCCGAGTCGGGTTAAACCAATGATTTAAAAATTGGTATTCACTGCTTCCCTGCTTGACGTTCGGCATTGACGGGACAGTGTGGAGCAAGCCGGCAATTTCGCTTGTTGTGCCATTGGGAAGGGCACTTAACGGGATTCTCCCATGTTAGTGTGGTAGACAGATGGGCGGCAACTGCTAAGCGAGCTCGTATAGCGCTTCGTCGCTTTCTCGCGATAGGAGGATAAATATGCAAATAAATAGAAAAATAAAAAATATCTCGAGTAAATTTAAAAACTTTTCATATGCAGATTCTCCAGAAAGCTACCAATCCTACCATCGCACTAAATCAAGAAGACAAAGCTACGAACATTTACTTGAAATTGCAATAATGCGTGATGCAAAACGAAAAAATTCTGCATAAACTGATTTACACCATTTTTTGTCAGCATAACGCTTATGAGCCTACCGAGCCTGATTTTTAAGAAAAAAACGAACATGTTCTAAGCATAGGCTACCGCCAGCTTGTTCGTACAATTTACTGGACTTAACATGTTGGATGAATTTCACCGAGTTAGATCAAACTTCAAAGCCTTCTGGTACTTCTTGCATTGCTCCTGCTATGTAAGCCTGATCTCAAGATTTTATATGCATATAAAAAATACATCCGCGAAAAACGTACAAGTATTGGTTTTCTTGGTGATTTTCTGCGTGGATTTAAATGGTTCTAAAGAGCAATGAAACCGTGGGTAAAGAATGCGATGACGAAGGCAATGGCCAAGTTTCATGATGATGCTCAGTAACAATGAAATTGGAAAAATACGTAATTCTAATGCTGAATCGCAACTTCGCGTGGAATTTTAAACAGCAATTGTTTTCGATGAAAGTGGAACAACGTAAAAAACACGAGACAAAACTCGCCGCCTTACTTGCATGAGCTGGTGGATTTGGTGAAAGGAAAATAACCTTAGCTACCAAGTGTTGTTGCTGAACTATATACATGCTCAAGTTTTCTGAAAAAGCGTTTGCCGAAAAAGAAACTGAGAATCGACTGTTTCACCGACAAATGAAATGTTAGGTTGTTTTTGGCGCTTTTTAACTGCTACGGTTTTTGTAGCACCAGGACTGACTTACAACACGACTAATTTGCACATCACCATTTCATTCTCCTCGCTCACCCTGGTGCTGAGCGCTAAGCTGGGTAGCTATATGGATATCATTTTTTTAGTCTTTGGTATGACTCGACCAAGTATCGAACCCAGTCTCCAAGCTGCAAAGCGAACGCTCGAAACACTAGGCCAAGCAGCTGGTAAATGTTGCGTGCTTTTTGAAAACATATTGATCTTGATTTTCACTGCATTTTCTGTAAGCTCAGCAAATTGGTATTGTCTGCAGCGTCGCGTAGTGGTTAGAAGCGTCGTTTTCAACTGTTTTTTTGCTGCAAAGCTATTGTTTCAACTCCTAGCTAAGCTTTGTTGTTTGTCTTTGGAAAAAATGATTAACGATAATCAAATAAAAAAAAAAACAAATTAATGATTTGGTGTGAGGCTTACGCCGAAGCGTGTAACGAGTGACGTGGCCATCTCCGAGGCTTAGTGCCTGGGCAACACAGCTTTGAACAACGAAGAATCATCGCAGTGGTGGCGAGTCGTTGGCAACGCTGCATCCGATTTGACCGACCCAGGGATGGAACCCCAGACCTCCCGCACCGATAGCGATGTCTGTTACCACCACGCCAACTTGCTGGTGTTGACGTATTTGCTTTTGTCAAAACACATCTACATTGTCGATGTTTGTGCGGTAGACGTAAACTTAATTGGGCGATTTTGCCGTCAACCTTGTATAAGCGTGGGCTCCAGCTGCCTGAAATCATGACCCTTGAAGAGTTACCTACTTCGTTATATTTTGACGATGTGATAATAGCAAATTAAACTTTCGTGCGGAATACTCCCATTATGAACTGGAGCTCTTTAGTGGTGAATTAAAAATTAGCCGGAGCGTATTGGACTAACACTCAATGTGGTTGTTTTTAGGTAAGCTTATAACTTATAAGAATCCTATTGCTTGATAAAAAACCTATATTTGCAGCACCCCCAAGAATAAACTTCACGAGCCGCCACTGCTCGTATCAACGTAGTTTTTTCGCGATTATCGGTTTCATAAGTTTTAATCCTACCAAAAAAAATATAACTTTAAACACTTTTATCCCCCTTAATAATTACCACTGCTGCAAGCTAATACAGATAAATCTCGTTGCTATACCATCTCGTTACTATGCCACTCTCGATACTATACCACTTTTAACCATCCCCAACAAAATTTAATACAAATTGAATAGGGAATAAATTTGCTATGCCACCCTTTACACTCGCTACTATGCCACGTGAGATTTATGGATACTGTACTGCAGGGGTGGCCAACCTTTTGATTCCATGCGCCAATATTTTTTATCCTTAATTTAGATGCGCCACATGAAGCATCCATTTTTTTTCAGTCCTTTAAAGCAAGGGCGTGCAATATCGATGAAGAGCAAAAAAAAGGGTCTTCACTTCACGCCCCCAGACAGTGGTGCACCCAGGATTTGGCAAAGAGGGGCCACAACCGGGGATCTGGGGGTGAAACCCCCTAGCCGCCAACGGATTTTTACGGTTTTCATATAAAAAAAACACTCATTTTAGCACAAAAGGACGTGCAGTGAGTGCAGTAACTACGGATAATGCAAAAACATTTTAGCAGCTTACGTCTAAAATCGCCCTCAGATGTTCTGTTTTCCACCGAAAAATATAGGTGGAGGGCAAATAAAAAAAAATAAATGAACAAAAAATTAGTGAGTAGAAGTGGCTTGTCATCAAAAAAGCGCAATGCGCCGCTTTTAAATAGCCATTGCGCCACGTATGGCGCATGCGCCATAGGTTGGCCACCCCTGCTGTACTGCATAACAGTTTTGTGGATAAAAAACAGCCTTGTTACATGACAATGTACTGTACAAAAACAGAGCGTGGCATACTGGCATCCTAGTTAATACGGCAGGGAAGCGAAAAATTGGGTGTCAAGTGATTGCCTGGAAAATGAAATGCTTGAGAACATGCGACAACTGACGATTATTCAGAGTTTTGGCTTGAGTTGCATAACTTGGGGAATACATTACGTGTACTGTACAAAGTGTACATACACTGTAGTCGTTTATCCTTTTGTTCGCTGTGTTTATTGCTTCGTCAATGCTGCAGCAAGCTCTTGTTACTACGCCACTCTTGTTACTATGCCATTTTTCCTCAGTCCCAGTGGGTGGCATAATATCGAGATTTGACTGTATGCCCTGATTACAAGTGCGCTCCGCATCGCTAATAACAACCAATATAGTGGGTTGAGATTGGCTGTGACACATCAAATTTAAAGAATTAAACCTCGTTTTTTCCTGATTTAGCATACAAAGTTTTTGCTATATTTGGTGAAGTAGCTGAGAGACTCTTAATACTTTGACTAGTTTACGTATGCTAGTTATAGCCTAATAGGCTATGCGATACATTGTATCTTTACAACTCGCCAGCTGCTTCGTGAAGTTAATTTAATTAGCATAACTGAGTTCACTTTCGATATTGAACATGTGACTATGTCAACAACTGCCGATGATTATTTGATTCGAGTTTGCAGCAGTACGATTGGTATCCACTAGACCAGTGGTTCTCAACCTTTTTTCTTTCGTCGCCCATTTTTTTGTTGCACAAAAGTTCTGTGGCCCATTAACTTTTTATCCTTCCTAAACGAGTATTCATCCCCAGGAGCGGATTCAGAAAGTTTTGATGGGGGGAAGTAATTTTGAATTAGGTTGAATGTTAGCTAAATACAAAGACGTTCAGACGTTTAGTCCCAGAAACGGGCGTAAATAAGCCTTTTTAAAATGTTTCATATCAGGGGCGTATTTACAAAATTTTTCAGGGAGGGGTATCAAATTTCGTCACTTTTTCAAGCATAGTGCTTTTCCAGTAGAGTTGAGTTCAAGCAAATAAAGTAACAAAAACGACTCTAGGGGGGTCCGGGGGCATGCTACCCTGAAAATGTTTGAAAATTTGCGTGCTGTAATGGCCATTTTAGTGCTTTTTGAGCAATTTTCAGGCAAATTTTGTTTATAGTTTTAGCCCCTGATTTTGAGTGCTTTACCAAATATGATGCATTTTCGCCCAGTTTCGATTATGCTTGCTTAAGGCGACTCAGGCATATTTTTATGAAGAGGTTCAAAATTATGGCAAATTTTTATTTATCCAAAGCATTGTGGAAAATGGCTGGTGGGAGGGAATGCATCCCCACATCCCCCTGGATTCGCCCCTGTTTATCCCTTCAACTTGCAAATTCCACCTTAGGGAGCCAAGTGGCTTGCTTTGAGAACCACACTGTAGTTGTAGCCGGTTAAAATCTAAGTCCATACATGACGCGATAGAAGGCATTGATTGCATCACGCCACCAACACAACGAGAAATAAGTTCCGGCGATCGCCTAGATTAGTTTCACAACCTTTCCACGAAACTACACACTATTAATTGAATAACTGGAATGAAAATTATCTCTCTGTAGCAAAAAAACAGCAGCGTCATTCATAGTTACTTCCGTCAAAACTACTAAACAAACACAAAAGTGTAAACTTAATTATAGTGACACAAATAAAACAGAATTTTTCAGTAAATCTAGCAATTTTTTTAAAAGTTCTGTGGCCCACCTCAAAATGTTTCCATGGCCCACCAGTGGGCCATGGCCCACTGACTGAAAACCACTGCACTAGACAATCATTTTGCTTTTTCGCACCTCCTATCGCTTGTAGAGGTATGTTCAGTGATGGGATTCAGGGGGTTCGCACGGGTTCGCGCGTACTCGTTCTTGGAATGTCAGGATAATCAGCGAATCCGTTCTTGCTTTTTTTTACAGACATTAGACCTTTCTGAGGGAACCTGTTGTTAGTAAGCACGATACAAAAGAGAACCTGCTCTTAAAATTTTGAATCCCATCACTGGGTATGTCACTCACTCAGCCGTAGGACAGCATTTCATAATAACTTAGAATTAAATGAGGACAAAAATTTGATGACGTCACAAAGCTTCGACATGTTACGTCTTAAGCTTGCGTTCCGGCTGGAAAAAAATCTCAATGCATCCCTGGCTATAAGCCCTGGAAAACTCTACAGAACAAAGCCTTGCGAATTATAACCCACACTTGCCAACGTAATTCTGCCAAGCCACTATATTTTTCGCTCCGAACGCTAAAATTTGAAGACATCGTTAACTTACAAATTGCTAAATTAATGCATCAATGCAGCAATAAAATTGAGCCTATGCATTACTTCGATCTTGTCCAAGTGGACCATACCCATAATCACAATATACAAGAAATGCGTTTTATACAAATTTTAATCAGCATGATGTCAGAAGAGTACTGGGTAAAAAAAAAATTTTCTTCTGTTGGGCCAAAAACATGGAGTAAAATTCCTGGGGATAATAAACTTTGTGATATTCACAAATTTAAAAAAGAATGTAAAAAGTTTTTGGAATTTTTAATTTCATTTGGTGACCGATTTTCTAGAAAGTTTTTAGTAAATCAATAGTAGTAGATTAGATCAATATGACGATTAACAGTAATTGATAGCTAGATTTCGATTTATCAGTGCTTGTTTTTGAGTTTGCAGTATGCTTTCCTGATTTGCAATCTCTATTTTAGTTTGTCTTTGGTTAGTTGGTTTTTTATTTTTTGGTTTTTGATTGGGTCAATTGTGTTAACGTTTTGTGTTCAGTGAAAAATACTATTGTTTTAGAAGCTAGCTATTCATGGCTACTGACTTTGGTGATCGAATGGTCTTTTCGTTGTCTCCTGTTGCAATTTCATAGTTTATATTTTTGTTTTCGTAAATGTGATCAGTTTATAGCTACAAATAAACGTGATTGACTGATTGTTATATTTCCGGCCTTACGTGCAATCAGTCCTACCTCTTCGAAGATCATAAACGCTCGTATCGCATGCATATGCCATTCAAAGCAATATGTCGACCTACCATGAAGCCAAAGAGAGGAATTCTTAAAATTACACAAAACTCGAAATGACACGCATTAGTTTTTTAGTGCCTTCTGACTTTTGGCTTGTGCTTCACCCATTCGCGTGCTCTGTAGCGGGGTAGCGCAACAAGCTTCAGAGGTCGCAGGAAGTATACAAATTTATGCAAAGTATTGCGTATTCCGTATTTATGCTGTTGTACTTTTTAAACTTAAAATTGGTGCAATTGTGCAAATATCATTCTTAACCTAGCTGTCAGTTCTGGCACATCGCTGGGCTAGTACAAAATAGTGAGGCACCGGATGAATTTTTTCGCTTTCTTGTCAAGTGACACACCTGCAGGTCTATGCATAAAATGTTTTGTTTCGTCACTTTGGCATCACATACGTGGCACAAGTGGATGCATGTTTTTTTACCGGCATTAACAAATATTGAGCCACCGCTGGATTGGCTTTGTAGGAGAAAGCAATCGCACCCATCACATTAATATGAATGTGTTTGCTTTTTTGTTTTTAATATGCTACTTAAGCGTAAACGAGTAGGCATCAGAATCAGAAATTATTTATTTGTGGCCGGCATGTAGCACAAAAACGGGCATGTAGCACAAACACATAAAAAAGCACAACATTAATTGGAGAACTTTTTGCGACAGGGAGACTGCGAAAGACCTATCGGTCATCGAGTCAAGCAGTCACCCTATAGATCTAGAAAGATTCGTAGATATTAAAAACTGAACTTAAAAATAAATAAATCTTAAGTTTTATTACTGTGTGAGTCACACAGTGTGACAATCTGAAAATGAATGATACATAGGAACCAACGATAGGCAGAGATGGGCAGTACCGGGTACTATTGTACCGCGGTCCTTTTTAGTACCTTCCATTGTTACTTTTTAAAAATTGTACCGAAGTACCGGTAACGTGGTTCTTTTTTTAGTTTAAAACGGTACTTTCATTGTTTATGGAATGGAGACAATAATACTCAAATCCATATCTAATACGCAGAACTCATGGCTCTGTGAGTCATGTGCCGAGTGTGAGTCCACGGTGAGCCTCTGCGTGGCGTGGTTTGAGCTTCTCGCCAAATGCGCAGTGAGCAGTGACTGGTTAGTGATCAAAGGTGCAGAATATTATGGTGCTACCTTGTCGCTACTAATATGTGATCACGTTATTGTCAAATCAAATCTTCATTATACTCGCCGTATTACGCCGAAGCGTGTTACGAGTTGCGGATCCCATCTCCGCGGCTTAGCGCCTGGGCAACACAGCTCCGAAGAAACGTCGCAACGGTGGCGAGTCGTTGGCGACACTGTGTCGTTTGATCTGCCCGGGAGTCGAACCCCAGACCTCCCGCACCGATAGCGTGCGCTTAGCAACAGAGCTAACGGCCGGTATCACGTTATTGTGTTATCTCAAATCCAACCGATCCAATTGACAATAGTGCCGTACCAAGGAATCGCAATACTTTTTCTAAAAAGTACCGTTAAGTACCGGTACCGACGGTACTTTTAAAGCACCGAGTGCCCAACACTGACGATAGGATGTAGCAAGGTGGTGTTTGTACTGTATTTGGTTTTGAATGCTTTAAAAGAAGAGTTCCAAATTTAATTGCATTGAGTGTTTTTAGTTTACGGTTTTCGATAATTACCGGTATTGAAACGCTTATTTCGCACTGTTTGTCATTTAATTTAACTATGAAGGGTCGCGAAAAATTTTAGTAAATTAAAACGGGTCGCGAGCGAAAAAGTTTGGGAAAACCTGCTGTACATGGTACAGTTTCCAATGCATATGTTAAAAGTAAAGTCAAAACAGTTTTGTTAATTTTAAGTTAGCTATATTGAGAAATAATGAGAATAAACTTGTTAAAGGAGCCCTTGCCCCTCCTCCCTTTTCAGTGACAATGCAATGCAAATAATAACATAGAACTGTCTTATCGTAGACGTCGCCAACATTATTTCAGCCATAATGAACGCAGAGATCTTAGCGATCCATTCCATGGCTACAGGAGCTTCTGTTTAGGGTTGAGATAGTATAGCATCTTAATGGCAATGAAAAATTAAAATAGTTTTCAATGAAAATTTGAGAAAAAGCCAAAGCTATCACACTTTATTTTTAAATTGAGGTCGAAACTTTTGGCTGATTTTACAAAATTGACTAAAGTTTAAACAAAACATAGCAGTCTCTTGTCCTTTTTTTTTGTCCAATCTCCAAATCGATTCGCATTAGATATTTGATAGGCCTGCAGCGTGAGCACAAAATGTTTTTTTTAAACTTTGATGTGGTAAAACCAGATAAAACAAAAAAAAGTCGCTGAAAAAATTTCATCGATAACCTAAAAAATGTTATGAGTCGAGCTATGCAGCAGAGTGTCAAGGAGTTTAGTTAACGCAAAGCAACACAAGGAATTCTTTGTGACAGCAGCCTATTGTCTGTGCTCTTATTTCCTAATCGACAGGAAATAGAACCGCTCTTCTCGATGCGTTGTATCTAGCGCTTGTAGATAAGTTGTATCTAGCGTTGGTATAAAAGTCGTAAAACAAGAAAAGGTTACGAAACTGCTGAGTAGTAACAGAGAAAAAAGACGCTACATGAAACCAGCAAACTGAGCAGAAGCTAGACAACAATTAGCAGAAAGTGCTAAAAATCCGGTGCATATCTGCAAAAAACGGCCGAACCTAAAACTCAATTTAATGCCTTCGTTTAAGTGAGCTTTGTACAGCAGTATCCTGCTTACACCGAAAAATGTTTGAAGTCCAACTCGATTAAAGAACTTTTCAAAATTGTTCTTACCTAAGGGGGTCGAGTGGAGTCGTACTAGAGTTGTTGTAAAATGATAAAAGTGGCCTTTTCGGTGTCATGATGCGCATTGCCACGCAGTGATGAACTGGCGGCTAGTGACCAAGAGCTTAGTTCTAAAAGTACTTAAGTCACAAAATACACTTTTGAGATAATGGCATTTAAAGTTTTCCGTATAGCTGTGAAACCATATGTTGCGCGCGCAGCGATTACTAATTAAAAAGGTCTTGAGGACTTTTCTTCGAAATTTTTTTTATTCAACATATAGAATGCATGATAAACAATCAATATTTACTCTTAACCCATTTTTCCTGAAATGTGACTAAATTACTTTTAGAACTAAGCTCTTTAAACGGGTACACAGCGTGACGCGATTCGGCAAAAATAGAGATGGAAAAAACAGTTTTTTACGATTGTTTTTTTGGCCTGTTTTTTTTATTTAAATTTTTTAGTAAGGAATAGTTTGGTAATGATGTGTTTTAGATGACAAATGTTTATTCCGAAGTTTTCCGCTAGCTCCGCTTCCTTCATGGGTATATTAATTAGAAACAGTTTCCAGATAATAAAGTACATCAATATGTGGCACCCAACTTCAAGCAACGTTGTCAGATCTAGGTCCTAGGACACTGCACCAGAGATATAGGTAATAGATATAGGTTGTCTGAACAGAGGTCATTGCGCCAGAGATGTCTGATTCAAACATGCGCGTAATTGACCTTTGCAAAAAGATTCTATTTTGATTAAGAGCTTGATTTTACTCACCCGCAAGGGGGCGCCGCAGAACTATTGCCATACGCCACTGCAGTACGATCACAACCAGATTTGATCTCGTGCAGGGTTTTTCAACCTTTTTTCCCTCATGCCTCACTAAAATGATAAATCATGGCGGTGGCTCATTTACTTCTATTTTAAAGCATAAAATGAGCGTAACAGCATGATTAGGGAAGCTAATGCTGTTTTCTAGTCAAGGTCTGTGGACCACTAAAAACAGTGCCGTGGACCGTGGCCCACATTCGGGCCCTGGCCCATAGGTTAAAAACCTCCGGTGTAGTTGTTGGCGTATTAGGCTGTGGAACTAACTTTGCGGGTTTGATGCTCAACTACGACATTTTCCATGATGTATGTAATCCATTAACTTAATATAAAAACCTAGACAGCAACTAATTACTTGGCTTAAAAAAAAGATCACAACCAGATTAAGATGCCATTTTGTCTTTTCTATGAAGCGTTAAAACTAAGGTAGCAACAGCAGCGCTAACAGAAAAAACTTTTTAATGAAAAAAATTCATATTTTGTTTTGGATGATGTTTTTTTACATAAAAAAAAGCAGAAAAAAACAATGTTTTTTTGTTTAAAACAAGTTTTGTTCAGGGATAGTAAAACTAAAAAACGTGTTTTAAATTTGCAGTTCCGTGCATTTAAACAAAAAGCAATGTTTTGAATTATCATTTACATCTCTAGAACTGTAGAAGCCCACGTTGTTTTCATTTCCTACGTAATGGTACCAGGGTTTTGTGATTCGGGTAAGGGCGTCCACTTGGCAATCGCGAGATTGAGGTTTTATTTCCGGTCCAGTAATGCTTAAGACTTTAAATGGTATTCGCAGCTTCCACGTTACACACTCGGCATCAGCGAAAATGAGAAGGGCCAAGTGTAACCTATATGTGTTGTTTACCTTGTATGCACAGTACCCTAACAGCGTTGAATCATGCATGATTGACAACTGAGATATGCAATGTGCCGTTGTTTGACTTTTATAGCCTACAAGGCATAGCATTAAAAAAAAAAGTTACACCAGTGGCGGCTCGTGAAGTAAAAACTTGCGGGTGCTGCAAGAATTATATTCAACGTAAAACAGCAACATTTTACTCACGTTAAGCAACCGTCTTCACGTGCTGTGCGTTGTACTGTTCTGGTCACTTTTTAGGTAATAACAACAATCAGCAATTGAAGGATACTCGACAAGAATGGTTAAATAATTTTACTCATAAATAACAGCACATCATAAAATTTTAACAAAAGCCATAAAGCTGTCTAAAAGTATGTTTACGAATCTGAAAAGTTTTTTTTATTTTTGGCAGTCACGCGTACGGTTCGAACTTATGTTAAAATTCTATTTGAATTTTACTTTTTGAATTTGAATTTTGAATTTTTTGAATTCTATTTGAATTTTACGTCTTTAATTAGCTGTTTAACAAACTCGGCTGAGTAGCAGCAATTATGAAACGTTACACAAAATGATAAATAACGAAAAAATTAATACAAAAAGGAATGAAAAACAAATTTGACATTGAACTAATTGAACCAGGATAAAAATTCAGTCTTATCATTACATAACCTCAATCAACATGCAAACCCATCATGCAACTTTTACATCGTGTTCAGCGTCATAACTAGTTAGAGCTTTTTGCTCATATACAATGCAACCCCACTTTCATTTGCAACCGTCCCCAAGCAATAATGTTTAACGAGAGAATCAGCAGGCTATATTAGTAAGTCCCCAACTCTGGTTTACAGTTTTATACTTTTATCACTTCATTATCTGAGTGATTCCGTATCATCTGGGTAGTAAATTAAAAATCTATGAGACAAAAATGCCAAAAAATGTTATATACGAGTAGGCCCCTACTGCATATATATTTTTTAATTAGTTGCATTATCAATTTCATTTAGTTAGATATTGAACACCAATTTCGAAGTTGTTGGTTCTATTCAACTTGGAATCAAGCCAGAGCTTCAACTTCAGATGCAGACTCATTACCCACAGGACCATCGGTAGATGATGATTGCATTTATTAAAAAATATTTCAAAAACATTATATTTGGCTTGAAAAATGTTGACTGGAGGGCCGCTTTAGTTTAGGCTGTCTACTCACACAAAAATACAGTGCACTAACATTAAGTCTTAAACTTAGGCATTTTGTAGCTATTTATAAGATGCTCAATTTTTATTCCAAAAAAAATGTTTATTTGCCATCAGTCTATTTATTACTAGGAAAAGTTGTCACACAAATAGATCCGTAAATTGCTCAGGTTTTAAATATTAACTTTTAAAGTGTAATCACAAAATTATTGCAATAATCACACCAAACACTAATGGGGACCTGTGGCAGTGTGGTATTGCTTTTAAATAAAATTCCACATAGGCCTATATGTGCAGTACCGATGGATATCGAATAAGCCTAGCTTCAATCATACCAACAGGTCTACTGGTCAGTGGTACATGCGTAGTATTATTCCCCAATGAGTTGCGGTAGCTAGACGTAAATACCATACCCTATTCAGTACCGGTAAGCCCGCAAATAGGCTACAAGTCGGCATTTGAACTTTTTCATAAAACCACTGGACCATGTGGGACAAGTACACCTGTAGGAACCAAGCAGCTACGCGATTTTTAACTTTAGTCTAAATTAGAGCTTCTACTGTTTCAACTAGGTCCAGATCTGTAAATTTAGCTATTTGAACTACCACCAGTTAACAGGTTGTAAAACGCTAAAATTATTTTTCAAACTTTTCATTTTTTTCAGAGCTACCAGTACCTGAGAAAATAGCTGACTAGCCTATACGGTAATGTTTTATCTGGCCTCAAGCAGACAGATAATCTTACAGCCTGACAACACCGAACATACACTTGCTGCAACTACCAAACTTCTTAAGCTTAATAACTAAACCAGTACCGCTAACAAAAATCATAACCTTTAATTTTAGCTCAGATTAACAGCTCAGATTTAGCTCAGATTAACAGCTCAGATGGCCGAGTGGTATAGAGCGTCTGTCTCTTGAGCTGTAGACTCGGGTTTGATTCCGAGTCAGGTCAAACCAATGACTTTAAAATTGGTATTCACAGCTTCCCTGCTTGACGTTCAGCATTGAAGGGACAGTGTGGAGAACAAGCCGGCAAGTTTATTTGTTGTGCCGTTAGGAAAAGCACTTAGCCAGATTTTCCATCTTGGTGTGGTAGACAGATGGCGGGCAACTCCTGAGCGAGATTGTATAGCGCTTTGATCGCTTTCTCGTGATAGGAGGATAAATATGCAACTAAATAAATAAAAAATAAATATAAAAATTTGTTCAACGTTTTCACACAATAACGGCACCTGTCATTCCGCTAACAAACGGATTGTGAGTAGTGTAGTATGCGCAATCGAAGCCGTTTTAGGCTTAGGAGGAGCCAGGCGGAGTCAGGCGGAGCCAGGCGTAGGCGGAGCCAGGCGGGGGTGGAATGACAGGAGGGATTTTTTTTGGTAGGAGGGATTTTTTTTGGTAGGAGGGATTTTTTTTTTGGTAGGAGGGATTTTTTTTGGAAGGAGGGATTTTTTTCACAGGCGGGATTTTTTTTTGGTAGGAGGGATTTTTTTTTGGTAGGAGGGATTTTTTTGGTAGGAGGGATTTTTTTTCACAGGCGGGATTTTTTTTTTGTAGGAGGGTTTTTTTTTTGTAGGAGGGATTTTTTTTGGTAGGAGGGATTTTATTGGTAGGAGGGATTTTTTTTGGTAGGAGGGATTTTTTTTCACAGGCGGGATTTTTTTTTTGTAGGAGGGATTTTGTTTTTGGTAGGAGGGATTTTTTTTGGTAGGAGGGTTTTTTGGTAGGAGGGTATTTTTTTGGTAGGAGGGATTTTTTTTGGTAGGTGGGATTTTTTTTTCAGAGATTGAGGGGTCGAATTTTCTACAGCGTTGCACAGTGGTTTGGAACGTATGACGATCACGAGGTTAATGATTCAACTCCCAGCCTAGTCTTGTTTCGTCCTTGGATAAAATGCTTCAATTTTTTTGAAAAAATTTCATTTCAAGTTCTTTTGATTTTCTTTTTAGCAAAGTTTATTCTCGTGCTCACAAGGTTAATGGTTCAACTCCCAGCCTAATTTCATTGTTTCGTCTTTGGAGAAGATGTTTTCAATTTTTTTTGAAAAAATTTCATTTTATGTTGTTTTGATTTTCTTTTTAGCAAAATTTATTCTCGTGCACACAATGTTCAAGGTTCAACTCCCAGCCTAGTCTCGTTTTTTTGAAAAAATTTCATTTTAAGTTGTTTTGATTTTCTTTTTAGCAAAATTTATTCTCGTGCTCACAAGGTTAATGGTTCAACACCCAGCCTAATTTCATTGTTTCGTCCTTGGATAAGATGCTTTCAATTTTTTTTTTAAATATTTCATTTTGCGTTGTTTTGATTTTCTTTTTAGCAAAATTTATTCTCGTGCACACAATGTTCAAGGTTCAACTCCCAGCCTAGTCTCGTTTTTTTGAAAAAATTTCATTTTATGTTGTTTTGATTTTCTTTTTAGCAAAATTTATTCTCGTGCACACAAGGTTCAAGGTTCAACTCCCAACCTAGTCTCGTTGTTTCGTCCTTGAATAAGATGCTTCACTTTGTTTGAAAAAAATGGATTGCTTAATCCACAGCGTGGCGCAGTGGTTTGGAACGTATGACGATCATGATCACAAGGTTAATGATTCAACTCCCAGCCTAGTCTTGTTGTTTCGTCCTTGGATAAGATGCTTTCAAATTTTTTTTTTTAATATTTCATTTCAAGTTCTTTTGATTTTCCATTACGACGAAGCGGCTAACCCCGTGTTTTAACTTCACGTTTTCACAGTTATTACAATTTTTACACTATTGTTTTACTAATCCAAATTGTTTTTTCTAAAAAAGCTTTAATAGTTTTTTAACTTACGGTTATTACAAATTTTACACTATTGTTTTACATATTCAAATTGTTTTTTCTAAAAAAGCTTTAACAGTTTTCTTAACGTACAGTTATTACAAATTTTACACTATTGTTTTACAAATCCAAATTGTTTTTCTAAGAAAGCTTTAATAGTTTTTTTAACTTTGCGTTTTCACAGTTATTACAATTTTTACACTATTGTTTTACAAATTCAAATTGTCTTTCTAAAAAAGCTTTAATAGTTTTCTTAACTTTACTTTTTCACAGTTTTACAAATTCTAATTGTTTTTCTAAAAAAGTTTTAATATATTTTTTTTAACTTTACGTTTTCACAGTTATTACAAATTTTATACTATTGTTTTACAAATTCAAATTATACAATTTTAAATTAAATTACTTCGTAATTACGCTAATTTGTTTTTGCTGTAATTCTACCGTAGTAATTATTATTCCAACTTAGTCACAATTTTTACGTTTTGATAATCGCATTATTGAAGTTGATAATAATTTTATACTTGTGGTACGTAATATTAACTACAATTTGAGAAGAATTCACACGTTATTGAAAAAAATAACTCTTTCTTTCTATTGGACGTACCGTTTAAAATTACAAGTCGTTAAGACCCCGTGAGGAGATGCTTAAATTTTTGTATGTCTCAGACTGTCAAACGTACCGTTTAAAATTACAAGTTGTTGAGAGCCCGCGAGGGGGTGCTTCAATTGTTTGTATGTCCCAGACTGTCAAATCCGCGTCTTGCTTCACACAATTGGGAATAACATAAACGTATATTCAAGTTGATAATAATTTTATTTTAGTGGTACGTAATATCATTTGCAACTCGGAAAGAATTTACACGTTATTGAGGAAAATAACTCCGATAAAGACAAGTCACATTTGATAATTTTAACCTTTCAAAGCTTACGAAAACTACAATCGTCAGAATTTCATCATGCTTACCGTCAACATAATAAACAACACAAGAGAAGCAACCAAAAGAATGAAAACATTTGCTTTCAATTTTTACTCGTTTTCTTAAAGTTCCAGTAAAACTATAATTTTCACGCTTTTAAAATGAGTAGAAAATGACTTAAAAATTGTTACGTGCTCACAATGAAAAGACGTAAAATCGAGTAAAATCTTTTTTTTAACGTTTTTTCGCTCCAAACTGTTTTGAATGTTTACGTTTTTTTAAAGTTGTGATTTCTAACTTGTTTCAACAATGCTAAATTTTTCATTAGTTATGTCTACACTAATACTTCGCAGTTAAAATTTCAATATAATGCAACCTGTTCTCGTGTGCTTCGTGAAATTGATTCTGAGCGACCTCTTCAAATTCAGACCGGCAAATCTGACACAAGACTCACGCGACCTTACTCAGCACAAACCGAATTGATGACTATATCGCCACCAAGTCGAGGCAAAACCTAAAAATAAAGAAAGAACAAGTTCAGAAACCGTATTGAACAATTAATTCGCAAACATTCAAAATGCATAACCTCTAGTGCACTGAAAATAAACAGAGACAAAAAGCACTTGGAAAACTAAAAAATACTTGAAAAATCAATGGAAACGTTAAGACTGATGGTATTCTAAAACCATAAAGAAGTCACTGCTGAAACTACGTAAAAACCTTTAGGGTAACTATGTAACAATCTTACGCAAGAAATAAATGCAAAACACTTTTCTAAACTGAAAACTTTTTCTGATCAATAAGCCAGCTACGTTACACAAAAGACTGCATGTTAGAAGCATGTTAACTTGCAATATTCATGTTTTGTAAGACAGGATTTAAAAATTTGTGAGAATTAAACAGGTGGTTCAAATTACGACAACATATGCGGGGAACGTAATTTAACAAAAAGAAAAACATGTTGAGTAAATCTCAGCATAGATAAGAAATCCGTTTGTGATTCTAATGAATTTTTTTATGTAACATAAAGCTCCAAGGTACAGCAACCAAAAATCTGATGCATTTTCACTAATTTATTTACACTATTTACAGCATAACAAAGGTACTACGAACGTTTTCGGCTCTGCATTGCCCCTCGTCAGGTATTTGTCTAAAATAGTCCCACGAATTTTATATAAGACAAGTAAGTAAGAATACGTTTGCAATACAAAACAGTAACTCGTACAACTTTTCTTAAAAAACTGCAAACTGTAAAAATTTCAAAAATATTTTACGTTATTGCGTTTCCTACAAGTTTTATAAACCTCTAAAATTTTGCCAGCGTACTTTGATGAACTAGAAGCATGCTTTTGAGTTATTTTCTTAATTTTCTAACTGTTGTTATGTCATTTTTTCTGAAAGAATCAAGCTTTTGATAGAATTTTTACGCGGTTAGTACAACAGGGTAAGTGACAAAACGCAATTTTTGCGCTTGTTGGAAAATAATTTTTATGTGTGTTATTCAAAATAATGTTTTCACGATATTTAGTTCACTTTTCAAAGACGTTTGAATAGTATTAAACATATGCTTTTCAACAGGTAAAAGAAATATACGTTTGTTCTATATTGGTACACTTTAATGGTTTGTACATAAAAATATTTTGCATCTGCAAGATTTGAACCGTCCTCGTTCAAAGAATACATAAAATGAAGATTCGTCCTACTATGGTTACATGTAGTTACAAGTAGGGTTTTTACTTCCATTTTTGAATAAAACTGTTAAAAGTACGTATATTTTAGTAAAATTCGTATGAAATCAGTACGAGTTTATGGTTACATGTAGTCACAAGTAGGGTTTTCACTTCCATTTTTGAATAAAACTGTTAAAAGTACGTATATTTTAGTAAAATTCGTATGAAATTTGAACGAGTTCATGGTTACATGTAGTCACAAGTAGGGTTTTCACTTCCATTTTTGAATACAACTGTGAAAGATCAAACTTACACATATTTCACGTCCGTACTGGTATACCAAGTAAGTTTTGGCATAAAAATATCTTTGGAGATCGTGGAGTACTGCTGATTCATAGAAGCAGAGTGGAGCTTCGCGATGTTGCAAGTGGGAATTGGACGACAAATCTACAAATCGTTGGTTTGCATGGTTATTGAAGAATGAACTTTATAGTAGATGAAGACGCACTTCTTCTGCAAGATATCGATGGTTGAAAACTTGGTATCTAAAAGCATAATACAATAATAAATCCTCCCATTTTGTAGCGTTTCCGTGTCTTGTTTTATCAGTAGCAATGAAAATAGAGCGGTGGGGTGAAAGCTTACAAACCAACCCGCCCTCGCTCCACATGGGAATTGAACCAGCAGAATCTTTCCCGCCTGGGAACAACGCACCCTGGCCAAGATGGAGAGCACTCAATCGGCTAAGGTCTGGTGTAAGCTGTACAAAGGCAAACCTGATCCAGTGGAGTTACAAAACTGGCGACTCTACGTGGTGCTGCAAAACTGAGGCACATACAAACGCTTGTACCAGTGTATTGCAAAACAGGAAACAGGGAATAATTAAATGAGCTTAGAGCACTGTATGTGTGGAAACCGCGCTTACTATATCTCAGTTGTGAGTTTGGAAATGCGTTACGATACTTTCTGGTCAAGCTTCGTTTTTCTAACTTGTCATTTTTTGCTCTTTTACATTAATTTTCTCACGTGCATTAGTTTTTTCATAGCTGCATTTTCAATCGGTAAAATTGTCTTTTTTGTAAAAAAGCGTCTGCTGTTGAGTGATCATTTGGCGACGTCTAACAAAGTTTAGCTAGTAGCAAGCGTGATAGTGTGTATTTTATGAAATTTTACCGAAGTGGGCTACGACTGTTGTTGTGAACTAAACAAGAAAAATTAAAACAAAATGAAAACAAAAATGATACCTTAGTAAATTATTGTAATATTCCTTGCGTGTAATAATGTTTTGTAAGATCGTTGACAGCCGCTGAATTGGCTTTCGCATACCCCC
Source organism: Trididemnum miniatum (assembly GCA_964006365.1). Taxonomy (NCBI): domain Eukaryota; kingdom Metazoa; phylum Chordata; class Ascidiacea; order Aplousobranchia; family Didemnidae; genus Trididemnum; species Trididemnum miniatum. The sequence goes on along the minus strand of OZ023251.1, from coordinate 14,280,484 downwards.
TCGCGGGCTCTCAACAACTTGTAATTTTAAACGGTACGTTTGACAGTCTGAGACATACAAAAATTTAAGCATCTCCTCACGGGGTCTTAACGACTTGTAATTTTAAACGGTACGTCCAATAGAAAGAAAGAGTTATTTTTTTCAATAACGTGTGAATTCTTCTCAAATTGTAGTTAATATTACGTACCACAAGTATAAAATTATTATCAACTTCAATAATGCGATTATCAAAACGTAAAAATTGTGACTAAGTTGGAATAATAATTACTACGGTAGAATTACAGCAAAAACAAATTAGCGTAATTACGAAGTAATTTAATTTAAAATTGTATAATTTGAATTTGTAAAACAATAGTATAAAATTTGTAATAACTGTGAAAACGTAAAGTTAAAAAAAATATATTAAAACTTTTTTAGAAAAACAATTAGAATTTGTAAAACTGTGAAAAAGTAAAGTTAAGAAAACTATTAAAGCTTTTTTAGAAAGACAATTTGAATTTGTAAAACAATAGTGTAAAAATTGTAATAACTGTGAAAACGCAAAGTTAAAAAAACTATTAAAGCTTTTTTAGAAAACACAACTTGAATTTGCAAAACAATAGTGTAAAAATTGTAATAACTGTAAGTTAAGAAAACTGTTAAAGCTTTTTTAGAAAAAACAATTTGAATATGTAAAACAATAGTGTAAAATTTGTAATAACTGTAAGTTAAAAAAACTATTAAAGCTTTTTTAGAAAAAACAATTTGGATTTGTAAAACAATAGTGTAAAATTTGTAATAACGGTGAAAACGTAAAGTTAAAAAAACTATTAAAGCTTTTTTAGAAAAAACAATTTGAATTTGTAAAACAATAGTGTAAAATTTGTAATAACTGTGAAAACGTGAAGTTAAAACACGGGGTTAGCCGCTTCGTCGTAATGGAAAATCAAAAGAACTTGAAATGAAATATTAAAAAAAAAAATTTGAAAGCATCTTATCCAAGGACGAAACAACAAGACTAGGCTGGGAGTTGAATCATTAACCTTGTGATCATGATCGTCATACGTTCCAAACCACTGCACCACGCTGTAGATTAAGCAATCCATTTTTTTCAAACAAAGTGAAGCATCTTATTCAAGGACGAAACAACGAGACTAGGTTGGGAGTTGAACCTTGAACCTTGTGTGCACGAGAATAAATTTTGCTAAAAAGAAAATCAAAACAACTTAAAATGAAATTTTTTCAAAAAAACGAGACTAGGCTGGGAGTTGAACCTTGAACATTGTGTGCACGAGAATAAATTTTGCTAAAAAGAAAATCAAAACAACATAAAATGAAATTTTTTCAAAAAAAATTGAAAACATCTTCTCCAAAGACGAAACAATGAAATTAGGCTGGGAGTTGAACCATTAACCTTGTGAGCACGAGAATAAACTTTGCTAAAAAGAAAATCAAAAGAACTTGAAATGAAATTTTTTCAAAAAAATTGAAGCATTTTATCCAAGGACGAAACAAGACTAGGCTGGGAGTTGAATCATTAACCTCGTGATCGTCATACGTTCCAAACCACTGTGCAACGCTGTAGAAAATTCGACCCCTCAATCTCTGAAAAAAAATCCCACCTACCAAAAAAAATCCCTCCTACCAAAAAAATCCCTCCTTCCAAAAAAAAATCCCTCCTACCAAAAAAAATCCCTCCTACCAAAAAAATCCCTCCTACCAAAAAAATACCCTCCTACCAAAAAAAAAATCTCTCCTACCAAAAAAAAATCCCGCCTGTGAAAAAAAATCCCTCCTTACAAAAAAAAATCCCTCCTACCAAAAAAAATCCCTCCTACCAAAAAAAATCCCTCCTACCAAAAACAAAATCCCTCCTACAAAAAAAAAATCCTGCCTGTGAAAAAAAATCCCTCCTTCCAAAAAAAAATCCCTCCTACCAATAAAATCCCTCCTACCAAAAAAAATCCCTCCTACAAAAAAAAAACCCTCCTACAACAAAAAATCCCGCCTGTGAAAAAAAATCCCTCCTACCAAAAAAATCCCTCCTACCAAAAACAAAATCCCTCCTACCAAAAACAAAATCCCGCCTGTGAAAAAAATCCCTCCTTCCAAATAAAATCCCTCCTACCAAAAAAAAAATCCCTCCTACCAAAAAAAATCCCTCCTACCAAAAAAAAATCCCTCCTGTCATTCCACCCCCGCCTGGCTCCGCCTACGCCTGGCTCCGCCTGACTCCGCCTGGCTCCTCCTAAGCCTAAAACGGCTTCGATTGCGCATACTACACTACTATTGTGCCATTGTAACTGCATTGTCGCTACAAACTCGGAAAATGCTTCTGCAGCTCCAGTATTGCGACATAGCAGAAAGAAGGACATTCTCATTAAAGCTTCTTGCTATGCTTTGAAAATTCATGGCATTACTGAAAAAGCCACTAAGCATAACATTTAACACTTTTTAAAAATAATTTAGCTTAATACTGGTCTTGTTATTGCACTAAAGTGACAAAAAAATTGTCAATCGAATAGAAAACTAACAATCAAGGATTAACTTGCTTTGAAATGGCAACATGAAAGCGTGGGAGTTGGCGCTGAGCAAAATCAATATTTTCATTGCAACCGCAGAAGTGTTGCCATTTTAAGCAATTTCATCAAAAATTAAAAATGCTAATTGTTTTTCAAAGACTGGGTAGTGGGTGTACCCCCATTCTTCTTCTTTTTTTAGGAAACTTCAACAGCACATAAACATTGAACGATAATGTCGAAAAAAATTATTAAAAATTTTTTGTGATTTTTTTGGGGGTGCTACATCTCCGCAGCTCCTGTAGACAAGCAGCCCCTGAGTTACACTGATCTTGCGAAGAAAGATTACTCCAGGTTTTCAAAATTGAGCCCAGTAGATGCGTACAACCTGATTCTACATCAATTGTCGAATTAGGTTGGATGTACCAATTGTACATGCATCTACGGGATTATCGTAGTCGAGTCGCATCGAATTAGTTTGTATGCTTCGACGTTAGTCAGCGAGTTGTCGTAGCTGAGGGGCAAGCACAAAATTAAGTGTCGCTTTTAAGACAAGGAAGTTGACGGAGTCCAATTTTTGCTTCACCTTATGTAGTATAGGTTACAGGTACGCTTAGGATCCATACCGGCACACTGATACATGAGTAAACAAGTCTACTACTTTTTTAATTAGGCTACACACAAATAGCATATCAGCCAGTAGCATTACAATTAAGCAGGCCTAAGCCTGCGCTTGGTGTATCTGTTAGGAGCGTACGCTTAACAGACGGGAGACTGGGTTTTATTCCTGGTCGGGTCTCTTTAAAGTTTTCAACAGGGGTTTCGCGGAACCCTAGGGCTTCACCAGTACAGTCCAGGGGTTCCGCTAGTTTACAATTTAGAGCTGGGTTTAAATAAATCAGTATGGTGCGTTAAATTAATACCAACTGGTTTTTCGACTTTCTGGAACGTTTCATTGGGATTCCGCTCCAGCAGAATGGTTGAAAACCACTGCTCTAAAAACTTTAAAAATTGTATTCGTAGTTTCCTGGCCGGGTGCTCGGCACAAATGGGAAATGTGAATGGTGCATATACGTGCGTTGCTTGTCTCGTATGTGCTGTCACAGCGTTCGATCATTCATGATTGATATTTCAGTTGGGTCGTTTGAGAATGGCCTACACTACGTGTGCTTGAAGCACCAACTGCCCCGTATCTTTACCTATATATTGCCAGCTATAGGCTCCCACTGAAGCTCAGCATGAATTATAGTTCATGCTTCGTAATAGGCCTATCTGGGTGTTGCAACCATGCCCTGGGTCGTGGCGTGGTGCAAGTATGTCCACTCTTGTATTTTTTTAGCTCTTCTTCTGCCACCTGCATGCCATAACGTAAGTCGCTTTGTATTCTCTTGCTTTTTCTTGTAGCGCGTTATCATAGGCGTAGCCAGGTGGGGGGGGCACGGGAGCCATAAACGCTTCGCCCCCCCACCCCCGCCTCCCCTGATGAACGCTAGGATTTAAGGGATTAGAAATACAATACAATTTTGCTTTTTGCGTTGGCCCGAGTTATGATGGCGCAGCCGCAATGGCCAGCGAACAGTCAGGCGGCACTTCAATTGTTTAAAACGAATCTCTTTTGGCATATTATTTTCACTGTGCTATGTATTGCTTAAATTTGAGCGCTTCTGCAGCTATTAAAGTTTCAGCAATGCGAAATGCTAAACGTTGCACGAAAAGTGGTTAAAATGTAGACCAGTGCGAAGAAAACAGCGTGGTTGAAATCCTGCATCAAAGAAAATATCTCTATTCCAGGTGAAAAAAACGATATCTTGTCCGCTTATGTGAAACCCGGTTTGTAGAATGCCATGTATCGATAATGGTGAAGCACTCAAAATTAGGGACAAAACTTTCAATAAAGTTTGCCCGAAAACTGTTCAAAACGCACTAAAATGGCCTTTACAGACGTGAATTTTCAAAAAGTTTGCCGGGTAGCATGCCCCCGGACCTTCTGGAGTCTTTTTTGTTCCTCAACTTGCTTTTTTGTTTCTCAGCTCGAAATTCGGGGCTCCTTCCTCAAAAAAATTTCTGATTACGCCTCAGACATAAAAAATTTTCAAAGGGCTTATTTACGGTCTTTTCCGCGTCTAGACGTCTTTCGTTTTTGTATTCACAGTAATAAACATTCAACCTGATTCAAAATTGCATCCCCCAATCAAAAATTTTTAGATCCACTCCTGGCCTGAAGTAAGCACGCATAAATCGAAAATGTGCGAACAAAATGCATTATATTTGGTGAAGAACTCCGAATGAGAAGCAAAAACTTGGATCAAAACTTGTTCAAAAGCACTAAAAAGGCCATTGCACTACGCAAAATTTCAAATTTTTTCCGGGAGAGCGTGCCCCCGGACCCCTACAGCCGTTTTTTCCTCAATTTACTTCAAATTTGCTCTGCCGGGAAAACATACGCTTATAAAAATTGTCGCAATTTGGTGCCCTCCCTAAAAATACTTTGAATACGCTTCTGACATGAAGCATTGACGCCCTATTTCGAGTCTAAACGTCTGACGTCTTTGTATTTAGTTAACACTCAACCTAATTCATATCTGCATACCCCCACCAAAATTTTCTGGATCCGTTCCTGCTGTTGGGTAAGATATGTCAAACTTTAGCCCCCTCCAATTAAAAATCCTGGCTACGCCTATGCGCGTTATACATTTCCTTAATCTTGTCGTATGTTCTTTATCATTTTGATGAAGCGGAAATAAAGACACTACTATTACAGTCTACTACCTCATCTCAATAGGCCTTAGGAAATTGCTTTACTTTTGCGTAACTGTTACTGCTCATTGCAAATTTTTGCATGTTTGGCTACTTTTGAATCATTAGCAGCTAGGACCTAGACCGCAAGGATTACGCTTGTTATTTGATATTTGAGTGCTTTGTGATGACGATTAGTCAGAGCTTTTGAACAGAAATCGAGATTTTTACATAATCATCATCAGGTTTAAGAAAATGCAGGATATTCTACAATAACCTACTTGCGATAAACACCACAAATGCCCAAAACTTTACTATGTAGGCCTTACCAATGAAATAAAATTTAGGCCACCGGTTTAGCATTACAATTCAAGCAGCGACATTATCAATCCATTTTGACATGGTTTTCATGAAGTCGACTTTGCAGATTCGATATTAGCCTACTTGACCATATTAAAAGAAAATGCGTTCACTATTGGAACTGAAGTTAACTCAGATTCGCGGGGGAGATTCTATGCTCTTCGAACGAACCAGAATCTTCGCATTTGCAGGCTGTTCGTAATCGCAAACTTTTTTCGCAAATTTGTCAAAAATCTTAGTGGTTTTGCGAATGCGAACGTTCGCACGAACGTTCGTAGTTGGTATTCTATGTTGCTTTCGTATTTGCAAATCTCCTATCCCCGAAAAATCAATATTACAACGTAATAATAGGCAAATAATGCCCTTTGTTCTTTAGAAATAGCCTAACACCGTTTGAGCATATCTGTTGCCATTAAAAGCTTTTTCGGTTATGGTCAATTTGCGTATACAGTAGCTATTTCTAAAATATTGAGAATAACAATAAACACTTTGAGAGATGACAGCTAAAGATAGCCTCCGAAGGTGGATTAAGGAAGAAAGATCGATCAGATGGCCGAGTGGTATAGAGCGTCTGCTTCTGGATCGGTAGACTTGGGGTTAGATTCCGAGTCGGGTCAAACCAATGACTTTGAAATTGGTATTCACAGCTTCCCTGCTTGACGTTCAGTATTTAAGGGGCAGTGTTGAGAAAGCCGGCAAGTTTACTTGTTGTGCCGTTGGCAAAGGCACTTAACGGAATTCCCCCATCTTAGTGTGGTAGACAGATGGCCGGCAACTCCTAAGCGAGCTCGTACAGCGCTTCGTCGCTTTCTCGTGATAGGAGGGTAAATATGCCTATACAATAATAATAATAAAGAAATAGAGACGTTGATTAATCTAGTCAAACATAATTATGATTGTTTAACTGGAGCTTTGTTTAACAGTAAAACAAAGCCCATAGTCGATGGCAAATGGAATGACATAACTGCTACCACCAATAGCTTAAGCCATGGACCTCCATTTACCACCGAAAAGGTCAAAAAGAAGTGGTTTGACCTCAAGAGAAGAGCAAAGAAGGACGTAGCAATGTATAAAAAAGAGGCCGGTCGCACTGGAGGTGGTCAAAATTTATTCAATACACCAATTGAATTGCAATTTAAAATTGCAAGTGTAATGGCGCCATATCTAAGGAAGGTGTTCCATTGTTCCTGGAACAAATTTATGCGACACTAGCAACTCCTACCATCAAAGCCTTTCTGACAGCACTGCTGCAGCATCTTCAAGCAGCACGCAATTGCACAGCCATCTTCAAGAACAGACATGGGTAAACTACGGCCCGCCGTTGCTTTTATTCTGGCCCGCCGGCACTTACACAAACTTAAACTTTCACCGTGAATTGAGCGGAAAAGCTTTTTTTTCCTTTAGAGGTCATGGATGGCAGTGATTTTTTAAAAAATTAGCCTCAACGGTGCAAAATTGGAATAACAAACGAGATGAAAACTTTTTGTGTTGGAAATCACATTCCTACGTGGACCGTGATCTCCAAAAAAGAAAAAAGATCTTCACCTTATTTTCCAATCAGCGTGCGACTCGTGGCTTCAACAGTTTTTCCAAAACTGGCCCTTCGTGTGAAAAGCTTGCCCACCCCTGCTCAAGAAACTAATACAAGTGGCAGCTTCAACAATAATGATACCAACCCATGACCTACTGGTAGCATTTCACCACTGAGTAGGCTGAATCACAGATTTCTTCAATTTTTTTCTGATTCATGCAAATATTAACTCCCTAGTCCCTATCAGTCATACTTAGTGTATGATCTACACTGCGTTGCTGCATGATTCTGGATTTATTTTGTTGCAGATATAAAAACCGGCAGGCCATATTTACTGATACCAGCGCGAATATTTTGTCGAATTTCGCGAAGATTTTTGGCAAACGAAAATATTCGTGCGAATGTTCGTGAATTATACTCGCACGAGCGGAGCATAAAATACCAAACGTCGCGAAGATTTTTTTTTGTCACTTCTTCGAACGTTCGTGTTCGCATGGAGAGCATAGAATACCCCCCATGGCGCCATTATATTTGCAATTTTAAATTGCAATTCAATTGGTGTATTGAATGGATTTTGACCACCTCCAGTGCGACCGGCCTCTTTTTTATACAGTGCTACGTCCTTCTTTGCTCTTCTCTTGAGGTCAAACCACTTCTTTTTGACCTTTTCGGTGGTAAATGGAGGTCCATGGCTTAAGCTATTGGTGGTAGCAGTTATGTCATTCCATTTGCCATCGACTATGGGCTTTGTTTTACTGTTAAATAAAGCTCCAGTTAAACAATCATAATTATGTTTGACTAGATTAATCAACGTCTCTATTTCTTCCTGAATCCACCTTCGGAGGCTATCTTTAGCTGCCATCTCTCAAATTGTTTATTGTTATTCTCAATATTTTAGAAATAGCTACTGTATACGCAAATTGACGATAACCGAAAAGGCTTTTAACACCGGAAAGACTGAAATTTTGATTTACCTTAACGACGGAGGGGTGTCAAAATGACTAGTAGTTTGAAGTTCATAATTCAGCTATTCTTTTTTTTTTTTTAAGCAAAACAACACAAACAGGTCAAACTTGTAGGAACAATCAACTAATTAGCGAAACAAGCGATGTATAATGGCAATCAGACGCTCGATAATTTTAGAACGGCAATACGCGAATAGTGGTAGTTCCATTGCAGACTGTTGCACACTCGCTGTGTACTGGCACTGAATTTTCCACAAACAGATTTTTTGCATTTATTGCGTATGCCAGCAGAAATGTTCATTTTGCACAGTTGTCTTTGACTAGGCCGTTTCATGTAGGAGGATATGGAGGTTGTTGGAAGTTTCGATCTGCACCAGCATTACCTTTTTTTGATTGACATAGTAGAATTCTTGACGAAAAGCATGCCAGGTTCTTCCACCAAGTAATGCATAAAAAGCCCTCTTGAAATTTTTGTGCCATTGATTTTTTTGAAATTTCCATGCCTTTTTATGCCATTGTATGCCTTTTTATGCCATATCTTCAGGTATGTCACGCAGAGTGGTCAAAAACTTTGCAACGAATTCTTCTTTTTGAGCCATTTACTAAGCAAGTGTAGTCCGTGGAATAAATGCTACTGGCTTACCAAACTTATCAACAGTTCATTTTCGACATAAAACAATGAAGCTGTTATTGAAGCGACGTCATAGACAATTGCATAGCAAAAGGATATGACAATTTGTGAAAACTGTACAATGGGTGTCAAAATGACACCTTCCGTCGTGCAAGGTAAATTACGAAAATTAGGCCACGTTTGGTTCTCCACACAAAAAATGACTGCAGTACCACGTCAAGCTCATTAAAGGATTAAAAGTCGGAAAAGGAGTCGGTTCAACAGGAATCGGATTTGAATTAGCAACATTTTGTTTTTCAAAAGGTGTCAAAATGACACCCTCCGTCTTTCTAGTGTTAATGGCAACAGATTTGCTCAAACGGTGTAAGCATAGTTAGGCTATTTCTAAAGAACAAAGGGCATTATTTGCCTATTATTACGTTGTAATATTGATTTTTCGGAGATAGGAGATTTGCGAATACGAACGCAACATAGAATACCAACTACGAACGTTCGTGCGAACGTTCGCATTCGCAAAACCTCTAAATTTTTGACAAATTTGCGAAAAAAGTTTGCGATTACGAACAGCCTGCGAATGCGAAGATTCTGGCTCGTTGGAAAAGCATAGAATCTCCCCCCGGGTTTGCTTAAGGTTCGCAAGTACTCAAATTATTCAGTTCAGCTCCGGTTCGCTTTGTGTAATTTTGAAAAATACGGTTCGGGTTCGGTTAAGGTTCGACAAAAATAGCGTAAAACCGGTTTATAAAACTCCGGTTGGGGTTCGGTTCGACTCCCTGGTCGCAACAATTAAACGTGCATTGTCTCATTCCCGTAGTCAAGGTTATCTCAAACATTTTTTTTTTTGATATCGGGCGATGAAGCGATAAAAATTGTCCAGGTACAATTCCTTGATATCGCGTGGTTCTTGCCGCGTTGTCGCATTTAAGTTCAACGTCAAAATGAAACAAACAAAAAAATTAGGTAGTCGCGTTGCCGCGTATCGGTAAACAGTAACGCCTTAAAGCGAAAAGATAAAGTTACGTTGATTAATGGCTTAACCCTAACTCTATCGCTAAGTAATTATCTTATACTGATGAAGGTGGTGGAGTAGAACTTCATAAATTTCATTGCCACACAATCACACATGTAGAGTAATTTATTTATTTACCAGGCACATAAAAAACAGAACACAAGTTACACAAATCGAAAAATCACAGTTTAACTTTAAATTTAACAAATGAACAAACAATAAGTTGGTACAATGTTGCCGAGACGGGAGACTGCGAAGTGACCATGGAAGGTCTTCGAGTCAAGCAGCCACCCCAGACAATATTCGGTCGCTTAAAAATAACGAGATAAAAATTTATGGTGTCCTAAAATTTTAATTAGCTCTTACAATCCACTTATAGGAATAAGCGTTTTGAAAGTTGTATGGATGTTAGTATCTTAGATTAATTGACCACGTGATAAGTAGCTATAAGTTGATTTTTGAATTTAGAATTAAATTTTCTAAACGAGAGGATTTTAAATTCAGGGGAAAACGAATTCCAGATTTTAGTGCCTTGAAACTTAATAGACCAGGGGTGGCCAACCTGTGGCGCATGCGCCATACGTGGCGCATTGGCTACCTAAAAGTGGCGCATTGCACCTTTTTGATGACAAGCTACTTCTACTCACTAATTTTTTTTTCATTTGCCCTCCACCGATATTTTTCAGTAGAAAACAGAAAATCTGAGGGCGTGAAGACTTTTTTTATTTTTTGCTCACCACCGACATTGTCAATGGAAAACAGGACGTCTGAGGGCGTAGGCGCACGCAGGGAAGCCATGGTGCCATGCCCCCCTTTGGCCTTGTAGTAAGGTGCTAAAACCTAACTTTCAGTCTATAATTTCTCACACTAATGATGGTTGTAGCCTCCTTTCACTTATTTTAGCCTAGCTTTTGCTTTTAGACCTAAGCTCCGAAAATATTTTTGCATTGCCTGTAGTGGCTGCACTCACTGCACACCCTTTTTCGATAAAAAAGCGTGCTAAAATGAGTGTTTTTTTATATGAAAACCGTAAAAATCCGTTGGCGGCTAGGGGTTTCACCCCTAGACCCCCGGTTGTGACCCCTCTTTGCCAAATCCTGGGTGCACCACTGTCTGAGGGAATGAAGTGAAGATCCATTTTTTGCTCTTCATCGATATTGCACGCTCTTGTTTTAAAGAACTGAAAAGAAATGGATGCTTGATATGGCGCATTTAAATTAAGGGTAAAAAATATTGGCGCATGGAATCAAAAGGTTGGCTACCCCTGTAATAGACCTTTGACAACGTTGAGTTGAAAATTTGGGTAAGTAAAGACTTTTTTGGGTTTGGGATCTTGTTTGTTTACTATGGATTGTGGAGAGATCGGTGAATAGAGAGGATATGCCAGGAAAAAGAAGGTTATGACAGTGTTGGTGCATTAGTTTAGCAATTTCAAATTTGAAAAGTTCATTAATTTTCAATATACCTAATTCGAAATAAAGAGGTGTAACTGAAGAAAAACGATTGCTATTGCAAATAACCCGTATGGCCTTGTTTTGAAGAGTTGGAGTTTTTGAGTGTATTTTTGATAGGTGCAACCCCACAGGGGGAGAGCATATAGTAAATGCGGATGTACAAGGGCATAATATAGAAGGAGAAGAGTGGATTTGGGAAACAGAAAACGGAGCTTGCTTAAGATACCTACACCTTTGGCCACCTTGACTTCAATTTGTTTGATATGACTTTTAAATAAAAGTTTCGAGTCCAAGTGCATACCCAGATATTTACATGATTCTTGGCAAACTATTAAGGAGTTGTCATAATATATCTTCAAATTTAAGGGAGGCGAATTCAGTTTCGAAGGGATAAGGAGAACATTAGATTTTTTTGGGTTTATTTGAAGCTTGTTGGTATTGCACCAATTTTTAAGTTGATTCAGTTCAGTATTGCATCTAGTCTCAAGATTCGGAAGGGATGAGTCACTTAGCATTATACAGGTGTCGTCTGCAAAGAGTCGAGGTTTGGAAGAGATTACATTAGGGAGATCATTGATGTAAATGAGGAAGAGTAAGGGACCAAGGATAGAACCTTGAGGTACACCAATGTTAATAGATTGAGCAGAAGAGTTGACGTTGTCTATTGATACAAATTGTTTCCTAGAAGTACGGTAACTTTCAATTAATTTGTGGGCAGGTCCTCGAATTCTGTAATGATACAATTTTTGTAGCAATATCTTATGAGAAACCGTGTCAAGGGCTTTACGTAGGTCCATGAGCAGCATTGCAATATTTTCTTTATTTTGTATAGAATCATAGCCAAAAGAGGTAACATCTAAAAGCGAATGCAGAACACTATGTCCTTCTCTAAATCCATATTGGTAATCGTACAAGATGTCATATTTATCGAAAAATTTAACAAAACGAATTTTTATTGACTTTTCTAGCACCTTTGATAGGCTTGGGAGTGAGGAGATAGGACGGTAGTTATTAACGCTGTTTTTGTAGCCGGTTTTGAATATGGGAACTACTTTAGCGGTTTTAAAGGTGCATGGAAAGATTCTCTTTTCAAAGGCCCATATAAAATATACTGATGATATAGGTGCAAGAACTTCGTTACCCAATCTTAAAAAATAAGCAGAGATATTGTCATAACCACTTGCTGTATGATTTAAAGAGTTGATCACATTAAAAATTTCCACAGGTTGAGGAGGATCTAGAACAATCGTGGACGATATGGAATGCTTGAGATAAGATTTAAAATCACTATCATCAGATTTGTTAGCATTATTAGCTATAGTCATTCCAATTTTAACAAAATAGTTATTGAATTGTTCGGAGATTTCGGTCAGATCATCGGTGACTATGCCATCATTAATCAATTTTGGAATTGACAAACTTTTTAAATGTTTGTTGGGGATTACCGCATTGATAAATTTCCACAGCTCTTTTGGCTTATTTTTATACTTGTTGATGGTAGAATTATAATACATTTTTTTGGATAGAGTTTTTATTCGTGTAAGCTTGTTAGAATACGTCTTAAAAAAATTAATACTGAGGGCATCACCATTTAAGAAGTGGGTTCGATAAAGTTTTTGTTTCTGTTTGATATAGGTCAAAATTCCTTTGGTCAACCAAGGGTTGCGCTGAATACGTTTTTGCCTTCTCGAGGCTTTTTGCAAGGGAGCGTGCTTGTCAATAACTGCAGATATTAGTTGAGTAAAGTGATCATTAAATGCATTAGGCGATAGTTCATTACCACAGGCTAACTTGAATCTATCATGCAATGGCGAGAGAGAAGAGAATAAATCATTGCAAAAATTATTTTGATTGGCTGATGCTAATTTACGAAAGGTGAAAAGGGATTCTTTTCGGGGATATTTGAAATTGGAATTGGAAATGATACAGAAGGTGGGATAATGATCAGCTAGTTTATATCTAATAACACCAGGAGTTAAGGTTGATGCACTGTCATTGGTTAGTATATGATCGATTACAGTTTGAGAAGAAGTTATCCGTGTAGGTTGGTCGATAAGGGAAAGGAAGGCATTACTATGGATTATGTGGGAATGATCAGCCAAATGGGGTACGTTAATATCAGAATCTAAGTTAATGTTTATATCACCAAGTAACATGGCTTTATTTCCTTTACTATTAAGGGCTTGCATACTAGAGTCTAAGGCTTCCAGAAAGGTGCTATGGTTATTCCATGGGTGTCGATAAATTACTGCAAAGGTATAGTTATTCTTTAAGCCAGGAATAACTACGTCGAGCCATAAATCTTCACAGCCGTTTATATTTAGAGACAACCTGTCGTTAACGGTAAAATTTAGTTCCTTCGATACATAGGCCATGACTCCCCCTGCACTAGTGGGTGATGGGACATGAATAAAGGTGTAATTAGGTATTTCAATATTGAGAAAGGGGTTTAAATGAATACGGGCTTCTGATATTAATATTAAAGAAGGCGGATGAGAAAAATTAGATAGAAATTCCTTAAAGTCATCGAAATGGGTCTGGAGTGAAGATATGTTGGTGTGCAGGATGAAAAAAGAAGAAATGTCGTAGTCAAAGGTCAACTGTTCAAGGTTGTACGTTTTACAAGGTTTAGCGTTGTCATACATGTTTTAAAATAACACTTCAGGAAGGTCACATTGTTCAATTATAGAAAAATTTAATAATGACACCGCTTCATTGAAGATCAAGAACTCAATAGGATCGATCACTCAAAAGATGTCAAATGCTTAAAATAACATTGAAAAAATTGCCTAGGTATCTACTCCAAATTGACTTGAAGGTAGGATCATATATGCCAACTTCCAGGTTTCTCGGTCTGCTAAGAGGCTCACATCCAAAGTTACTCAGGTTGACATGATTTGGGCAAACGACTTGGAGAAAAGCCACAAATAAACTGGTTAGAGAATCAATTTGCCTAAGCTAGGTCAAAAATACGGTACTCCACTCAAGCAACCCCCACCTCTAGCACCCACAAAGCCATCTACCCAAATGCAGCTGCAGACGCGTTTCGACCTTTTTAGGTCTCATCAGTGCAGCATAGCAACAACCCCCCTCAAAAAAGTTAATACCTACTTACATTTTCTCCAAAATTTCTTGCAACCATTCCTCTGCTAAATCCCCGCTACTATCTAATTGCTAATTGTGGGTGCTAGAGGTGGGAGTTACCCGCTACTATCTAATTGTGGGTGCTAGAGGTGGGGGTTGCTTGAGTGGAGTACCGTATTTTTGACCTAGCTTAGGCAAATTGATTCTCTAACCAGTTTATTTGTGGCTTTTCTCCAAGTCGTTTGCCCAAATCATGTCAACCTGAGTAACTTTAGATGTGAGCCTCTTAGCAGACCGAGTAACCTGGAAGTTGGCATGTATGATCCTACCTTCAAGTCAATTTGGAGTAGATACCTAGGCAATTTTTTCAATGTTCAATTATAGTGATATTTTTAGAGATAGCTACTTGACTCGATTCATTATCCAAAAACATCTCGGGTGCCATAGAACGTTAGCAAAAAAGGCAAGGTTGACAAAAAACAGCACTGAATATATTAGCAATAATACTACACAACAGAAAGAGACGATCCAAGACAAAAACAAAATTTTTTTTTGCAAAATAGGCGCACATTTCATTCAATTTCTGATAAATTAAAATAAAAAGAAAAAATTTAGCTAATATTAATTTAGCACGTTTGCGTAGCCTAGGTGCCTCAGTCGACACTGTATAAAGGATCAAAAAATTGTAGGCCTAATTGCTTTCTCTGATTTAAAAAAAAAAATTTAAACTGCAAACCAATTGCTAAATTTGTTAGCACTAACCACCGAATGCTAAAATTGCATACTGCCTAAGAAAAATAATAAAAAAATGAATGCATTCAATCCTACTAACCACAATAAAAAAGAACAAATCAACACTTTTACACACATTTTAAAACTTCAGTCATTTTGAACAGTCCGTCACTTAAATGACAGCTGTTACATAGGTGGCGGAACCGGGGGGACCGAGGAGGTCCTGGCTACCCCACCTTTTTTTCAGGGAGGACCTTGGGGGGGCCTAATTTACGCGTTTGTTTCTACAATTTGCCGCTGCATAAATGTATTTGAAACGTAATAGGCCTACCATCGAAATTAAAACCCAGGAAAGAGCTTAAATCCAGAGATGTCTTCTTTAAAATTTTATTTGTGCGGTGGGGTAACAGAAACTAGAAGCAAGAACCGTAGGTCTGAAGCCCACATAAATTGGGCATGTCACATGTGGATAGGATAAATATGGGTTGTAGGCATAGGGCCGGATTTACGTAACTTATAGGCTAAGCAGGCTGAAACCTAGGGCCTCGGAGAAAATGGGGGCCTCATCACGAACAATCAAGACGTTTTTTGTTCTCTTCACCAATACTTTCACGGGAAAACAGAACATCTGAGGACGTGCATGCCTTTTTTTTTGCTCTTGACTATACCGATATTTTCAGTGAAAACAGAATATCTGACGATGTGAAGACCTTTTTTTGCTCTTGCAATCAGTGTGATCAAATAGCCTAGGGCCTCTCATTGCCTAAATCCGGTCCACAAGAGCGTATTTAGGGGCTGGGCTATTGTGCCATGCCCCCCTTTTGACTCTGCCTTTTAGTAAAAAAGAACAATACTAATGGTGCCAAGTGACTAAAATATGCCAGATTCTTTTGGTGGTTTCTGTAGCTTATGGCCAGGGGGGAATCCAGAGGGGTAGGATGAGGGATATGCAATAATTGCATCCTCCCACCAGCCATTTTCAAATATTTTTTTGATGCATACAATTTTTCTATAATTTCAAATCCCTTCGGTAGCTATATGCTTTACGCCTTAAGCACGCATGATTAAAAATGTGCGAACAAAACGCATCTTATTTGGCGAAGCACCCACAATTAGGGTCAAAAATTTTAAACACAATTTTCTTGAAAATTATTCAAAATGCACTAAAATGGCCATTGCAGCATGCAAATTTTCAAAAATTTCCCGGTGGAGCATGTCCCCGGACTCCCCTAGAACTTTCTTGGTTTCTTAACCGACTTCAAATTAGTTCTGCCGAAAAAATACGCTTGAAAAAATGTGGAAATTATGCCCCCTCCTCTTTTAAAATTTCTCGCTACGCCACTGCCGTCCTTGGTTGTAGATGAAGAAAATCTGGTCATTGGTTTTGGGCCCCCCACTTTAGAAATGCTTCCGCTATCGCTGAGCTGTTACAATATCGAATTTGCCACCAACAACAAAATTAAGTCTGCAAAAGACCCTCTCAAATTTGCTACCAACATCAAAATGAGGTCTGCAAAAGACCCCCACCTCTAGAATTTGATTACCCTGTCACATGTTTAATTTATATGGGCTATAAGTCCACATTGATGTGAGTTTGTTGCTGAGGGCTTGATGTCATAATCACTTTTTTACATTATGACATCAAGAATTTAATTGTGATGCAGAAAGCCCGCAGCAACAAGCCCACATGAATTGAACATGTGGACAGGGTAAATATGGCCTTAAGTTAAGACCTAAACTGTTACGTCAGACATCATCACTGATATGACTGAGCTCAGAAAACATACAATATAGGCTAATTCCCAAATTACACACACTTTATTAGCAACAAATTTTCAACAACAATCTAATGCAGCTACTGCATAAATACCCGTAATAAATCCGCAAGCTCAAAAATGCGCAAGCACATAATAATTTCCACACCAGGTCTGTTTTTATTTGAAATATAGGATGGTTTGCAAGGTTGTGCAAAACTAGTGTGCTGTGTGGAAATGCCATATACTTTCATGAAAACTTAGTGTGGGAAAACCATTTTTACCCTAGTACATCCTCACCTATACCTTTAAAACAGCCAATCTTTTCTAGAAGAATAAAAGTCTAACATTATATTTTTATTTCTAAGACTGATCTCCTGCATCTGCATCTCCTTGAAGAATTTTGATTCTCAATTAGCTTGAAAAATAGACCAGGCTACCTTAACCACAGCAAAACTCTGTAATGCAAGTCTAACCTTAGGCTATAGAGATGGGCGAATAGTAATCATTCGTTAAAAAGTAACCGTTAACAAGAAACAACAGATAGTAACAGATTTGTTTTGTCAAAATATCGATTCCAAATTGTATTCGTTTGTTATCTACGATACAAGATACTCGAAATGAAAACCAGGCGAAATGAAAATACTGGTTTGAACCAGTTTATGTCGCATTTTTTCTTGCTTTTAATTTCACCGAGAAAGCAGCGGAACTATAAATACCGTGGTTGAATCTATCATGTCATCATTTCGGCATTGACTTATTGCGATCAAGGCAATAGAAATGTCTGCGCTACAGTCAAATCTCGATACAGTGCCACTCCGCTAATATGCCACTCTCGATAATACGTCGCTTTTGATCGTCCCAACGAAATTTAATAAAAAATAAAGTCACTATGCTATCCCTTAATCTTGATATTATGCCACATGAGATTTATGAATGTTTAGTAAAAATTAAGAGCCTTGTGACGAGTCAATGTGTAACAGTATGCCACGTTTAGTTTTTGTACTGTGTTGCATAACTATAACACAGAAACCTGCAACACTTTCGAAGTCAAAATTTTGTTTCAAATCGAAATTTTACCCAAAATGTAGACGTTTACGTCATTAAACCAAGCGAGAAAACGACTCCTCTCGCCTACTTTCATTTCATAATGCTTCTGACAGACAAGTCAACAAATTTCTTCATGCTTGTTTGGCAAACAAAGGAGAAAAATATTTGCTTGCGGCGTGTTTGGAATCGTTTAATTCGAATCGGTGTAAAGGTGAGTTTACGGATACGCGACACGCGACAAATATTTCTTGCACCTTGTTTGTTTTATTTTACTGTTTATCGATCACGCGAAAACCTGCGAAATCCTTCTACATTTAGCCTACTTACATTATAATTTTCTCGCGTCATCGCATGCCGCGTGTCGCGTTTCGGTAAACACATCTTAATGATTACTAAGTATTACATATTTTCTTTCCGCTTATAAGCATCATGCGCAAACAAAAGAGAAAATATATTTGCTTGCGGCGTGTTAGGAATCGTTTGAGTCGAGTCCGTATAATGTTTACCAAGTATCAGATAAAAAGTAACAGATATTTTCTCTCTGCTTGTGAGCGTCATGCGCAGACAAAAGAGAAAAAAATTCGTTTGCGGCGTGTTTGGAATCGTTTGAGTCGAATCCGCATAATGATTACTAAGCATCAGATAAAAAGTAACAGATATTTTTTCTCTGCTTGTGAGCGTCATGCACAGACAAAAGAGAAAAAATATTCGTCGTCGCGTGATATTTAATTGTTTTGATTCTGCTGCTCTTTTTAGATTCGAATAGATTTTGATTCGTGATTACCTAAAGTAAACAAATACAAGTAAAGTAAACGAATACAAAAAGTATCAAATATCTTTTCTAAAGTAATCACTTGGAACTGTTATTCAAAAGTAACGAATAAGCTCATCTCTATTGAGCTAAACGACTCGGGCAAACTCTCTGAATCTGCATTTAACAACTAAAAACTGGCAACAAAAAATCATGATGAGATGCGACTAAACTGTGAAGCTTCTGCTGTTTTGCCTCCATTGCACACGCAGTCGCAGAGAGCAAAAGCAAGTTTAAAGCTGGGTTTACGTGAAAAACGAAAAAAGAGCCGGAGCTTTGTTCAATATGTAAATCATGCAGCAAGGTTTCACTTTACTCAACTTTCAAAGCCAAACTACAAGACATTTTTAAAAAGCAAGCAAATGTAAACTCTCTGCAAGCTGCAATAAGATCTGCAAACGTTGGAAAATAGTTAACCCATTTTAAAATGCCTAAAATGCCTATTGTTACGTCATCAATACGTTAGTTTTTCAGCTAAAAAAGAGGTTGGTCTAACGCAATTGACGCATTTTAACAATGCAACCATGCAACATTGACTTCGAAAAAAAAAAAAAAAAAAACAGTTATACATAGAAACAAAACTCCTCACTTCCGCTATCCTGTCAACCAGACTTGAAAAGTCTTTATTAAGGGCTAAGACTTTCGGGCTAAAATTCAAACTTGAAGCAATGACGAACAGTAAAGCAAGTCTTTCAGAGCCTCTCAGAGCAGGGCCGGAGAAACCGCCCCCCAAACCCCCCGGCCGGGGAAGGCCAGGCCTGGTCAGGGGCCCCGCCCTGAACACCGCGGCGTTTTTTTACTAGGAAATGATTTAAATACGTGTTACGATGCAACATTAATTTGGTTGTGTGCGTGTGTGTAGAAAAGTGCTGACGGGGGGAGGGGAGAGAAAGGGTTGAACAATGTTGGACTCTAATTGTGCCGCTCTTGTTTGAAATGTAGGCATGATCGCTTGTGTGTGAACAATTTTTTGATCTGCTGAATGAACAAAAGCATAATTTTCTTCTGTCAAAATACACCTTTTATGAAATATAAGTTATAGCAACAATATTAACTTCCAATTTCATGCGCCTTGCTTCGAATGAAGTCGCACATGGTAGGTGTTTAGAGGCTTGAAGGTTTTACAGGTTTAGCCTGGTTTTTACACTAAAGCTTTATGGGTGTGCGACTCCGCGAGCAAAGAGGATCAAAATTGGTTCGTCAAACGGATCGTTAAAAGTTTAAATTTATGACATATTATAACTTTAAGTAAGACCTACTTTAACTTCAACTGTTTTTCTATGCACCAGTTATTGCCAAATGGATTGATGATTTTCTTGATACTTTTCTCCTGCTTTTTCCCATGTAATGTCACACTGTGCTGGGCAGTTTGTCATTAATTTTAATTCATTATTATGACGCTTAATAGCGCACAAAAAACAGCCGGTAGTTCAAGTGCGAAAACGATTTTAGGTAAAACATTTGTCGGTAGTTCGGTAAACGCTTGCTCTGTGGCACCAGAGATTATGTTCTTAAGAATTAAAAATTTAATAAAAATGAGCATTTTTCACGAACCAGTTATACGCAGGGATTCCATACAGGAGCGTGTTTAGGGAGGTGGGGGGCATTGTGCCTAACCCCCCCCCCCCTTGACTCTGCCGTTTAGTAAGAGAACAAAATTAATGGTGCCAAGTGACTAAAATATGCCAGACTCTTTTGATGGTTTCTGTAGATTATGGCCAGGAGCGGACCCAGAGGATTAGGATGAGGAGTGTGCATCCTCCCACCTGCCATTTTCAGAAATGTTTTGACGTATACAATTTTTCCATAATTTCGAATCTCTTCGTTAGCAATGACCGGCCGTTGGCTCACTTGCTAAGCGCACGCTTTCGGTGCGGGAGGTCTGGGGTTCGATTCCCGGACCGGTCAAATCGGCACAGTGTCGCCAACGGCTCGCCACCGCTGCGACGTTTCTTCGGAGCTGTGTAGCCCAGGCGCTAAGCCGCGGAGATGGGCCCCGCCACTCGTTACACGCTTCGGCGTAATACCGCGAGTATAATGAAGATTTGATTTTTGATTTGATTCGTTAGCAATTAGCCTTACGTCTTCAGCACGCACATTCGCATAATTAAAAATCTGCGAGCAACATTGCATCATATTTGGCGAAGTACTCAGAATTAGGGTCGAAACATTTAAACAAAATTTGCCTGAAAATATTTAAAAAGCATTAAAATAGCCTTCACAGCATGTAAATTTTCCAAAATTTCGCGGGGAAGCATGCCCCTGGACCCCCCTAAAGCCTTTTTTGTTTATCAATCAGCTTCAAATCAGTTCTGCTGAAAAAAACTTCGCTAGAAAAAATGTAGAAATTATGCCCCACCCTCCATTTAAAATTTCTTGCTACGCCACTGATTCCATACCGTTCGTATTTCAAAGATTTGTTCTTATTTTGAGAGTCTACACTCTAAATCTTGGAAAATCTTATTGCCCTTATTTTTAAAGGGGAGCTGAAGAGTAAAACTATTTTTTCAGAAAAACTTTTAAAAAATACACTGAATCAAAAATTGACCGTAAAAACTCGAAGTTATATTTAGTTAACCAGAAAACAGAAATTGAAAATTTTGATAAAAACTTTCAAGTGTACAAATTGTTCACTGAACCGTGCACTTTGTACATTGCGGCATCAGCGCTAAAGCTTTGCGTTGCTTGAGTGCGTACAGTAGACTAATTATGGTAGACTACTGTGGCTCAGGACCTTAGTAGTTATAAAGCGCCATAAAACCATACAACATTTTATTTCATTTTCATGCTGGAAGCAAGCTTCGGCTAGGAGTCTAGGACTGATAGTGGAACCTGACTGACTGTTGCAGTGCAGCCATTGAGTTTTTGAAAGCGGAAGAGGCAGTGGGTCAAAATGGACACAGCAACCTTTATGAGTTAGTAGACCTAGGAGTTGGGCTACTGGTCGAAAAAGAAAATAAAAAATTTCAAAAAAACAGGTCAAAAATCAGCATGTTTCACAGCAAATCTCATGGGTGAAAAATAGTCCAGACTTTAATCAGTACTCAATAAGTTAAACTGAAGAAGCTTAGCACTAAATAGTAGGGTAAAGGCTACTGTCACAGTTGTAACAAAAACGCTAGCCATTGCCCTACTATTTAGTGCTAAGCTTCTTAAGTTCAACCTACTGAGTACTGATTAAAGCTTAGACTATTTTTCACCCAAGAAATTTGTTGAGTGACATGCTGATTTTTGACCTGCTGTTTGAAACTTTTTATTTTCTTTTTCGACCAGCAGCCCAACTCCTAGGTCTACTAATTCATAAAGGTTGCTGCGTCCATTTTGACCCACTGCCACTCCCGCTTTCAAAAACTTAATGGCTGGACTACAACAGTCAGTCATGTTCCACTCTCAGTCCTAGACAACTGGTACTAGCCGAAGCGTGAGCCGCAGTAGTCTACCATAGTTAGTCTACTGTACGCACACAAGCAACGCAAACCTTACCTCTGATGCCGCAATGTACAAAGTGCACGGTTCAGAGAGCAATTTGTACACTTGAAAGTTTTTATTAAATTTTCAATTTCTGTTTTCTGGTCAGCTAAAAATAAGTTCGAATTTTTACGGCCAGTTTTTAACTCAGTGTATTTTTTAAAAGTTTTTCTGAAAAAATAGTTTTACTCTTCAGCTCCCCTTTAAGAAATGTCCTTATTTTTGGCTCGCGTCTATATTTTGTCTTATTTGGACTTCATCGACCAAGCTTTGTGTTATGCATCTTGCCTTATTTTTTGTCTTACCGTCAAAGATTTATTGCGACATCATAAAAGCAACACAATCTTATTTGGAACATAAAGAAACAAGGTGTAGATAGGCATGAAGCATTGTTAGCACTTCAAGCGATCTAGCTTAGATTTCTAACTGGGGTAGGCCTACGTAAAAGCAAAATCGAACGCAATCGCATTTTGCGTAAAAACATATCCATTAGTTGAGAAATTTGCAAGGAAATTAATGTTGCGACAATAATAACAGTCTCGTTAGCCTTGCAAGGTTGACGAGACTCATATCCGTCAGAATCGTTCATCAAACATTGCACGAATAAGTCGAATATTCATAAAATGCAAAATCGGGTGAAAACCGCATTCTGCGTAAAACCACCTTATTCCTCTCATTCTGCTTGCGGATAAAGGGGGCCCCACGTGAAGTTTTTGGGGGGAGCTTCAGTTGGCCTAGCGCCGGCACTGTCTCAGAGTGTCAGAGTAAAATTTTACCGATAAAAAACCAGCTATATCATCAAATTTAAAATCTCGACAGTCAAATGGCAACTCAAAATCTTGATCTCAAAAGCACTTCGTGCACAATGTTGCAGTGTTTTACAGTCAGTCATACAATAGAAAAAAGGCATTTTTTGAAGCTGCTTCACTGATTACAAAGAGCAAAGCCTGCAACCCCGTGCGAAAACAAAGTGATTTTTACAAGTCGGACTTCAGTGCGTTGGCTCGTGTAGAGAATGGTGAAATTTTAAACAGTGGTTCGAGTCCTTAGCAAACGAAAATTTACCAAGTATGAATAGTTGCCAAAGCGGGAACAGTACTATGCTTTGACTCACTGTGTACTAAACTATTCCATTGAGTTAGTTAGTTCCGTCAAATTAATCCAGCTCAACCACTTCACGGACTTCCAAAGGGTACGTGCCTTACTAGACTTCTGGTTTGGAACCTATTCGCATTGGTAGCAGAAACATGATAATAACAGTGTTTGTAACAACTTGAATAAAACATAGTGTATAAGCTTGAGAAGACTTTGTTACTTGAAAGAACGTGTATCACCCCACCCCTTGTCAATTTCTTGTGAGTTGTTCGTGCCTGTGTCTGTTATTATAAACGAATTAACAATATTTAGGTTCTCAACACATTTTTGGGTTACAATAGGCTATAATTATAGCGTGTTGTCAGTTGAGTTTTACTTTGCTGTCCATTTTAACGAAGGAGAAATGACAAAGCTTTTCACATTTTATCTACCGGCTTTAACAACTCTCGGTATGTCTGCACATAATGCATTTGAAGGCTTATTAGCTACGCTTTTGTCACTAGTTTACATAATTAACTATGGCTAGGACTAATTACTTGTGCGATTGGTTTCGACATGTTTAGTAAATTTTGCTCCCAAAAAATTTGCCTACTGTCCGCTACAAAACCAATTTTTTCTAATTAAGCTGTTGACACATTGAGAGCTTGGGTTTGAATCTCACTCAGATGGCCAAGCGGTAAAAGCGTCCGCCTCGGGAGCTGTAGACTGGTTTAATTCCAAGTCGGGTCAAACCAATGACTTTAAAATTGTTCACAGAGACAGTGTGGAGACCAAGCCGGCAAGTTTACTTGTTGTGCCGTTGGGAAAGGCACTTAGCCAGATTCCCCCATCTTGGTGTGGTAGACAGATGGCCGGCAACTCCTAAGCGAGCTCGTATAGCGCATTGATCGCTTTCTCGTGATAGGAGGATAAAGATGCAACTAAATTCAGAAATACACTCGTTATTAAGTACAGTGTGGATACCGCTTAATGTAATCATGGATAACGTTATCAATCGGTTAATATTATCGGAATTCCTGATACCCGCCCGAACGTACAGTATGCATTACAAATATGCCGCTTGCTGTAATCAGTACATCGGTTATTTTTATTAATTTTTTCCCAAACGTAGAGACTTACAGTAGTAAAAGAGGAAAAACTTGGAGAAAAATAAGAAGGAAAAAGACTAATAAAAGTACTACGGGGACTTACGGGGAGTGTAAAGCGAGGGTTTCAAGGAGGAAGAAGGAAGACAAAAGAGAAAAGCTGCAACCGAAAAAACGATCAAGCTTATGCGAAATTTAAAGTAAACTACAAAACTTCCGTTTTGACTAAAAACGAAACTGCACTGGTACCCTAGGTTGATGGTTATACTACATGACCTCTGAGCTTGCATTGCAACAATAAAATAGGTAAAGACAGGAAAACTAAAACTAAGGATGCTGACACTAAAATCTATCTCAACTGCCAAGGATTGAAGCTTTAAGCATGTTATCATATTAACCTACAGTAGTATCGTGATGCTATAGCCGTAGCGGGATGACAAAAGAATGAAGACATGTTAAAATCGCCATTATAAAACATTGTGTCGCAATAATAGGTACTTTATGACGTAATATGCGGTAAATAGAAGGCAAACCGGTGGCAATTTGTTTATCAATGCAATAATGAAAATGACATACTTTACACTCTCGAGAACGTAGTCAAGCATCAAATTGAAGATTCATACGGTATACGGATCCCAGGACAGTAATTTATACCGCATGTCATAAGGTATTTGGGCGCAAAAAATAATGTTTCGAAAATGTGCTATTACCCCCCTTTCGCTTTTCGCCCCTTGGTGTTTTTCTTTCACCCCCATGGGGGCGATATCGCCCACTTTGAGAAACACTGATCATCATTATCTTTTCCATTTGGGTATCCACAATATCCTGAATATCCACACACAATACAGTTAAATTTTGGTGGATGATTGATTACCGCTTAATGTTATCAATCATGGATAATGGATTTATGGGATCACTTTTGGGATCTAGATAGTAGACCGAGTATATTTATGATGATGGAGAAGTCAATTTAAAGGTTGGAAGATTGTCAACTTGAAGATAAAGGAAGTATACCCGATGATCTCCCTTAAAATTTGAGAAGATAACGTTCTTTTAGTTCTTTTGAATTAAATATTTTTTTAACTTCCCCTCGCGATGAACTTTTCTACCGCTAGAGATGATCACCAGTCCACAGTTTTCACTATGTGACGCTTCACTTGTGTGCAATTGAGTTAACCACTGTTAATGTAAACGCTATTCGAATAAGGTCATGGAATAGATGAAATTAGATAGATTTTGTAGAATACTAACCTATAATTCAGTACTAAATTATTTAAGCATTCAAAAAAGTGGTGTTTGGATTACCTGTAGTTTATCTAGTCAACAAAGAATTATGGAAAAGACAATTGTTCCCGTCGCGCAGGACTGAAGCAACTGATAAAAGCTACCTTACTGAAGGAACCAATAGCATTCTGAAAGAAAGCATGGATAAATACATGCCTCTGCTACCAGTGAACAAACATTTGCAAAAAAAAGATGGACTTAGTGAAGACTTAAATCAGAATGAAGTGCTGAAAACAACTAAGAAAAATCAAACAAATAAAGAAGAGGGTGAGAAAAAATATGAGATGTTAATCACTAATCCAAAATCTATAAATGATTTGGCAGAAAAGATAATAAACAAACTCGAGGATCATCCATCATTTCAAAAAATCGTGAATCAAATAGTGGATATCAAGATTAAAGAAAGGTCCCAAGTAGTAAAAAAACAACTTTCAACAATGAAGCAAAAAATGAAGGCTCAAGAACAATATACGCGAAGGAATTGCCTGATTTTCCATGGGAATGAAAACACTTCTCACACTCACACAGATGAAATAGTTAAAAAGTTTGCTTGGAAAAATTTGGACGTAGAACTCTACGACACCGATATTGATCGCAGCCATATGCTGAAGCCTAAGTCTGAGACACGTAATAAAGATAAGGCTTATCTAATAATATAGAAGTTCACAAGCCATAATATCAAGCAGCTTGTTTATGAACGGAAAAAACACCTAAAAGAAAAAAATGCATTTATTACTGAATCTTTAACATCCTCTCGATTGAATTGCATGAGACAATTAAAAGCTCTCAAACAATCCAAAACAGTATCATCATACTAAACAAACGACGGTAACATATACTATCAAAAAGAAGGAAACATTTAGGTACATCTGGTGCCTGTGACAGATGTGCAGCCCCTTACTTTTTGACTAAATTGTGTGCTATTACAGGTTGGTTTCTACAAAACTGAATGGAAATAGCTGTTTCTTTTTGTGTAATTTTGTACTGTATCAATTATCAAGTTTTTAAATAATTATCAAATTTTTCGCTTAAGAATAGGAAAAAGAGAATTAATCAGATTACACTGATTTATCTTTTTTATTTTAGTAAGATTTACGTTAACCCGATCACCTGAAGTAAGTAATCATACTGTTTTAAAGATGACTAAACAAAAACGTCCCTGCTGCAACAAATCATACAAATCAAACCAAAACCTAATTTTATGTGACTTGTGTGATAAATGGTTACATCTAAAAGCTCTAATCTGTCTAAAAAAGATTTCGTGTCTCTTGTAAAAACTGAAATGCCATATTACTGTCGATGCTGCCTAGTCCATGCTGCTACAACTAAACTTTAGTAAAAAATCTACCAAAATATCTCAATTGCCTTAATCCCAAGAAAAATAGTTTAATATTACTTCATGTTAACGCTCGTAGCCTTAATAAAATTTTAATAAGCTAGAAGAACTTCTGACTGATATCAAAGGAATGCCGGATTTAATTGTGTCGCGAAATACGAAATAGTGTTACTTCGCTGACAGGACGATTGATAAGAATTGTATGACGAACCGTAGAAATTAAATCGTTCTTACATCCGACCTCACGAAAAAACCAGGACCTTCTTCACCAAACGAATATAATAATCGACCCAACTTACGGTACACACCGCGCTAGTTTTCGATAAACACAAGCTCCACTGCTCACTTCAGTAACACTATATAACAAGGCTATACCCTTAAGCATGCAACAATATTGCTTATACTCTGAGCACACTAAATTGACACTCGAATAACTACGCTCGAGTAATTTCAAGATCGAAAATTCACGCCTATTTGTACTCTAAATTTAAGTTCGACAACCTTCTGTAACATTCTTAAAAAGTAACAAGAAGAGAAATCATATGTCATGCAAAAATTCACACCCAAACTATAGTAAACACAAATATGATGTCACAAGCACAAATTTTGATCCAGTGAAATTACGTAACGTAGAAATCTGTCCTGAACATTCACGAAAAAAATACGTCAGTAGATAATTATGACTTCCTAATGCAACCTTACGAAACAATACCACAAATAAAACTTCGGAAAACAACGCTTTGGTCTAGAACTTTCTACAGTAGACAAAACATTTAAAACAAAAACATATTAAACTGTTATATCGTTACACTCCCCCGATGTTAAAAATATTATCCAACGGAAAATATTATACATATACACACGCAAAAAAAACGATATCACTTATTTACATAATTACTTTACATAACAAATTTCAAAACACGGCACAAATTAACCACTTTCAGAATCATCCACTATGCGGCTGAAATAGTCCGCTACAACATTGTCTTTGTCAGGAATGTCCTTCACGGTATAGTCGTACTCCTGTAGTGCCGATGCCCATCGCATAATTCGATCGTTTCGAAACTTGGCATTCTTTATAAAAGTTAGGGGTTGATGGTCAGTCTGTAAAACGAATGGCTTACCGGCCAGATACTGACGAAATTTCGATACTCCCCACACAATGGCTAAACACTTCTTCTCGATGGTGGAATACTTCCGCTCTGCAGATGTCAGCTTCTTGCTTCCGTACGCAACTGGAAAAAATCTTCCTTCGTGTTCCTGCATAAGCGCTGCCCCAAGTCCACAGTTCGACGCATCGGTACGCAAAATAAAAGTCTTGTGATCTGGCGGACGCAGAATGAGCCTACGCACCAGGCTTTCGTGTAGGGTCACAAATGCCTTTTCTTGAGCCTCTTCCCATCTCACACTTTCCGGCAGTCTCTTTTTTGTCAAGTCAATTAGTGGCGCCGCTATTGCCGCGAATGATGGCATGTGGTCACGGTAGTAGTTGGCAAGACCCAATAACGATTGAACCTCCTTTTGTGTTGTGGGTTTCTTCGCACAGCGTACCTTCTCCAAGTTCTCCTCGTTGATGGAAGTGCAATTTTCTCCGACGGAATGTCCTTAAAAGTCGACAGATTTCAAGCCAAATACGCACTTAGTAGGTCGAATAACTAAGCCTGCTTGTCTTTATTTTTCCAAAATTTATCAAGCACCTGCAGATGAGTAGCCCAGTTCTTTGTGTAGACAATCAAATCGTCTATATAGCGCTCGACATTGTCCATGTCATAAAGTAGCTTCCTCATGCCACGAACCAACGTCGCTCCATAGTTCTTCATTCCAAACGGCATACGCAGAAACTCATAACAGCCACCCGGGGTCATGAACACGGTCTTGTGTATATCCTCCTCAGCGACCGTTATTTGCCAATATCCTTTACTCAGATCTATAGTCGAATAATATTGTCACTTTCCCAACTTCCCTAACAAGTTCTTGGCCGTAATCATTGGCGCTGGATCTGCAACCGTAACTAGGTTGAGCTTTCGATAGTCGACGCACATCCTGTTGGAACCATCTTTCTTTTAGACAACAACCAGTGGAGAAGCATAGGGCGAGCTGGATTCCCTCACGATTCCGGTATCCATCATGTTCTTTATCTCCTCCCGAATCTCATCTCTCTTGGCATAAGGCAAAGGATAAGGCTTGCACCAAATCGGGCGATCGTCAGTGAGATCAATCTTATGCTCAATCACGCTGGCCTTTCTTGGAATTTTTGTAAAGATTTCCTCATACCTTCTTAGAACTTCCATAACTTCGTTCCGCTGTTCACCATTTAACTCTGCCCCAACGTACACATCTTGGATGCTTTCCTTCAATTGGAATGCCACCAGCCCCAGCAAGTCCTCCTCATTAACACTGACCTCCTCAGCAACATCCTTCTTTATTCCTACCAAGATTGTCCCAACTTGCTTAACTGCAGCCGCCTGAGGATGGCCCTCCTGTACGCCGTGGACACATTCGCAGCCTACCTGGGTTTCCCCCAAAGGCTCCCCTGGGATATCTTTCCGCCCAGGCGATGCAGTCTCTTCAATCCTACCTCTTTCCACATAAAGCTTCAACATGTTGATGTGGTACATCTTCTGTAAAATTATATTAAGTCTTATCTGCCAAGTAATGTTCGAATGTCCAATCTTCTGAGTAAAGTTCGACCGATTGCACTCTGTTCTGAATTATTTGCTGTACCGATGGTGACGGACGATGATTTTAACTGACTTGCGTTCTCTCATAACAGGAAACACGCAGAACTGGTTTTGGTTGCAAATAATATTAGCAGCTTTAACTCAGGTAACGTAATTCCAGACTTCGAAGAAAGCGCAGATCCAAAATGCACTCCAACAAACGTATAAAGCGCAGGGACGCACTTGAAGAACGCAGTTTTTCTGTGTACAATAACAGAAATTTAAACATTTATCAGGCAAATAAATTATTATCTCGAAGAAGCACACTTAGTATCACTCACCGTTCGTTGGCAAATTCGCACAGCTGCACGACGAAGAACACATAAGATTGTTTACACATCCGCTTGCATTAAAACTTAAACTCAAAAAACAAGTCACGTTCGGCTCGCTCGCCTTGTTATACTGATTAAGCAACGTGACTAGGGTTGCCAATAAAAAAATATAAATCAACTAGGGTAGGAAATAAATTCCAACCGGATACGAAGTGAAAAAACAAAAAAGCAGTATCCATAAACTTAGAAGCACGTTAACGCAGCGGCATGAGGGAAGTAAACCCAGGGAAGGACGTGGGAAAAATTTAGCTTACAAGGTGCGGAAATTCTTACACTCCCCCCAAAAATGGAACGGCTCGTGATAATGTGCGTTACAATTTTAACAAATTAGTGAACAAACAAAAAAAACACACAGTCACTTTAGCATTCTTTAGTCGGAATAACTAAACATAACTTACAAGATGGCCTTTTCAGAGATCCATTGGTGGTCTTTACAAGTACAGTTTTCACGTTGTCATGTCTGTCCGGAAAGGTTTTGATAACTTTCCCCAAAGGCCATTGTACCCGTGGACTAGGGGTATCAAGAAGGAACACGACGTCGCCAGGCAGAAAGTTTCTTTTCTTTTCATGCCACTTGCTCCTAATCAAGATTGTTCGGGGGTACTCGACAATCCAACGTTTCCAAAATTCATCTGCGGTGAATTGAACCAGACGAAAACGTTGGCGTGAATAACAGTCATCTTCACCGGTTTGGAAGGGGGATAATGCCACTTCGTGATTGACTCTAAGAAGATGATTGGGAGTGAGAGGAGTGGTTTCATTGTGCTCCAAGGGCACATCAGTCAGAGGCCTGGAATTAATGATCGACTCAATCTCTAGCAATATTGTATGCAATTCGTCGTCTGCGAAAGTCTTCTTAGGCATTACCGACAAAAGGATTTCTCTCACAGAACGGATCATTCTCTCCCAAACTCCTCCGGTGTGACTGGCACTCGGATAGTTGAAAGACCACTCTATTTTCTGAGGTCGTAGGTATTGACGTATTCGGGTTTCGTTCCAGCCATCGTTCAGAACTCGTTCAGAACCCACGAAATTAGTAGCATTGTCACTATACAAATATTTAATATTTCCTCGTCTTGATAGAAATCTCCGTAAACAATTAATAAAAGAAGACGTGGAGAGATCAAAGGCAAGTTCTAGATGGATGACCCTGATAGTCATACAAGTGAAAATACACCCATAGCGTTTTACATTAGAACGCTTGACTTTAGTAACATAGGGGCCAAACAAATCAACTCCTGTATGGGAAAAGGGGGCCTGCTTTATCTGAAACCGGGCTGGTGGAAGTTCTGCCATAATCTGATTTTGTGTTCGAAGATGAATCCGCTTACATGTTACGCATTCAGAAAGAACTCGGCGCACTGTCACTTTGGCATTCAAAATCCAGTACCTCAGGCATAAGATATTAAGGGTGGCATTGACATCACAGTGACCACCTGTCTTTTCATGAGCATCTCTTATGATTAACTCAGTGAGATAATGACATTCCGGCAAGATAATGGGGTGTTTTAAATCGTAGGAAAGTTGAACAGCGTCAAGCCGTCCGCCGACCCGCAACAAACCATCCTCTATAATGGGATTAAGTTTGTGCAGTGCTGACGCTTTAGCTAGTTGCTTTTTCTTAGATACCAATGCCATGTCTTGGGAGAAGCACATCTGCTGCACGTGCTTGATAACATTGCTCTCAGCTTGGCACAGTTCATTAACAGTAATTGGACCAGTGAAATTTTGGGTTAAGCCCCTCTTGAATTTCGATAAAATATAAGTTTTAAACCTAACTAGCCAACAAACTGCCAACTTTAACTGGTAGAAGGAAGAAAAGTGCTGCACGAGTTGATCGATCGGTTGCAACGAAGCGACATCACTTCGCTCACCATACTGTAAACAGCATACGTTAGCATCAGACACGGACAACAAGCAAGAGTCCCCACGAGCTGTGGTCTTCGCTTTCTTCTGTTGTGGCAAATCATAACATTTATAGACCCCATCATTGATCTTCACGTTCAATCCCACTGGCCATTTGTCAGGGCTCAGTTGCAGAAACTGAGGCCCAGTAAACCACAACTGATCGTTAACCAGGGATGAAGCTGTCCTACCTCGTGTAAGGTGATCAGCCGGATTAATTTTCGTGCTGACAAATCCCCAATCGTAGGTTTTAGTGTGTGACAGTATTCTCTGCAAGCGATTTCGTGGAAACAACGAGAAGCGTTTGCAGTCTGCATGCAAGCTATGCAATACAATTGCGAAATCTGTCCAAAAGAAACATTGGCATTCTTGTAGTTTCAATTCCTGTTTAATGATGCGTGACATTTTAACGGCATCTAGAGCGGCTTCAAGCTCAAGACGTGGGATCGTGTTTCGGCCAGGTCCGTTGATGTGTGATTTTGCCATAATAAAGACACATTTTATCGATGAATCTGGGAAAATCATTCTCAAATAGCCAATGACACCTCTGGCAACATTCGAAACATCCGAAAAGAAATGCAGTTGGCATTGCATTGAGCTGTCAAATTTGGGCTTGTAGCAACGTGGGATTTTGATCTCGCGCAGTCGAGTCAAGCCTTTCGTCCACATGAGCCACCGCTTAGAGAAAATATCGGTAATCGGCTCATCCCAATCACACCCTTTGCGACATATCTCGCTGTACAATAGCCAGGCCAACAACACAACTGGTGCCACAAATCCAAGGGGGTCATAGAGAGAGTTGGTAACAGCCAGCATACCACGTTTAGTTATTGGAGAATTTGGCAAATCAGCTGTAAAAAAGAACTCGTCGGTAGCGGTATTCCAACTAATCCCCAACACACGTTGTTGAGAAGCGACTGAAGGTAAATTACTCCTTGAAGCCTTGGATTTCTCCTCTTCAGGGACGCATGACATCACTCTATCGCTCGAGGAAAGCCATTTCGTGAGTTTGAATCCTCCCAAAACCAACAAAGCTCGTAAGTTCTTGATCAGGTCAATTGCCGTTTCTTCACTGTCGGCTTCGGTGAGGCAGTCATCGACATAAAAACTCTTTAAGATAGTCTCGGCAACTTTGGGATCAAAATTCTTGCCGAATTGCTTCGCCGTCTCTGGCAGACAATACATGGCACAACTCGGGGAGCATTTAGCCCCAAACAGGTGCACAGCCATGCGGTATGCAGCAGGCTTGATATCGATGTTACCGTCTGGCCACCAGTAAGACCTCAATGCGTCTCTGTCCGGTGGTGAGACATAGATCTGGTGGAACATAGCTTCCACGTCTGCTGTCACCGAAACTAGCCATTTTCTGAAACGCAGTAACACGGCGACTAGAGAGCTAGTGAGGTCAGGACCTTTCATGAGATAGTCGTTCAGGCATTTTGTACCGGCCAAGGCTGAGCAGTCGTAGACGATGCGAACCTTGTCAGGCTTCTTCGAGTTCACTACCGGGTGATGAGGTAAGTACCACGTTTTGTGTTTGACATCAACCTTGTCTTCCGGTACGGGCTCAGCACAGTCAGACTCGAGAACAGCTTTCATTTGATTGTATACTTAGTTTTAAGATCTTCATTATTCTGTAGTCGCCTTTTCAAGCCTTTGAGACGTTGCAAGGCCATCATGCGACTATCTGGCAACTTTTCAGCATCATTTCGCCACAAAAGCGGTAGCTGGTAATGACCATTTTTATAAGTTAGATTGCGCACCATAACATCGTACGCAATGGAATCTTCCATCAAATACTTAAGGCCAAGCTCACGCAATTCGTGATGATCATCAAGGAGTTTATAAAACCTTCTTTATCATAAAGGTACCGATCACTATTTGGTGAGAACATTTCGCCTTCGTCGGTCAGAATCAAATTCTGAAGGTCTTGTGTGTCTGACGGCCACACCATTCCTCGAACAATAAAATTCGATGCAGTTGTCGAATCTGTTGCTCAATGATCCAGTTTTACGCCACGAAGCATCCAGCCGAACGGCGTCAGAACGGCGTCTGGACTCTGCTGAGGGTTGGGAGAGAAGCGACTCTCCAAGCATCTATGTGCCTCGACAAAGTCGTTTCCTATCAGCAGGGTTACAGATCCTTCCTTCGCAGCAGGCACGGAAACACCACTGAGATGAGGATGCATCTGTACGCTCCGAGCTTCAGGAACAACCGTCGGCATAACAGGAATATCGTCTACAACTACGACTTCCGCAAGACTCATATTAAAGGAATTATCCAAAGAAGAAATATTGAGCGTTATCATTGCACTTTCGAGTATATCCGGATCTTTGTCAGTTAACGTTTGTACGATAAGTTTTACTGGCGACGCAGGCAAATCAGATCCTAGCTCTGTCACCAGACGACGCTCACAAAAGGTTCTATCCGAACCTGAATCAAGCAACGCATAAGTATGTACAACAACATTACCTCTGTGCACTTTTACCGGAACAATATCTAGGTAGATCGACTTTTTCCGACACGTTGCGGCGACAGCTTTCGATCGACAAGAAGCTGTAAGTGACTTCGTAATAGCCGCAGTGTTATCTGATGAAGTACTACGTGGGATCATGCTTGCGTCAGCATCATTGCTCGGAACATCTTGGTCCTTCCCCCCAACGTTGTCTGGGGGGTGTAGAGTGGTATTATGCAATAAGCTACCACAACTTCCTTTTCTACACCGGAGGCCAGACGTACACTTGGCAGCAAAGTGACCAGTGTTCAAGCAAATTCTGCATAAACCGTGTTTTTTTACCACTTCGCACTTTTCAGAGTAAGATAACAAACGAAACCGCTTGCATTGGTAAATATAGTGCGGTTCGGCACAATGTAAGCACTTCTTGGGCGCAGCTTTCTTCTCCGTAGTTAATGTATAAACGTCGAAGACTTTGTTCCCTTAAGATTACCGCTTTTAGTCACATTTTTAGATTGGTCAACCTTGGTTGAGCTTTGAGCAAACAGTTTCAACCCAAACACGGAGTTAGAAATTCTCGTTTGTTCCTCAACAAAAAGTGCCAAATCTTTAAAAGTCGCAAGTCGACCAGACGCTAAACTAATTTCTACAGTAGCGTCTACCCATTTTCGTTTTAAATCTAGGGGGAATTTGCTGGCGATGGACGTGAGAAACCCCACAGAGTCCAAACTTGAGGCCACGTTATCGTCAGCCAAGGCATAGCAACACTTTTTCATAAGCACAGAGAGTCTGTTTAGTCGGTCTGCCACTTCCCGTTCCAGCTTCGGAAACGCTAGCAGCTTCTCCTCACAGGCATGTGCGATGATATACGGTTGTCCATATCTACGCTTAAGCTCATCCCATGCCAGATCATAAGCATACTGGCCATCGTTAATATCGGCAAAATGCTGTATATTGTCACGTACTTCAGGAGAGCAATGCTGAAGCAAATAAGACATTTTCGCTTTCGATGGAAGCCAGTCAGCGACATGGCATCGAAATGGATTCAAAAATGCCCAATAGTCCAACGGATCTCCATCGAATTTTTTGACTTCAGGCTTAGGAATTAGCGGGTTGGAATAACCTAGCCAAGGGTCGTAACCTTGTAGACCAACAAAGGGTTGCTGATCGCTAAAACTTTGCTGGTTACGTCTTTCAGTAGTCAACTGGTCTCTGGGTCCGCTTGTGGTAGCAGTCGTGTCATAGTAAGACCGATCAGCAGTTGCATGTTCACATCTAGTTGGTTGTCGGGCACGTGTAGCACCGTAACTCACAGAAGTGTGTGCTTTCATTTGAAAAGTGTGAGCTGACTCATAAGATCTTGGTTCAGCTACATCGGATCAAGTTGACCGACCCACTTCTGTGGCGTTGAAATGGACATAAGCTTGGGAAGCTGGGTGTTCGAATCTTGCCTGAGCAGCATCCGCAAAATCCACGTGGCGGGTATGTGTTTGCTGAGTTGGACGAGTAGAGTCACGAAAATCAGTTGAAGCCGCTGGTAGAAAAGGATTTTGTTTGGAAGGCCAAACAAATGTAGCGGGTCTCGAGGAGTCTCCTTTCTTATTTGACGGAGCAGTTGTACCGATGGTGACGGACGATGATTTTAACTGACTTGCGTTCTCTCATAACAGGAAACACGCAGAACTGGTTTTGGTTGCAAATAATATTAGCAGCTTTAACTCAGGTAACGTAATTCCAGACTTCGAAGAAAGCGCAGATCCAAAATGCACTCCAACAAACGTATAAAGCGCAGGGACACACTTGAAGAACGCAGTTTTTCTGTGTGCAATAACAGAAATTTAAACATTTATCAGGCAAATAAATTATTATCTCGAAGAAGCACACTTAGTATCACTCACCGTTCGTTGGCAAATTCGCACAGCTGCACGACGAAGAACACATAAGATTGTTTACACATCCGCTTGCATTAAAACTTAAACTCAAAAAACAAGTCACGTTCGGCTCGCTCGCCTTGTTATACTGATTAAGCAACGTGACTAGGGTTGCCAATAAAAAAATATAAATCAACTAGGGTAGGAAATAAATTCCAACCGGATACGAAGTGAAAAAACAAAAAAGCAGCATCCATGAACTTAAAAGCACGTTAACGCCGCGGCATGAGGGAAGTAAACCCAGGGAAGGACGTGGGAAAAATTTAGCTTACAAGGTGCGGAAATTCTTACAACCTTCTTGTTGACTTCCACCTGGTAATTGTTTCCCCATTTGGTTCCCTTGATCTCGACCTCAAACGGACCTTTCCATTGCATGAGCAGCTTGTTTTGGTCAGTGGGAAGTAACACCAAGACTTTTTCTCCCACCTAGAAACTCCGTTTCTTTGCTTTCCGATTGTATAATTTTTTGTTTCTTCCTTGGTTCCTTTCTAGTTCGGCTTGAGCCAGCTTCATTGTCTCGTACCACCTTTCCCGCAGTTCGAGGACATACTGGTAACTTGTAACTTCCGTAACCTCTTCTTCCTCAGACCATAACTCCTTCAAAATCTGGACAGGGCCTCTTACCGTCCTTCCATACAGTAGCTCAAAAGGTGAGAACCCTGTGACTTCTTGCCGTGCCTCTCCACAAGCGAACAAGAGGGGATTGATGAAACGATGCCACTGACGTGGTTGCTCGTGGCATAACCTTCCCAACATCCGTTTCAAGGTTCTATTGAATTTCTTCACTAATCCATTGCAAGCGGGATGGTAAGGGGAAGTCGTAAGTCTCCTGATGGACAGCAACCTAGATACCTCCTTCATGCAGTTCGATGTAAACTGGGTTCCAAGGTTGCTCAGAACTTCCTCCGGTACTCCAACCCGACTGTACATGTCTAACAACGCTTCTGCTACCGTCTCTGTATCGATGTTCTTCAGCGGAACAGCTTCTGGGTACCTTGTCGCATAGTCCATTAAGGTCAGGATGTACCTGTTCCCTTTTTCGCTAGCCGGTGCTATAGGTCCCACTAGATCTATTGCCACTCTCTTGAAAGGTTGATCAATCAATGGCATGTCCCCTAAAGGTGCCCGTGGCACTGAGCTTCTGGCGACAGTCTTCTGGCGAACATCACAAGACCGACAGAAACTGGTAACATCTTCGTGCAAACCTGGCCAAAATAAATCGGTCTGAATTCGATCCTCCGTCTTCTTCACCCCCAAGTGTCCCCCCCGAAAAAGAGTCATGAGCCACTCCCATTACTATTTCTCTTAAAGATTTCGGAACCAAGATCTGCTAACGGAGGTCTCCAATGTCATCCTTCCTTTGACGTATCCGGGACCAAATTCCTCCTCGCTTCTCATACGAGACCACATATCCCTTCCTGGTCTCAGTTCCTTTTAACTGTTTTAACTTCTGCAAGGTGGGGTCTTCCTCCTGCATCTTGATGAGGTATTTTTTGTTAATTGACATCTTATCCGTCGCTTCTTTCATCTTACGTGGTTTGGGGTCCTATTGCCACTCCGTGCTTGCGCTCTTGTAGCGACCGCCGTCACCACTCTCCATTCTGGATTAGGATCGTCTGATCTTCTAGCTCCAGGCACGTTCCAAATGATTAAGTCAAAGAGGGGTCCTGCAAGCACAAGGCTTCAACAGTTTCAACGTAGAATAGTGTGTCCACTTTTACTTTAGCCATGGTAGATCGCTTAATCGTACGATCCACCGTCATGATATGTCCCATCTCTCCGGTAAAATCCGTTTCATCCACCAACTCTCTTCTAATAATTACTCCACTGCATCCAGTATCTCGCAACACCTCCATTTTAATACCTCCAACCTTGCCCGACAACACAGGTAAGTTATCTTTAATTTCCGCCACATACGCACCATTAAGCACCTTGATCTTTTCTCCAGACTTCAGTTCTAGCGTCTCCATCCCCAATACGGCTTCTTTTTTGTCACTTCTCTGTGGCACTTGCATCGCGCATGCAACTTGTTGAGCTTGGGTCGGATTCCTTTCGGGACCACGCCCCCCGCTCTGGATCCAGGTTGAGAGCGTTGTAATGCTGTTTTGCACTCATGAGCTTCATGTTCCATTGCCCGCATTTAAAGCAATAAGACCGGCGGCCATGACCAAACGGCTCATTCCGTGACGTTGTTGCTTTGCTAGGGCACTCCACTGGTCTATGGCCTCTGCCATCACACCTCATTGCGTCTTTATGAGTTCTAGGTAAACTGGTCTTCACATCGTGCTTTGTCACCGGTGCTTTCGTGGACAACTTCTTCCCGTGGGCATTTAGGTACTGCTCCGCCAGCTTTGCCAACTCCTCGAAATCCTTAGGACTCCTCTCCTGTAAGAACACCGACACATCTTTAGGGAAGGAGTTTGTAAACTGCTCGCTTACCATCAACTCCGACACCCCTTTGCAAGTTTCGCCCACACCGGCTAGTTCGACCCACGTATTGAAGCAGTTGGAGATTCTTATAATGAACTGACTAGGAGATTCCTGTCCCTCCGGCTTAGCTCCTCGGAATCTTTCACGGTAATCCTCTTCCGTGAAGTCATACCTCTGTAGAAGAGCCTTCTGTAACTTATCATAATCCCTTGCTTGTTTGTCTGACAAAATGGAGTAGACATCCAAGGCTCGGCCTGAAAGTAATGGTCTTAGACGAGTAGCCCAGTCAGATCGTTCCCAGCCTGCAACAGCGGCATATCTTTCGAAGCGAAGCAAGTAGCTATCCAGATTATCTATTCTGTCCACAAAACCAGGAAGCACAAGGGCTTTAGTTCTTGCAATCGCGTTCTGAAAAGCTTGGCCTAATGCCACCTGTTGGTCTTCCGATGAAGCACTCCTTTGTTCATTCAATCTCTCGCCTTCTAATCGCAATTTTTCCATCTCCAGCTTGTGTTTTCTCTCCGCTTCCCGTTTCGCTGCCTCAGCAGCCAATTTCCTTTCCTCGGTTTCTGCCGCCAATTTTATTTCCGTTCCTCGGTCTCGGCAGCCAATTTCCATTCCTCATCTTCGGCAGCCAATTTCTTTTCGTCGGCTTCTGCTGCCAATTTCAATTTTCGTGTTTCATTCTCTTATATCATTTTCCATCCCTGGGTCAAGAACTTTGTCTTCTCCTTCCCTTCAAGACCAATTTCTTCTACTTGCCGTTTCAGATCTTCCAACGTGATAAGCGCGCTTTCAGTTGCCATGACAATCCGCTAACTATCAACCGAACAAAGAAAAATAACATCCCGGACGAGCCCCCAAAATGTCGCGAAATAGGAAATTGTATTACTTCGCTGACAGATCGATTGATAAGAAATATATGACAAACCGTAGGAATTAATTCGTTCTCAGATCTGACCTCACGAAAAAACCAGGACCTTCTTCACCAAACGAATATAATAATCGACCTAACTTGACTCACTTAGCTACGATTCACACCGTACTACTTTTCAATAAACACAAGCACCACTGCTCACTTCGGTAACACTATATAACAAGGGCTATACCCTTAAGCATACAACAATATTGCTAACTCTAAGCACACTAAATTGACACTCGAATAACTACGCTCGAATAATTTGAAGATCACTTAACGCAATGCGTTAAGTTGATGAACAAACAAAGTTAACGCATTGCGTTAAGTGCAACAAAAGTTGAGCAGTATGCCGCCCCAGAATATTCACGAAAAAAATACGTCAGTAGATAATGTCATGACTTCATAATGCAACCTTTCGAAACAACCCCACGAATAAAACTTCGAAAAATAACGCATCGGTCTAGAACCTTCTACAGTAAACAAAGCATTTCAAACAAAAACATATTAAACAGTTATATCGTTACAAATTGCAATCTCCGATACAAAGCTTAAAACTGGAGTACCTAATGTATTTACCCTAGCTAGGTTGAGGAACTATGTCAATACTTGTACGCTTAAGTCAGTTTATTATTCCCTGATACATTAGCACCTTTCGTATTGCATAAATACGAGGGAAGTGCATCAAGTTGTAATTTAAAACCTCTTTAAATTTTACAAAAACACATTATTCGATTAATTGCCGGGAGTGAATATCGTGCACGTTCGAGTCCCTTGTTTAGTCAACTACAAATTTTACAGTTGGAAGACATATATACTATTGAAATTGCGAAACATATGTACAAACTCAACATGAATCAACGCTCAGGCCTTGAGTTGATTAATTATTGTCCGATCTCCAAAATTCATTCTTATGAAACCAGAAAAAGTGTGCAAGATAATTATTATATAACAAGAACTAATACTAAATTTGCATGAAGGTCACTGTCAGTTTGTGGTCCTCTTATATGGTCTGAAGTTCCACATGAACTAAAAAATCTTAGTTTTCCCAAATTTAAGAAAAATTTCAAGAAGCATTTAATTCTTAAATATGACACATGATGAGTGATTTACAAAACAAAAAGATATGAAACGGCAATTCTAACTTACCGTTTAAATTCTAATCATAAATGACAGTTTGGCGTATTTTGAGTGTGCATTTTTGTGTTTATTATTATTGTTTTATTTGTTTGTTTTTTTTGTTTTTTTATATTTTATTCATTTTTCATGCTATAGCCAAAACAAATTACATGCTTGCATCCTAGGGTGGCAATTGACTAGAAGACCGTATCGTCATTTCGTTGTCTCCCTGTCATGGTGTATCATTTAATGTACGTGTTGCATTTTGTATACCTGGCAAATAAAAACTTGATTGATTGATATCAAGCTATGATTTTGTGCTCATAGATTCTAACACTAATGCTGGGGGAGTAGGATTGTTTATTAGATCTGTCTACTCCTTCAATACCATCAATACTTTTAACTTAAATATTGAAGAATGTGAATTTCGATTGAACTCCTTCCTAAAAATAAAAATCGCATTGCAGGAGCAGTTTATTGCCACCCTACTTCTAATGCAAGATTGTTTTCAAAGAAATTTGCCACTATAATTGACAAGCTGAACAGTACTAATAATTATTTCTATATTTGTGGAGAATTTAATATTGATTTAATAAATTCTAAAAGAGATATTATCAAACACTACCAAGATACACTCCACAGTCTTGGGTATAACCAATCCATACAAAATGCGACCAGAGTGTGTTCTAATTCTGCCAGCCTACTCGACCATTTTTATACTAATAATGCACAAAGCGATATAAATTCTTGTATTTTGCTGAGTGATCAGTCTGACCATTTCCCTTTAATAGCCGTTATTTCTGGTCTTAAACCTTTAAGCAAAATGTGTTCGAGTTTCTTTATACGTGATAGCTAAAACTTTGTAGCTGATGATTTTTCGACTGACTTGGACAATGAATTGTTTACAAATCTCAGTACTAATAATGACGACCCAAACATTATGTGCAGTAGTTTTATTGATGCATTCTTTAAAACACAAAATGTACATGCTCCACCGCGTAAAAAAAACAGAAAAGAGTAACGGCTAAGCAAAAAACCTTGGATAACATAAGGTATTTTGATGTCCATCAAAAAGAAAAACAAACTGTACATTTAAATGCTTAAAAACAATAATGAAGAGACTTAAAGACAGTAGAAAATCTACAGAAATAAACTTACGCATCTTAAAGAGAAAGCAAAACAGCTTCATTATAACACGCAAAGTAGTCAAGTTCAACACAACAGTGGTCTGCTTTAAAAAACAATCAAAGATATAATAAAATGTAAAAAAAAAAATAAACAACAAGATATCACTATCATAAAAGATGGAAATGACGTGCTGGTGGACAATCCTCAGCATATGAGCAACATCTTTAATGAATATTTTTCAAATTTTGGTCATAAAATGCCAAGTAAAATACCAAATTCATCTTCTTCACAATCA
This sequence comes from Trididemnum miniatum, assembly GCA_964006365.1. Lineage (NCBI taxonomy): Eukaryota > Metazoa > Chordata > Ascidiacea > Aplousobranchia > Didemnidae > Trididemnum > Trididemnum miniatum. Next base: position 14,238,370 of record OZ023251.1, on the reverse strand, counting down.
CCAAAGTCAAATTTACGAATGCAGAACAAGTCCTTTTTACTTAAACCTATTTCTGTGGAAGAAATTTTTAATCAAATAATGAATTTGAATCCTTTAAAAAGCACACAGTCTAATAGCCCCCTCTAAAGTTTATTAAAATGGCAGCACCTATAATTGCCGCTTCTCTTTCTAACATATTTAGCTGTTGCATATCATCGTCAACCTTTCCTGAGATTTTTGAAACTGCCGAAATCATTCCTATATTCAAATCTGGTGACAAGCAGATATGTAGCAACTATAGGCCAATTTCTTTAATATCACCTTTTTCAAAAATTTTTGAAAATTCTCTTTGCAAGCAATTGTATGCTTTTTTACAATTGGCAACATTTTCTATAAATATCAGTTTAGATTCCGGGAAAACAACTCGACTGCGTTGGCAGTATCGAAAATATGTGATGACATCATTAACAGCCTAAAACAAAAAAGTATAACCTGTTCCATTTTCTTAAATCTAGCAAAAGCATTCGATGCTGTCAATCACGGTATACTCTTGTCTAAGTTAAATAAATGTGGCATACGTGGTCCCCCTTTGAAATTGCATGAAAGCTACTTAATAAACAGGCAGCAATGCACCATCATTAATAACGTGAAATCAAGCTGGCTCAACTGTAATTGTGAAGTTCCCCTGGGCTCAACTCCAGGGCCCTTACTTTTTTTAATATAATATCAATGATCTCCCTACAGTCACCAATCTTAAAGTACAACTATTTGCAGATGATGAAATCTTATCACATACCGATTCAAACCCCTCTAAGCTACAGAATGAAATTAATAAGGAACTAAGTAAAGTAGACCATTAGATGAAGCCCAATCTGCTTACAATAAATAACAAAAAAATTAATTGTATGATTTATACTAAAAAGAAGATTAAGCAGTTCACCTTTATGCTACAAATAGGGCAGAGCAAGATTGCTCGAGTGAATAAAATTAAATATCTAGGAGTGATAATGGATGACACCCTGTCATGGAAAGAACATATAAATTACTTAAATTCAAAAATTGCCAGAGGATCTTGGGCAATCTCTAAAATCAAACCATACGTTAACAATAAAACTTTGAGAACATTATATTATAGCTTAATCTATGCCCATCTTCATTATTGCAACTCAAGTTGGAGAAGAGCTTCTCCAATTACTCTTTAACCCCTGAAAACCACTCAAAAGCGAATTTTAAGAATCATAACTAGAAGCCCTTATTGCACGCCATCTACTCCACTCTTTAGTGAATTAGAACTACTCAAACTAGATGATATATACAAATTGAAGATTGCTGTAGCTGCCCATAATAAACATTATGGCAATAGGCCATGTAAACAAACGTCAGTAAGTTTGACTAATCTGCATGATCATAATACTAGACTATCATCTAAATTAAACTTTTTTACACCACCCATCCATACAAACGCAGGCAAATCCCTCTCATTATTTTCAGCAGCTCAAATATGAAATAAGGCTGAGATAAAATCTTTGTCAAAACCCAAATCTAAAAAAGCGTTCAAAAGTTTCTACTTCAAAAATAACAGGCTAATTAATAGGCCTACCTTTAATTGCCTTATGCATCCTTAACCTGTAGATTTTATTAAGCTTCTGTTGGTTTTGGTTGGGTTAATAATGTAATTGTCACATGTACCAGTACTAAATGTGTTGTAATAGGCCTCCTTGTTTTTGTGGCTTTTAAGTTTGTTAATTACATTGTTTTTGTTTTTTGCTGGTTATTTGCATTTTGGTTTTATAAGTTTTTTTTTTTCTTTTCGTGCTGCATTGTGTGTCTGGTGTGGTGCTGTTTTCTTTGGCAGGTGGCAGCAGACTAGATGACCGTATGGTCTTTTCGCTGTCTACTGATCACGTGAATCTCAGCACTTCCACTGATTGTTCATTTACTTTGCTGCTTGTCATTTTCACTTGGTAAATAAACTGAACTGAACTAGTTTCTCGACACTTTGCCCTGGTTGAAGAAGGACATTGACTTTTTTGCAACAACATAAATTATCCTTTAAGAAGAAAAGTCTACGGTCAAAAACATTGGAGATGGTTTGCGTCACTTCTCTGGGTTGGTCTACTTGTTTAGGGAATCAACTTTTTTACAACGCCACTAGCCCTTGATTAGTTTTAGAGTAAACCCTTTGTTACGTCATATTCATATCTGACCGTTATTTTAAATTTGGCATTGTACTAGGGGGGTGGGCTCAATTGCAACTTTTTTTCAGACACTAATGGGTCCCTATTTAAGTTACGTTATGAGTCTGTACCATCACAAAAATACAAAAAATTTTGCTATATACCTTAAAAACCCTTGTTCAATTGAAACATGAAATTAACTTGATATTGAACAACTCATCTCATTAAATGTAGTTTACAGCTCAGATGGTCGAGTGGTATAAAGCGTCTGTCTCTTGAGCTGTAGACTCGGGTTTGATTCCGAGTCGGGTCAAACCAATGACTTTAAAATTGCTATTCACAGCTTCCCTGCTTGACGCTCAGTATTAAAGGGAAAGCGCTCAGCATTAAAGAGACAGTACAGGAAGACAAACATGCAACTAACTAACTAATAAGTTTGTAAGCATGGTGGTATACGGTAATAATAACAATTAATACACTGGTCAGTTACTGTTGACTTTAATTCTGAGCATGTCAGTGCCGAATTTCTTTCTTTTTTTTCGTTGAATTGCTCTAATAGTTCGTTGCTTTCTACTGATTTTGCACATTTAAGGTAATGGCAGTGCAGATCCAACCAGCATCATTGCTATGCTAATTCATCAACAGTTTTATCAAAGTCTTTCGTGTTGCAGTGGATTTCTTTGTACTCTGCTTTAGTACGTTTTTTGGCATAGGCAGCTGTTTCTAAGCGATGGTGCTTTTCCCTCAAACGAAAAACTCTACTAGATTTTGGAAGAGATAAAAAAGTGTCTTGAGCATGACTTTTCTTTTAATGTCAGCGGTCACATCATTGCTAAGAAATAATACGATGTAGCCTTTACAAGTACATCTTCTGCTTGGAAGATGATTATGCGAAGTTTTAAAAAAACTGTTAGTAGTCCTTGACAACCATGTTGGTAGTCGTTGACTCGAAGACCGAAAGGTCCCTTCACGACTTCCTGATAAATCGCAAACAGCTAATCAGACTACCGTGTTAATAAAAACAATCGCACGTATTCATACCATCTTTCAAAATATACGGAAATTGTATTTTTAATTTTATTGCACACCTGATGTTGTAAATTGTAAACCTTCAATGTTTCGAGCTAATATGACGTATATTTCATTTACTGTGTAACAGCGATATGTGTCATTATTTTACTCATTGATGTGTTGACTTAACCCGCGCGTGTACCAAAATAAATTTGTTTGATTGATTGAACTGTAAGTTCGTTGATCATCGATTAATGACTGAGTTTCTTTGAACGAAAGTTCCTGTTTCAAGAGATCCAGCAGCGTTTCATTCCATCCTTTACCAATTTTCGAAATAATTTCAGAGCTTTTGTAATGCTTTCTACATTCTTCTTTTGATTGAAGTTCGACTAAATCAACTACCGATAGTGTAGCTTTCACATAAGACTTGGTGCTGAGTGGCCAACTGCTTTGCTCCAGGGATCTTCGACCTGTACTTGATTGTGCCAACATCCCTTCTCTATCCAAGCAGCTTATTGGTGAAAAATCCAGAATAGGATCCGAAGAATCGTGCTGATGAATACCTTCATCTTAGAATTACATGTTTACCTTCATCTTATTATGATGATTACCTTCATCTTAGTAGAGAAAACTTAGAATTACATGGAATACCGGTGACCCAAAATGAAAATTCCAATCAAATTGTGAGAAAAATGGCGTCACTGCTTGCCGTTACTCTTGATGAATCGCAAATCTCCACTTCACACCGTCTAAAGATGCCTCAAAATCCCGACCTTCGAATGCATGCACATAAAAACTCTCATCCACCGATTATTGTTCGTTTTTCGAACAGAGATACGAGGAACGAACTATTTGCTAAGAGAAGATTATTAAAGGAAAAGCCGCAAAGCACCATTTCCGCATTTGGTTCCTCTCAGATTAGCATACACAAAAATCTCACCGCCTACAGGAAATCGCTGTTTTGTGCAGCAAAAGATGCAAAAGAGTTTTTAAAATTCAAATTTCTTTGGACTTCTCAAGGTTAAATCCGACTTAGACGTGATTCAGTCAGCAAAGCTATTAACATTAGTTCATTCGTTGACCTGTCAAAGCTAGGCTATTCTGGTCCTAACTTGAAGGGCCCAAAATTTGCTTAGAAATTGACTCTTTTTCAAATTAATTCTTTTCAGCTAATTAATTCCTAGTAAAATGAATGACGACTGTAGGGAAGCGTTCTTTCCATTTTATACCGTAACTGATTTTGAATTTGAAATTTTGAACTCTCGTAATAGTCGCTCCGATAATTTTGAAAGATGCGCTGAGCATCTTTCTCCCTCCAAGTTAGCGAATTTAAGTTCTAATAATAATGACTTTTTTTTAGTACATTTTAATGCCAGAAGTTTACCCAAAAACGTAGATAAACTGGAAGAAGTCTTAACCGAAATGACCAGTTTACCAATTGCCATCTCAGAAACAAAATTAAACTCTAACTCTTATTCAAATATCAGTATTCCAAACTACAATTTTTTTCATAGCGACTCTCCCACTCTAGCAAGCGGGGTTGGAAGATATCTAAAAGATACCCTGAAGTATAGCTTACGAAATTCCTTATCTTTAAATGTACCTCATTGCGAAGACCTTTGGTTAGAAGTTCACTGTAAAAATTCAAATTTTATCCTTGGTGTCATTTATCTCCATCCAAACCAAAACTTTTCATCGTTTCAAGACACGCTCCATAATCAGCTTTATGATTTTGAATCGAACAAATTAAATTACGTGGTCTGCGGCGATATCAATATTAACACTTTAGCGAAAAACACTAAAATAATTGAATACATTGAAAAACTTGACTCTATTGGTTGTAAAGAATTGGTGGACGCCCCTACCAGACTTGCAAGCACTGTTAACTGTAATTCTTCATTGTTAGATCATGTGTACACAAATATGCCTAAAAAGACTCTTAGCGGAGTATGTTTGTTTGAGCTATCTGATCACTTGCCAACATTTGTCATCATTCCTAACACTAAAAGTCACGTGACAAACAAGCCGAAATACAAACGCTGCATGAAAAATTTTGATCTGGAATGCCAACAAATTAACTATAAATTATAAAAAGAGCTGTTTTATGTTAGTAGGAAACAAGCAGGCAGCGGAATCCGACTTCAACTTGTGCATAAATCACATTAAAATTGAACAATCTGACCATGTTAAATATCTTGGCGTTCACCTTGATAGTAAGTTATCACGGAAAATTCATATCGAAAAACTAACTTGCAAATTATCGAAAGTTTGCGGAATGATTTATAAACTAAGACACTATGTTCCCTTATTCACCCTCAAATTGCTTTACTATGCAATGTTTCACTCACATCTGCAATACTCATTACTTAAATGGGGTAGAGCCTGCAAAAGCCACTACCATAAACTTGTAATTCTTCAAAACAATATATTAAGAGCGTGTCTCTTTCGTCCATTGCACCATCCAACAAATTCACTGTATTCTGATTGTTCCGTCTTAAAACTTGAAGATATGATAAAAATGGAATTTGCAAAATTTATGTTCAAGTTTAACAACAACATGTTACCAACTTCTTTCAACAACTATTTTCTGAAGCTTGATAAAGTACACAACTACAACACTAGGCAAAAAACTCGCAACGTATATTTCCAATCTTTTGTTGCTTTGGAGACAGGGAGAAAGACGCTTCATCACATCTGTCTGAAGTTATGGAGAGATATTCCTCAAACGCACAGGCACTGTTCTTTTTTCCAAATTTAAAAAGTATTTCAAAACAAATGTACTATCAACGTATTGTACCTCTGATTAATTTTTTTCACTTGGTTTGCTGAGTATATGATAAGTTTCTTGGTGTTCTTAATTTTTTACCTGCTGATTTTCGACGCTGCAAGCCTATTTGATTAAATTGACCTGTAACTTAAAAGTCTGATTGAAGTTGTGTCATCATGTAATGATGGTATTATTTTGTTCTTTTTTTTTCCTTTTTGTTTATGAATCGTAAGCTGCTGCATTTGGGTGCGGTAGACTAAGGTGACCATTTGGTCTTTTACCGCTTCCCCCGGCGCTTTTGCGTCATGGAATAAATTAATTGATTCATCATTTCCACATAATATGCAGATGATGTTTGAGGGAAATTGAGATGGCAATCTTAAAAAGAAAGGAAAGGGCCATGGTGAGATGAATCTGTGCTGTGAAATAGGTGGATAGAAAGCATAATCTGAAAATGAGAAGTTGATAGAAATGCTGGGTTTAAAGAAAACATTAAATAAAATGGCAAAAGCAAAAAATGGAGTAAGGTGGTATGGACATATGGTTAGGAGAGAGTATGATAACGTTCTAAAGAAGACATTAATGCTTGCAGTGAATGAGCAGCGAAAGTGAGGAAGGCCAAAGCAGACATGGAGGAGACAAGTTGAAGAGAGTGTGAAGAGAATTGGGTTCGAGGTAGAGGAGGCTACAAATCGGACAAGATGGAAATAGGGAATGAGAGCAATCGCTAAAGAAATGAAGTGCATCCGGCCACCCTCGACCAAGAGTAAGTAAGTAATGTTTATTTGGCCGTATCCACGCAAGAAAGATGAGCACAACAAAAAAACAATAAAACATTGAACATCATTCGTGAACTGACGCCCGCGGGGCGACTATCTATTCCAGGTCGAGTCTGTCATAAAGTTTTTTAGCTAATTAAAATTCCATGGCGCAGTCCCACGGTCCTCCATCCGCGAAAGACGAACAAATTTAGCAAGTGGTTAAAGTCAAGAAGCATCGAAGAACTATATAGTTTTCAAGTCAAGATGTCCCCTGGCAACATAAATACAGTGGTAAGTGAACTCTATTAAGAAGAACAGTGTCAGCCTATCGACAAAATAAAAGCAAGAAACGAATGAAGATATAATAACAATCACAATATTTGCGAACGATTTTATGCCAATTTTAATTTACACAACAACGATTTATGATACGTTAGTATAAGCCTACATTTACAAATTTTTTTCTAGGTATTGCGATAATAAACTTTGTTTATACGTCTTTTTAAACGAAAACCATGATAGAGTTTTGATCCCATTTGGTATTGATTGCCAAAGTTTGATTTCTTCAAACGACAGTTGATTTTTTGCAGCATTTTTAGACACTCTAGATAAAAAAAAATTGGTATTTTGGGTATGTCTAGTATTATGGTTAAGAATATTTTCGATTTTTGGAAACGCAGACTCAATATTTTTTGGTAGTTTATTAAAGGATAACTGATATATAAACTTAGCAAGTTTTAGTTCATAAATATCTTGAAATTTTAACAAAGATAAATTTTTATAAAGAGGGAACACATGATCAAATTTTCGTCTGCCTGTCATTGTTCGAACAATATCGTTTAGTCGCACCTCAAGTTCTCTCAAGGTTGAGTGGAAGGTAGAACCCCATAAAATGACTCTATATTGCACTCGGCTATGTACCATAGAATGATATAACGTACTCAAGATATACGGGGGTACTAGTTTTCGTAAACGGTAGAACATTCCGGAGTATCTTGCTAATTGTAGAGACAGATGTGTTATAATAATAATAATAACAATAACATGTTTTTTGTATACCGATTAAAGTTGTAAACACAATCTTTCTAACCGGTGTTAAAAATTTACATCACAGTGTAAAATACAGTAAATCAAACAACATAATTTTCTAACAAAAAGTTTTCGTACTATCGAAAAAAATGAGTCTTTAAAGCAGTCTTAAATGTAGTTATTGTATCAATACTTCTAATATCATTCGGCAGTTTATTCCACAAAATTGGTGCATAGTTATAAAAACATCTTGAAAAAAATTTTGAGCTGCTAATGGTCGTTTCAAGTAGATATGATTCATTACTGGATCTTAAACTTTCAAGCAAGGCATAAGGATGCAATAAATCAGCAAGATACACAGGCGCAATGTTATGCAAACATTTAAATACTGTCAAACAAACTTTATATTTAAGGCGATATTCAAACGGTAATATATGAGCTTTCAAGTAATACAGAGATACACCTGTGTCCCACTTAAGATCATAAATATAACGCAAGCAAGAGTTTATAATCCTACTAATTTTCTTCAACTGGTATTTAGCTAAATTTACAAAAATAGCATTGCAGTAATCAATTTTAGACAAAATCAAACTCTTAACTAACTTTATTTTTGCAGTTGTGGATAGATGCTTCTTTAAACAATACAGATAATGCAATTGACGAAAACAATATTTCTTCAAGCGTGATATGTGCTCGTCTAAACTTAAATTTGCATCAAAATAAACACCGAGGCATTTCACAGTCGTAGTATTCAAGTCCAAGCAATAATTATCATGGGTAATTTTAAATTTTATGTTTTTTTCATTGAAAGATTTCAGGGACTTTTTATCACCAGTTAAGAAAAGTACAGATTTGTTAACATTGAGTTGGAGGCAGTGGTTGTTCATCCATAAGTGAATATCGTGTAAGCAATTTTGAAATTTAGAAATAGTGAGTTCAACAGAATTTACACAGTTTGGATCAAAATCAACATACAATTGGCAATCATCTGCATACATACTTAGTGTGATACCATGAAATTTAGTAATGTTATGTATTTGTTTGGTATACAGAATAAAGAGAATCGGACCAAGAATGGACCCTTGTGGTACACCACACTGCATGGACTTTGACTGAGAATATGAAGCGTTAATTTTCACTTTGAAAGATTTATCACTAAGATACGATTGGAACCATGATAAAGCATCTCCAGTTACACAGTACTCAGTTTCAAGCTTATTTAACAATAGATCATGATCAATTACATCAAAGGCAGCACTTAAATCCAAGAGTAACATTGCTATTAACTTCTTTTGATGCATTGCATTCATAAAATCATTATGCACTTTGATCATAACAGTTTCACAGCTATGACCACTGCGATAACCAGACTGAACATTGCAAAATAAATCATTTGCATTTAGATGGTCGAGTAGTCGCAGTAATGCAGCTTTTTCACAAATTTTTGAGAGAAAAGACAAGTTATGAATAGGCCTGTAATTCGATAAGGAATCCAAATCAACTGAAGGGTTTTTCACAACTGGTCTTACCAAGGCTTGCTTCAAACTTAAAGGAAAAATGTTATGTTATGTGTGAGGAACAATTGAGCGTATCATTTAAGTATACTTCAAGGTATTTTACAGAGTCCCTTCGGTTTATGCTTGTATTGTTAATAGATAAGGTAAAATTACATTCAAGTTTTTTATACGGGTAATTATTGATTAACAAAAAATTTGTTTTGTTGTAGTTTGACGAAAGTTTATTTCTACGAAGCCAATTATCAATTTTTTGCAATTTTGTGTTTACAACAATTTGCAGGGTTTTCAAGTCCTTTCCCTCTAGACAGAGATAAGTGTCATCGGCAAATAGTGTAGTTTGAAATTTAGAAGCTAGAGGGAGGTCATTGATGTACACTAAAAACAGTAGCGGTCCTAGACAAGATCCTTGTAGAACCCCACAGCTTACGTACTGGCATGAAGATTTATAGTTTAATATTTTGGTATATTGCTTACGATCGCTTAGATAGCTTTATAATAAATTTAGGGTTTTTCCCCTTACTCCAAAATGTCGCTCAAGTTTATACAACAAAATTACGTGATTGACAGTATCGAACGCCTTTGACAAGTCCAAAAATACACAGCAACTATAGCAATTTTTATCAACGTTTTGCAGGAGTTTTTCATGTATATAACTAACAGCATGAGTTGTGGAATGATGCTTTCTCAAACCAAATTGATTTTGATTCAGTAATTTATATTTGTCTAAATAATCCGAAATTCTGTTGCAAAGCATTTTTTCGAAGATTTTGTCGAATTGCGATAAAATGGAAATAGGGCGATAGTTTGATGCCATTTGTTTGTCGCCTTTTTTAAATACTGGAATGACTTCGGCAATTTTTAAGTAGGTGGAAAAAGTTCCTTGGGTAACACATAAATTAAAGAAATTCCTCAGTGGAGTAGAAATGACATATTTACTGAGTTTGATAGATTTGGTCTCTATGCCCAAGACCAAAACACGCCAGATTGAAACTGAATGGAGATGATAATGCCCTCTTTGTTTAACAAAACCATCTACCATTCGGTGAAAGGTTGCTTGCAAAATTGGAGCAACTCTAATAGTACAGTTGAATGAATGCCTGAACTTCCATAAGAACTCCTCAGGCAGAGAATAATTGCATTGACCAAATTTATCATTGCTGATGTAGCTGAAAGCTGATCGAATAAAATCTAGCAAATTTAGTGGGGTGCAGTGGAGTATATTGTCACAACGTCGCATATGCATAGTTGGAATTAACTCCCATTATCTTATTGGGTCAAGGTAAGTATAGTGTTTAGATAAAGTTAAATGAGATGGGCGGCCCCAACACCACAAAAAATGGAAAGAAACTCCATACTAGCGAAATATCTTACTACACAAGTCCTGAGTCCGTGTTATAGTGGTAAGTGCTGCTGCTGAATGATGATGATTTCTTATCCTCCTGTCACGTGAAAGCGATGAAGGCACTAAACGTAAGACAAATCCAGACTCACTTAGGAGTTGCATTTATTTTCTAGTTGACTTTTGCTTCCGATTTCTTTAATTTGCTGCTTGTTAGATTCCACCAAGCAAAAATAATTGTCAGAAAGTGCCGGTATATATCTTATCGAAAGACGCAACAGTGAACTTGGGTTGGAGTTAACCATCAACTTCGCAATCATGGTCGTGCCACAGCGACGCTCCTAACCACTGCGCCATGTTGTCGACAATGTGCATGAGCAGTTTATTGTACTCTTCTCATTGTATGCTCTCTAGAACTCTTGTAGTCTTGGAACGAGTAGCATAACCTGTAACTCTCTGGTCCACCAATACCCATTTCAGCACAGCCTGTTTGTAATAAAAATATGCCATCATTTGTAGTGCGCTAACTTTATTGTAAGCTATATAATGGCCATTTTAAGCTTGTACACTGCACCAATATGAAGTCATAATCCTTCAATAATGCTGAAATGATTTTTGAATAGCATCTTCAAATATTCAAAAATGAGCCATTTTTAGAGTTGCCCAGGAATTTCAGTGTGGATTTGAGCAAGGGTTTATAAGTTGCAAACACTTCAGACTCTTTTAGAAGTGTTTTGTTTTTAATTTTTATTTTTTATTTTTGGCGTATTTATCCTCCTATCACGAGAAAGCGACGAAGCGCTGTACGAGCTCGCTTAGGAGTTGCCGGCCATCTGTCTACCACACTAAGATGGGGGGAATTCCGTTAAGTGCCTTTGCCAATGGCACAACAAGTAAACTTGCCGGCTTGTTCTCCACACTGCCCCTTAAATGCTAAACGTCAAGCAGAGAAGCTGTGAATACCAATTTTAAAGTCATTGGTTTGACCCGACTCGGAATCGAACCCCAAGTCTACCGATGTAGAAGCAGACGCTCTATACCACTCGGCCTCACTCAGAACTAAATTTTAAGCCCCCCCCTAATTGTACTATTGTACTCTGTTAGTCATATTTACTTGAAAACATGGTTGGCGCAGAGACAGAGGCTGTAAGTCCAGTTGAAGGTTAATATAGTTTTCGGTTAGTTGGTGTAAGGGAGGGTGCTATGCTGCAATGATGAGACCTAATAAAGTCGAAACGTGTCAGCAGCTGCAAGTAGGTGAGTTACCTTGTGGGACCTGTGTTAGACTAACGTAGAGTGGCTGCGTTTATGGGATCACTTTTGGGATCTAGATAGTAGACCGAGTATGTTTATGATGATGGAGAAGTCAATTTAAAGGTTAGAAGGTTGTCAACTTGACGATAAAGGAAGTATACGCGATAATCCCTCTTAAAATTTGAGAAGATTACGTTCTTTTAGTTCTTTTGAATTAAATATTTTTTTAACTTCCACTCCCAATGAACCTGATTGATTACCACAACGTCTATGGTCGTGACGGTAGTCACGGCTTTTGTGTGAACTGCTTATGAGAAATTATTACAGGCAATGCGGTTGAAGATAATGTAGCCTATTTGCCAGTGGTTATAATCGATATCTCCGTCACCAATTTGTCAAAAAAATATCGTAATAATTCAAAGCAGACTAAGCCTGTTGCAGATTAAAAGAAGCCAGGGGGGGTAGATTTACTCCCTGACAAATAATCACCATTAGCTTTTTTGGAAGTGTTTTGAAGCATTACCCATAAAATTTCGGCCGCCTAAACTCCAGAAGGCCTATTTTAATTTTTAAAGTTCACTTTGTAGTTTCTGCAGTATTTCTCTCTATAGGACTGTTGTTAAAGTCAAATTTTGTTAAAGTCAAATTTTGTCGCTCATTACAATCAAGATAAAACTCATTAAACTATGGTGCCATTGCACACTTCTCATCTAAAATAAGAGATACAAGTGCCATTTTGCCCTCTCTCTACAGGCGCCGGAGTGTGTACCAGTCTGACTTCTTTAGCTATCACGGCTTTACACCAAATTTTGCTGCCCATTACAGCCAAAATGAAATCTGTTAAAACTACCCTGCAGTTGCGCGTTTTTCACTCAAAATGCATTGGTGGCAAGAGCCACTTCGGCTTTCCTTTGAGAAGTGTTTACCAATTGAGAGGTCTTTAAGAGGCATCTTCTGAGTAAAATGTCTTCCACCCCTTTTTACTCTTCCCTACAGCGTGTTTCCCGGGGCAAGTGCCCTCTTGCCCCCCTTACAACGATAGAAATGTGAGGCTCTTTTTTTTGGAACCAGTGTGCAGTATTCCACATGCACCTTCAGCAATTACGGCCCTGCCTCTAATAAAACATCACTGCGGGAGAAGGGGTGTGGAAAATAGACGGCATGGCAGTGAAACAGAGTTTTTATGCTGCAGGATTGCAGGACAACCTTCTTTTTTTTTAATACAATTGTATTTTTCAACGTTTTAAATAACAAAATATGGTCTTTGTAATTAGTTTCTGTTTTTTCACAGTTTTGTTGGTCGAACTGGGAAAGGGGTGCCCTTCACCAACAGCATCATTTTATCAAGGTAAAGTAGCATATAAATAAATACATGTCAAGGAAAAAAAAGTACATAACCGCAGGGAGACGGCAAATAGACCTTTCGGTCACCTAGTCAGCTGCCACCCTATTGTCCATTCCTTGAGTGGATGCGTGATCAGTTTCAGATAAAGGTTTATCACGGTACTAATTCAATTTTTGACTGTTGAATCAGTGATTTGCATGAAAGCTACTTCAAAATTTCACACCACCAAATGTTCAATAGGTTTGAAGTAAGTGCTTTTTGAACCGAATTTTAAAGGAGTTATACGAAGAGTTCTAAAAATTGGCGGTAATATCGTTTTTGATTTTACTCCTTGATACCAATACATTTTTACAACCGATTACTTGCATAGCATGGTATATACAAACAGTTTCTTCGAGGCTGTGTAGATCTGGTATTTATTGAGACACATCACCCGTCAGGATAAAATAATCAGAAAGTAAGGGAGGAAATTCGTTCTTGCAATAATAATTTTAGCAAAGGTGAGTTTGCTGTTTTGCTGATAATAATTATGTTTGGTCAGAAATTTTGACATATTTGGACAAGATGCAAACATGCAGTAGCAAACACAAAAAAGCCATAAATCGAACATAGGCAGTGGCACAGTTGTGCCAAGTTTTGGCTGCGCGAGCAAAAAATCTTGATCAAGCGCCTTAATTATCGCAAGCTTCTTATCAGTGTTGTAATAGGAGGAAAAGCAGCTCTGGACGTCAGAGTTCAAAATGTATTGTGCTAACATACTATATTTAAAGGTTTGGGTTGAAAGAGTTTTGTTATTTTTCAATTGTGTTAATGTTTTTTTTTTAGATATGACGTGCAGCGAATGTATGTCAATGGGCCCGCCCACAGATTGTCCCCAGTCCAGTCGGAATTGCGTTGGTGATAACGGATGTTATATTAGCGTAACTTACAACTACACCGACCGCGCAATTGAAGAAAGTACGTCCTTATGTTTATATAAATAACCATTTTGAGTTTTTAAATATTAGTTTTTGCAAGCTCATTTATGTAAGTCTACATTTATTTCATGAAATTATCTCAACAAGTTTATTTCAAGAAGTTGCTAACCATCACTTTTTGTTCAATATACCACTTCCATTACATCTTGTTCGGTGGCTTTGATCTCACTGTCAAGCTACATAGGTAACGAAGGGTCGCCAGCGAAGTAGTTCGAGAAGTTGCCCCACCATTAAGGGTTAAAAGGAGAGTAGTTTTCGGTTTGAAAATAGTATTATTTACTTGTTGTAGTACAAACCGTGTCTTTGAAAAGTTTTACTTGCCTTTTTTTGTGAGTGAATGTATCAGTGCAGCGATGGCGGAAGCATTTTTAAAGTGGGGGGGCCCAAAACCAACGACCAGATTTTCTTCACCTACAACCAGGGCCGGTAGTGGCGTAGCGAGAAACTTTAAAAAAGAGGGGGCATAATTTCCACATTTTTTCCAGCGTATTTTTTCGGCAGAACTAATTTGAAACTGATTGGAAAACTAGAAAAGTTTTAGAGGGGTTTGGGGGCATGCTCCCCCGGAAAATTTTTGAAAATTTACATGCTGCAATGGCTATTTTAGTGCTTTTTGAATAATTTTTGGGCAAACTGTGTTTAAATTGTTTGATTTTAATTCTGAGTGCTTCGCCAAATATGATGCATTCTGTTCGCACATTTTTAATCATATACGTGCTTAAGGCGTAAGGCTTATAGCTATCGAAGAGGTTTGAAATCACAGAAAAATTGTATGCACCAAAAATACTTTTGAAAATGGCTGGTGGGAGGATGCATATTCCTCATTCTACCCCTCTGGATTGGCTTCTGGACATAAGCTACAGAAACCATCAAAAGAATCTGGCATATTTCAGTCATTAGTATTGTTCTTGTGTACTAAAAGACAGAGTCAAATGGGGTGAGGGGAGCATGGCACATTGGCACCGCCCCTAAATACGCTCCAGAGGGCCGCATTTAGACAATGAGAGGCCCTAGGCTATTTGATCGCACTGATTGGAAGAGCAAAAAATGGTCTTCACGTCCTCAGATGTCCCTAATTTCACTGAAAATATCGATGTAGTGAAGAGCAAAAAAAAGGTATACACGTCCTCAGATGCTCCGTTTTTCGCTGAAAGTATCGGCGAAGAGAAAAAAGATCTTCATTGTTCGTGATGAGACCCCCCATTTTCTCCGAGGCCCAAGGTTTCATTCTGCTTAGCCTATACGCAAGGTTATCACCGGTCCACACCAAAAAATAAGCACGCTGCTGTTGCGAGGACGAAATAGCACGTTACCAAAACGTCCGCAGATTCCTGTTTTTTCCGCTAGAAATTGGTGAAGACCAAAAAAAGAAGGTTTTCACGTCCACTGATTCCTATTCTTCCGGTGGTTCAACAGCTTTGCAGCCCTCTAAAAACAGTCTCGTGCTGGCCCATGGTCTCAAGTTTGGAAACCACTGGATTGAGAAACAAAACAAATTTTAAAATGCAGAAATTAACTAAGGAACAAAAAATAAACTTATTTTTTCTTCCATTTTTCGTTCATTTAAAGAAAAAAGCATTTGAACTTAGACATATTAAGCACGAGATTCAAAAATAAGCGCGTTTAATAAGCACATTCACGTTTTGTAAGACATTGCCCTTGAAAATAAACACAAATTTTAGAAATAAGCACGAAATGGTAACCCTGCCTATACGCAAATCCGGCCCTATGCCTACAATTCGTATTTAGCCTGTCCACATGTGACATGTCCAATTTATGTGGGCTTCAGACCCACGGTTCTTGCTTCTAGTTTCTGCTCCCCCCACCCCACAAACAAAATTTTAAAGAAAACATCTCTGGATATAAGCTCTTTTCTGGGTTTTAATTTTGATGGTAGGCCTATTAACTTTCAAATACATTCATGCAGAGGCAATATTGTAGAAATAAACGAGTGAATTAGGGCCCCCAGGGCCCCTCTGAAAAAAAGTGGGGGGACCTGGCCCCCCGGTTCCGCCACCTCTTTATCAGTGATAGACGTCGACAGGGACAGGCGCATAAAGAAAGCCAAGTGTCCGGAGTCTCTTTTTTGAGACTCCGACTCCAATCCTGCTCCAAAATTATAAAATCCTACTCCTATCCTGCTCCTGTTTACGCTAAAAATCAAAACTCCAACTCCTGTTATCACTCCTGTTACTGGGAGTATTTCACAAACTTTATAATCAAAAGATTCACAATATATAGGCCTATTATTCAAACTTCAGGCCTATGTTAAATTTTATGCTCTCCAAAATAGAGATTCATGACCAGTTAAGCTAGCTCCAATATTTTTAAATGCAAATTTCCTGTAACGAATTAAATGAATCAAAGGCCGTGATAAGTAAAAATGCAGTATAGCAGTAAAACACAATTCACCTTAAGTGCAGCACCTTTTTATGCAGCATTGAAGCTATAAAAAAATGCAAAGCAGACAAATTCAAAATACTGCAACACCACAATAAGCAATTTTACGCAATGAAAAATAAAAGCCAATTAAGCATTTGAACGTAAAAAATCAATTTTATGTCAAGCAACAGTAGATTAGACTAAAAAGAAAAGAATAAAACTAAAAAGATATGACACACCTAAGCTTTATGAGTAAATGAAGAAAATCCAAATGCAGGTTATGCACCAACTCTCTCAGCAATTCCAATAAGTTGCACAAAAAATAAATGTCATCCACAAAAACTATTTGATATTAAAAGCTGCATGAGCAATGAAGCTGTTGATGAAAATGTACCAATAAATTGCATGCACTATAAGACACAGAAAAAGCCGCCTTAAAATGAAAAGCTATAAAGCTCTAAAAACAAATTGATACATTTTGTTTGATGAAGTCTCTTCAGCTCAGCTTAAACTTCTTGTACAAGGAGTAAAATCCAACATGCGGAGAATGAAATACACTTGAGCTTCATCATCATCGTAGTCCTGTCCTGTCCAGTCTACGATAGAATTTTCTTTAAGCTAGTCTGAACCTGAACTAATTCTATTGCGGACCAGGATGATAATGAAACTTAAGTATATTTGAATCTCTGCATGTTGGATTTTACTTTATGGACTAGGAGTTTAAGCTGAGCTGAATTCATTACATTGTCGAAACGCAGTTGCGTCCTCACATTTTTTATTAAATTTAATTTGTTAGGCCTGCCCTTCTTCATGAAGTTTCAGTTGCATTGAAAAAAAGATTAAAATGAGCCATAGACCCTGGACCTAGTCTAAAAAATTTCATGAATTTTCCTGCAAAACTGCATAAATTTGGTACCCACCCTCACATTGTGGGATATTCCGATACACTACTATAACTGCACAGCGAAAGTTAAAAAATTGCTCTGGAAAATTTTTAACCAGCAGGAAGTTTTACGCAAAACTGTGGTCTTTTGCTGTTTCCTTCCACTGTTTTCAGTCTCCTTTTTCGGTAAACTTTTGAGTTTCGGGTAAATAAACTTGACTACCTTTACTGCTGGACTAGACTACCAAGTGGGAATGCACTCTGTTCAGTCTGTTGAAAAAATGTTCTTATTTCACCGAAAATTTGAACTCGCGTCGGAGCGATTCCACCATGATGCCACAGTCTTTCACAGGTATTTAGAGATGTGCGCGAACCGATGCCTAATAGCGAGCATATAACTTCCGTCAATGATCAATTCACATTACAATAGTGGTTAAAGAAATGGTCACTCCTGCTCCAACTCCTACTCTAGTTTTGATGTTAAACTTAACTCCGAGTCCAATCCGGCTCCGGAAAAATTTGCTGGACTCCGGCTCCGGCTCCTGCACACCTCTGCTACATGGTTGTGCAACTTCTCCTCTTTTTGTTTCTTTATTTAAGCGTCACGCTCTGTTGCAGCTGTACGCGCATCGTGGGAAAAGACAATCAACGCTTGAAAATAGGTTGAGTATACACATGTAAAACGTTAGAAAATAAAGTTTAGTTGCTTAATGCTCAACACAATTGCTGCAAATTGATAAGCTAGACGTAGTCTAGCGTAGATCCAAGCCTAGCTGGTAGGCACAGTTTTAACCTTGTCAGTAATATCCTGACTTTCGTATCGAACACTGCCCTGTAATACAGAGTTGTAGCTCATCCAGCAGCTTGTTACAGAAGCTGCGTTAGATGTTGTTGCTTGCAGTTGCGGTGATCTATGCAGGTGTAATACGACTACCGATGAGAGGTCTTACATGCCAAAATAGCATAAAAAACTTATTCATTTAGCGTTGCAGCCTACGCGGCGAAATTGGAATGTGACGATAGTTTGTAAACAGTGATAGCACGATAAACCTTTCTGTACCAAAGCGATAACGATAAATCGATAATTTCAAAATAGCCCTGGGCGATGCCGATAAATCTCAATTTCTTAAAGCGATATCGGTAATCGATAAATTATCGCCGATAAATTTTTCCGATAAATGCTGGGGTAAATTTTCAATGTGTTGAACGAAGTTTTGTTCCGTAAATAATTGCAAATACGTTTTTCTAGATTTTTCGAGAAAAGAGAGTAGTTTACGGACTCTGCCGTGGCACGAAACAAAACATAGTGAAATTTTTTTAAATTGCAGCAAGACACCGAGTAGTTTTTCCATAGCGCCAACTCACTAACTTTGATCACTGTTAAAAAATCGTTTATCGCGATAATTTATCGGCGATAACAAAATATATTACAAAAGCGATATCGGTTATCGATAAATCAAAACTATTTTGAGCGATAACGATAATAAATTATCGCCGATAAATCATCTCGATAAATGCCCGTCTGTTTGTAAATACAATCGTAAGTCACTCAACTCAAAATAGCCAAAAGAAACTTTCTCCCGAAGCGAGTCACGGCTCACGAGCAAGCGGTTTTTGTCTTTGAGATCTGCAATAAGTTCATCAACTTTGATTTATTGCGCAGCCTTTTTAATCTATCGCGAGAAAGCAACTAATGTATTTACTACCTATAACGAGCTTGCTTAGGAGTTACCGGCCATCTGCTACCACGCATAATAGGTGGGAGAATCCCGTTAAAGTAATTTTACCAAAGGCACAACAAATGAAATTAACAGCTTGTCTCCAAAGCGTCAAGCAAAAATGTGTGAATACCAAGTTTTGGAGTCTTTGCTTATAACCCGACTCGGAATCGAACCACATTTTACAGCTCCAAAAGCAGACGTTCGATTCCAGAGGTGACGAGCCTATTTGCTGTCATGGGCCGCTTGAATAGAACTAGCTGTGCAAGTGGGCTACAAATCTTCATCAGTAATATTGCGAAACTTTGTACCGGCCGTTAGCGCAGTTGCTTAGCGCACACGCTATCGGTGCGGTAGAGCTGGGGTTCAAATCCCGAGTCGGTCAAATCAGCACAGTGTCGCCAACGGCTCGCCATCTCTGCGACGTTTCTTTGGAGCTGTGTAGCCCAGGCGCTAAGCTGCGGAGATAGCCCCGCCACTCGTTACACGCTTCGGCGTCATACCGTGAGTATAATGAAGATTTGGTTTTGATTTGTGAAAATTTTTTAGTAACGTAATTTGAGAGCAAAACGCGCCATTAGAATCAGTTATGTTAACCTAAGACTAAGAGTAAGCTAAAGTAAAACAATCTTTACATAAACTTTACCATATCAAATTTTTGATCAAAATCTTTTGATTGTATTAAAAATAAAAGCATATTAAGTCTAGGGCTCCACCGGGAATATTTTAAAACTTCCATTCCACTGAAAAATTCCTTCGCACATACGCGATTATTTTTTTAAAGATTGTTGATGGAGCCGGAGCAGCTCGACTGAAATTTTCCACCGGGCATTTTTCTGCCCAGATTGGAAGATTTGCTTTGGCGAGGAATATTCCCGGTGGAGCATACTGTTTGTTCAACGTTTTTTTTTTTTCTTCGCGCGAAAATAAATCGTTTCAAGTGATATTGTGATGCCACAATTTGTCCGATTTGGATGGAGGTTATTGTGTTGGGCTGGTTATATTTTGTCATAACACTGGCCTACATAGTGATAGTAAAATGGAAATGCAAAGCTTGTCTACCGGTAGCTCAAGCAGTGAGGATGAGATTTTAGTTTATTTGGGAGCCGTAGTTGCTGGAAAACCAAAAAAACGTAAGCACAAAACGTGGGTAATTGAAATATTCCGCAAAAGAGAAGAATATGGCACTCTCAATCTTGTCAGGGAAGCAGCAATGGCTGATGAAGAGATGTTCTTTAGATATATGCGCATGAGCCCACACAATTTTGAATATTTATTGTCGCTTGTAGCTCCAAATATTACGAAACAAACAACAAACTTCAGAAAACCTATACCACCTCAGCTACGCTTAAGCGTCACTCTTCGACACCTGGCAACAGGTGAATCACACATCTCACTGAGTCTTCAGTATAGAATCGGCCGACAAACCGTTTCAAAGATTATACCTGATACCTGCAAGCTATTTATGAAGCAATTGCTCCGATTTACTTAAAAAAGCCGTCATCGCCTGAAGAATGGCTTCAGATTTCTCAAGATTTCAATGACAGGTGGAATTTACCTCATGTTGTGGGTGCTCTCGATGGTAAGCATGTTAGAGTCGTTTGTCCCTCAAGATCTGGTAGCCTATATCGTATTTACAAAGGCTATTTCAGCATGGTACTAATGGCAATCTCCGACGCTAACTATCGATTTCTTATGTTTGATTTTGGGCAATATGGAAGCAATAACGACAGTGGAGTTCTTCTAAAAAGCAAGATAAGGCAACAATTAGAGCAAGGTCAACTGCAACTTCCGGCCGCAACTAGGTTAGATGGATGTGACTATGATCCATCACTATATTATTTTGTCGGTGATGAAATTTTTCCATTAGCAACATATTTGATGCGGCCATACCCCGGATCGAGTTTGACAATGTCAGCTTCAGTTTATAACTATCGTCACTCTCGAGCTCGCAGAGTTATAGAAAATACTTTTGGAATACTCTGCGCAAGATGGAGGATATTTTTTACCCCAATTAATGCCAAAGTGGATAATATTGAAGCCATAGTTACGGCTTGCGTCGCTCTTCATAATTTTTCCAAAACAACGGATAACCCTGCCTATTGTCCTACTGGCTACGTAGATCGTGAAACTGCAAATGGGGACGTAATTCCTGGAAACTGGCGACGGGAAAGTCAGTCAAGCAGCGCCAGCGCTGATGGTAATCTCGGAGACTGTGTATCTGTGCTGCGAGGACGTCACACCAGCGGCAATGCACTGCATATGCGTGACTGCCTAAGAGACTATGTCAATAGCGAAATCGGTTCCTTGCCATGGCAGTTAGATTATGTTCGTCGCACAAAGTGAGGCTACGGCGCACGAGAGCAAACAATGGTGTTGACAGAAAACTGTTTTTAGTCATTAGCTGTGTGTTCTTTCTTTGTTGTTTGATACGTGCATGGTTGTTATCCTTTGTATCGAGTACACTACCGACTAGTACAGTCCTTTCATCCATTGCTAGGTGTATTTATCGTCAGCAAAACAGTGCAAAAATCGGAAAATGTCTATGCGCATGATAAGTTTTATCCATTTTAGGAAGTTGTTTAGCAATGGAAATTATTTTTTTTAAATAAAATTGAGATATAGTTAGCTCCCTTAATCAGCACACTTTAGATGAATACTGTTAGTTCTGTGAACTTATTTGTTGCTCATGCAGCTTGTTCGAGTACAGCAGGCTGGCTCAAGGATTATTGGAAGATGTTGAGTACCCGTAATTTTATCTTATCTAAGACCGCTGAGATGTAGCTCAAGAGTTGTACTGCATTTCAACTAACTTGGCCAAGCTCTTGACTCAAATTGAAAGACATTAAATAGAATTACAATGAAATCTAATGTATTTACATTTCAAATGACATGTTAAGTGAGCACTCAGCACAATGCGTATTCAAATAATAAACAAAACGAATTGAAATCGCATTACTTCAATAATCACACACTTAATCAATTATTATAGAAGACTTGAGGAAGATCGTCGCTGTTCAGTCCACTTGTTTGCGGTTGATTGCATGACCAGCTTGGTGGTGGAGGTGCAGCAGCTGTACTTCGAGTACTCGAAGCAGTTGATTCGTGCAAAATAATTTTATGCTTGTATATCACTTGATTTATTTCATGCTTTGCCATAAATTTGATGTGTTCGGGAAATGATTTTAACTCCATAGAAACCATGTTTCCAAATACGTCGTCTGAATCTACGGTTCTGGTTGCTTGTTCTTTTGCTCTTTTTTTGTCTTTTAAATAAATACATATTTGTTCAAACATGTCTTCTTGATTCAGACGACGTTTTTTAGCTACCGGTACTTGCTCCTTTTCCATACCGGCAGGTCTTAACTCCGCAAAGCTATCCCCTGAATCAATCGATTGGGTTAAGTCTACCGATGATTCCTCTGCGTCGATTTCCAGTGGGATATCACCAGTATTGCCAACATTCGACTTTGTTGCTTTCGGCCGAATAAAACAATCTATCCAGCCCAAAAACTTGTATTCGTCCAAACTTTTTTGGGCCTTAGCCACATCCGACTCTTTCGCACCAGATACATTCGCTTTTCTAAAGTTGGACCGTTTTTTACTGTACCTGTTGAGAAGGAGGGCCCACTCGTGCTTTGAACTGCCGCCTGGTTTACCCAGAGACTCATCAATAAGGCGCCATGCATTTTTTTTTGGCAAATGATCTTTGTAGCTCTTCAGCGATTTATCGTATAAACATGGAAACTTTTGGACCTCGCATGCCAGTTTTTCGTCATCTCTTACAGACATCTTGATTGATTTTATAGTCAGTACTGTATTTCAAGTAGAACTTCCAAATGCTGGTAAAACTTTGACAAGTTCGAATTTCGATTCAATATTTTTCGAATGTGATTATGACGTGATAAAACCTTTCTTCCAGCAACACAACTGAACTAAGGTAACCTCCCACAGAATTTATTCCCATAATTTTCCCGGAAAATTTATCAAGCTTGCTTTGATATATTTTCCAAGCTAATTTTCGCGAAAATTATCGACAATTGGAATATTGTTAATTCTCCGACCCTGCTCCACCAAAATTTTCCAATCGTCACATTTCAAAATAATCCATCGCTCATTTCATAATTTTCGCGCAAAATAATTGCTTTTTTCTTCTCGTTTCTCTCGAATTTTAAAAAACGCCGCGATTAGAACATTTATTGGTCGGCTCCATTGCGATTATTCCAATAATTTTCGCGGAAAATTACGGGAAAATTTTCAGTGGAGCCCTAGCTTAAAAAGACAGCAAAGTACCCAGTTAACAAAAAATTTGCCACACAAAATTTAAGAAAAAGATTAGAAATTGTTCATAAACTGAAGAAACAACTAACAAAAAATAAACTAAAAACTCAATTTATCACCACAGCCCACCTCAAGAAGACTATGCCGTTGCATTGTATGTTTAAAAATCCCATAGAAAAATAAAGGAAAAAAATTATTTAAAGTACAGTTCACAGAATAATCGGAGAATAAATGTAAACCGTCAATTGAAGTTATGCCACACGTTATTGAAGCAAACGCAATCAAAAATATGACCCTTGAATTTGCGCATTCAAGCCGTTTAAATACTCAATCATGTCCACCCATGTACCGATCTTAAGCCACACAGCAAATTTTCTTCCAGGTCAGGGAGAGAACATCCTTCGATCTTTTTAACTCAACCATTTCTGGCAGAGGAAAATAAAGCGCTCAGTCATATTGAATATTCTCTGCCAGAAATATCACGACTCGTCCAACAATAGATCAGTTTGACATCAATTCAGATTTCAAAGCATTGACCAACTTCTAAAGATTTGAAGCAAGTGCGCCTTGGTAATAATGCTAGCAGAATAAAGTGATTGCGCTGATATAAATCATGGGTTTAGCCTTCCATAGCTCTCTTTGTTGGTACCAGTACACAAATATACTGGATAGAGCAACCACATAAATTCAGAGCAAGGGCAACTAAGAGTCTGTTTTCTTCCGCATGTAGGATATTGATTGTCCTCACGTCACCGCTTGGCTGAAGCCTCCCATTACTCTATGTTGATTTGGACCAGCATTTTTTTTTAGCAAAGTGCAACACATAGTCACATTACCACCAAGATATTCAAGAGTTTCACTTTTAAGTTGAGTTATTCTGCTGGGTTGCTCAAGTGAATCTTTTTTAGGTTCATGAATACGTTTATCAACAATGGGTATGTAAAAAAATTTTAGGAATTTAAAATGAAAGTTTTTGAAAATATTTTGTGGAGTTTTTATAATTTGAAGCACAAATTTCATCAGCTTGTTTTTATTCTTCACTAGTACATATTCATTGGCAATACCGTGACTTGTTTCTCTTCCAAAGTCGCCTGAGTCATACACAGCAGGCTGCAGTTCCATCCAAAATTCTAGTGACTTGTTTTTTCATGCTATTTACTCAAAATTTACTGCTTTCTTCAAGGCAGGCAGCAGCAATTATATTCTGTTCCACAACTTCTACTTGAGCCAATTCTACGATGAGTTACGGGGAAACAACATTCCAGTGCAATTGCAAATTGTTGTCGTCATAGCTAGTGTTCAGTTCAGTTTATAATATTATTAACAATTATACTTCTACGTGATGCAGTAATTGCCACACTCTGACACTCAACTTAATATCTGCAGAAAATAATATTGTATTTGGAATAAATTGCTTTGATGAACTCAATAACCAAAAATTAAGAATATTATACAATCTAAAAAGGCCAACACGTTCATTCACACTTCTGAACATTTTTTGCACACTAAACCCAAAATCTATATACTTTATCACCCAGCATAAATGGCCAGCCTTGATCCTACACCTAATTATGCATCTCGTTTTTTCATTCAACCTGGCCAAGCGCTGCGATTAGATTGTAGGCTACTAACTTAGCCTTAGATTTATTGCATGTTTGCATCAGAAGTTTTTTGAAATAAAAGCTTTAAACCTTAGAATTAACTTTATTATATCTCTATTGATAACTCTATAGGTTCTACCGTACTACGTTAATATTAATTGAAAGGGATCTTATTTTAGTTTGGATGTATCAGTGTAATATATCATGGGATCATTCTAAAGTTTACCTGCTGACTATATCCCAAGAAGTATAAATTACCTCATAACATTTTATCTGCCTGCTCATAAATCAAAACATTTTTCCTAGCATGGAGTTCATCAAAATTCCTAGCATGGAGTTCGTCATTGTAGGCTAAGCTACAGTCAAAAAAATAATTTTGGATATCCAAGGCAATTCATTGTTTTGACTTTACGATATTATACGGACTGACGCTGATGCCCTCTGGTCTAGGCTTAAGGAAGACTGTAAAAGTTTTAATCAAACTTCACCGCTTTAATTACACAAATTTTACAGCCAATCACTACATTTCAAGCTTTCATAGAGCAATCAGGCTCTTAATCAATCAAGTTTAAGTTTCTTGCTGTTAGCTTACCTTAAGTGCAATTAGTCTACTGACTGCTTTAGTTCCTTTTCTATCTACTTTATTAAGTTTGCAGCACTTGATCAGCTCACTTCCTTCCAAATCTCAGCAAAACTACTGGCGTTCTACCTTGATTTTGCTTTACCAGACTGGAGAAGCAGCAGGACGCATACAGCTGCAGCCAAGCGTGAAAGTGGGATCACGTGACATAATGCTTGGACCTTTCGCAAGCATTTTTCGCTCCAAATTCATTATTTGTGGACAAAATTGGTCATAAAACTTCAAAAAATCACAAAAAAGGGGTTGAATGTACGTTACCGGTGCAAAAGAGAATTACGAACTTGAACCAGGCGCTTTTAATCAGACGAAGACAAATTTAATATTTATCCTGTTGACTTAGCGTAAGAAACCGGAAAGCTTGAAACTTACAGTTCAGAGTTTTGAAGATGCTAGAATGTTGTTTAGTTAGTAGTAGTAGTAGTTTATTTTATTTAACGACCAGAAAAACACCAAACAAAAACAAGGAACAAAAACAATGGCCGAAAAACAGGTTACAGCGACAAAACGATATACGTTGAAACGTGCAGGAATTAAAAAATGAACACAACTTAAAAAAAAAATGCACGGTCGCTGCGCCTTATTGTCGATTTAGAGGTGTTTTGTTAGAACTTACCAGAACTTATTTTCTTGTTAGAACTTTTTATAACATATTAAAACTTCTTATTTATTAGAACTTATTACTTATTTATTAGAACTTATTGTCTTGTTAGAGGTGTAGCAGTCTCGAGAGTGAGATCGAAAATCAAAAGACAACACGGTATTCTGCAACATTTTAAGTTGATTTTGATTGCTAAAGCTTACTCAACTACTCTAGTTGTTTTCCTCAAGTTCAAGAGATTGATTAGCCTAGTCAATGCCTGTGGTTAATTATGCAGCCTACCGCCGTACCGGTAAAACAGTTTGCCCGGTAAAATTGAGTTAATTGAAAGTTTATACAGAAGTTACATTATTTGCATAAATTTTGTGTAGGCTTGATGGAAGCTTACCATCTTGTGTGCCTATTTCTGGTAGCCTACTCTTTTTGGCTGTTCGCCAGTTCATTAATTGTGAAAGGCATTTAGATTTTATAGGGTAACCTTATGAACTTCTTTAGCAAATTTTAGCAGTCTATGTTGGATTTGTTTTTATCAATAGACTATTAACGTACTGTATTAATAAGGCTGCTCAGATGGCCGAAAGGTAAGAGCGTCCACCTCGGGAGCTGTAGACTTGAGCTTGATTCCGAGTTGGGTCTAACCAATATCTTTAAAATTGGCATTCAGAGCTTCCCTGTTTGACGCTCAGCATTAAAGGGACAGTGTGAAGATCAAGCCGGCAAGTTTACTTGTTGTGCCGTTAGCAAAGGCACTTTGCGGGATTCCTCCATCTTGGTGTTAAAGACAGATGACTGCATGGCAACTCCTAAGCGAGCTCGCTCTATCGCTTTCTTGTGATAGGAGGATAAATATGCAACAAAATACAGAAAATAAAAAAAAAACAGATTGGCTACTGACTAAATTATTTGTAAATTTCATTTTTGTGGTTTTCTTATTTTGCATTTAGCTTTTAGATTACTGGTAGCATAAATGGTGTAGTTTTTATATATGCCAATTGAAGTTGCAATTTTGATAATTTCATGTCTCGAAAGACCTCCCAAGGTATCTGACATTTGGCCTCATAAAAATTGCACTGCAGAACTGTGCAAACGCCTTTACTCATGTTAAAATTATAGCCAAACACTATGCATACAAGCCTAACCTGCCAGGATCCGTCGTTTACCGTTGCAACTTTAAGCAATATTCTCATTGATAAACACAGGGCCGGTGCTAGGAACTGCGGGGCCCAATTAGAAATCTAATCGCGGGGCCCCTCTTTTCATAATAAAATGTATAGACGTTTGTGTCTCATGAAAAAAACATGTAAATGAACCAAAAAAATAGACATTTAATACCTGCTAGAAAAACAAATCTAAGAGCCGGCGCCAGAGCAGTCGTCTTAGGGGGGCCAAGCCTTGATCAAGAGGGGTCAAACATTTAATCAATTCTGTAAACTACAAAAAAAGCTTTCACGCCACAATCTTCTTTATCAACGAGAACTTTGCAGCGAGCTGACATTGATTTGAACTTTACGATGCCGTTTCTGTGCAAACGTTATATATCACAGTTATCTCAGTTGTTTTACGAGTTCGAAGACAAAAAAAAAGCTGTGCAACACGCTTATAGTTGCTTGTTGTATTGTTAACAAACGCAATTTCCATATTTGATATTCTTAATTCGAACGAAGCGCAAAACAGTTCCGGCGAAGCTGTTTTAACAATACATAAAATGTTTAAAATTATGCTTAAAAGCCGCTGTCTTCAAAAAAGTAAGACTGTCCATTGGAGGTTAGGGTGGAGGGCAAGCTTGCTGTATGTGGGGACCAGGCCATTCTTTTGCGCCGACTCTGCTTTTATTGATTACTGTACTTTAAACATCAAGAAAGCCGGCCAATTAGTTAAATAATTTTAAATTTCAGACAAGCATTATTTTATGGTAATATCTTGAAAATTATGCCACAACGCAATAATTTGTGAATACGTTTTTCTGAATTTGGAACTCCTTCAAATATATATTTTTTTTTTATTTAGTTGCATATTTATCCTCCTATCACGTGAAAGCGATCAATCCGCTATACTAGCTCGCTTAGGAGTTGCCGGCCATCTGTCTACCACACCAAGATGGGGGAATCCCGCTAAGTGCCTTTCCCAACGGCACAACAAGTAAACTTGCCGGCTTGTTCTCCACGCTGTCCCTTTAATGCTGAGCGTCAAGCAAGGAAGCTGTGAATACCAATTTTAAAGTCATTGGTTTGACCCGACTCGGAATCAAACCCGAGTCTACAGCTCAAGAGACAGACGCTCCATACCACTCGGCCATCTGAGCTGTTAGAATAAGCCTAAATATGCCAACAAACAATAAACAAAAACTACCGGAAAGATGTTTCAAAATGCATTAAAATTGTATTTGTACGAAAATTTTAATAAATTTCCGAGAACGCATGGCCCTGGATTTCCTAAAGATAGTTTTGTCCATAAATTGCTTCAAATGAACTCGACCTGATATTGCCACTGTGCTATTGACTTTGTTACCATAAATCTTGAAAATTTCTTACGGCTTTTGCTTTTATTAAACAAAATATATTTTACAATTTAACTTAAGTGTCAATTGCTTTGGTGGAGAGCGTGCATCCTTAAACAGACACTAAAAAGCTGCAACTGAATTTAACATGAAACCCTCCTAAAACTACCTCCAGGCGTGTACTTGTGAACAGCAAACCCACGTGACCAAACAACTGCTTGGCTTTTTTCTTTACCAAAGCTTGGTTTCAGAGCCGGATTTAGAGAATGAGAGGTCTTAGGCTTAGGTTGTGTTGATATCAGGTAGGCCGCTAGTGATCATAGGTCGCTGATCAGACTTATCTGTAAGGTGGCCATGGTTGATCTCGAAAACAAAAAGGTCGCTCCGTAATCGCGTCGAGCCTTTTTGCTTGTGACGAGGTCCCTCGTTTCTCCGAGGCCTTAGGCTTAATTCAGCCTGCTTTGCCTAATGGTAAATCCGACCCGGCTTGGTTTGACCAGCTACCGAGTTGCCGATTTTTTCTATTTAGCCTAACCCTGATTTAAAAGAAAATAGTACTGATTCATAGACATTATGCACCGGTTCAACTTTTGGCACTTTCTCTTATTTTGTATCTCACCGTACAGAAAGGGACTCCCACTAGCGCGGGGCCCCTTAAGGTGCGGGGTCCAATTTGGTCTAATCGGTCAAATCGGCCTAAAACCGGCCCTGGATAAACACATACCGCAAAAAATGCAAAAAAACGCTTTGTCAGATACAGGAAAAGAGGACAAAAAAGTGTTCTGAAGACTTTGTCAGTGGAAAAAGTTTCTTTGTCTTGTGACGCATTACGAAAGCTGGTGAAGATATGCTTGACAAAACAAAAAAACGTAAATCCTACCAAATGACGAATACGCAAACAGTATTAGTTTCCTATAACGATCTCATTTTGTAATGGTTTTCTCCCTCTATCTCCACTATTTTCTCCACTATCTCCGCCAACCATTTGAAGTTGCTTTTAATCGGCCTCTGAAAGTAGAGTGGAACCTCGTGATATGCATGTTTGGAAGAAAAGCAATTGCAAAAGGAAATAAAACAGACATTAGTTACCCTCTTAATACTTCCCGTAAAACCACTTACCGCACAAAAAAACTTTTTGCTGCCGATTACATGTATTATGTGTAGGATGATAGGCCTACAGTACAGTTTAATAGGCTATGTAATAGTGGTGAATAGTGACGTTGCTTTTTGAGTGCTTTTGTTTGTGCGTAATTTCCTTAGCCTTTATGAAGTAAGAAAACAATAAATTTTAATAATTTCCTTTTCTATTAGTTATTTCATTTGAGCAACAGCTGTGATATGGCTGGATAGTGGATGTACTATTAACTATCTAGGCTTGTGCGATTAGAGTGCTCCATGCTGACAGCATATGATTGAAGTTCGTTCAATACTAAGTTTTTTTTCAAAATTTGACTTAGGTCAATTGACATAACTGTCTACAAAAATTTCGGTCATTTAAATTTTTTTGGCCATGTTTGAAGTAACAAAAAGTTGAACGAAATAAACACCTACTCCTTTGTAATCGCAACACAAATAAAACCTACTTTGATCAGTTTGATGTCTGTCAGTGGCTGTGCCAAGGGGGGAATGGGGGAAGTGGTCCCCCCACTTCTTCTCAGGCCCATTATTGTAAATCGTGCAAATTCGTTAATTTTTTTCTGGGGTATGGGAAGGGGCAGACGTGGACTCTCTCCTGGTTTCCTGTCTTTAAAACACGACAAAAATTTTAAGAAATTACTAGATAAAGCGTCAAAGTAGCTCAGAAATACATTATTTGACCACAAGATACTACCTTTTGACCGTTATACGCTTCTTGTATTCTATACCAGTACCATTTTTTAAAAACATTTTTAGTATTTTTCAATTTTAGTTTTCATTCTTTGCCGTGATACTGTAATAATACACCATATGTTTCATTAAATTTGGTCGAAGATTTGCAGGGTAGATCGTTTTTTTAATAGCCTATTTTGAAGTACAATAGCACACTGTACTGGCTACGGGGCTACTAGGCACGATAAGCGAAGGCAATGTCAATTTCTGAACAATTACGCTTACTAGCATCCTATTTTTACTTCGTAATAAGTCCCCATTTCGACGAAAAATCCTCCTGAATATACGCCAGAATGCACCAAATTAATTCCAAAATTTCGAAATTTTCTGGGGCAGGCTCCCCATACCTTCTTGAAAGAGTCTAAATTTTTACAAATTTTCGTCGCTTGGTTTGTCCCCCCCACTTATTTCTTGCTGGCGCCGTCCCTGATGTCTGTTAAACCTGACACCGGTAATTTGTAAGTTGCTTGCATATTGGCAAAATATTTACTTTGGTCAATTGACCGAAATGGCTTAATTCTTTTCCGGTTTTTACAAATTTAATTTGGACTATCACCAAAATTACAAGATCGAAAAAAAGATTAACCGACCGTTAGCTCACTTGCTTAGCGCACACGCTAATGGTGCGGGAGGTCTGGGGTTCAAATCTCGGGTCAGTTTAATCTGCACAGTGTCTTGAACGGCTCGCCACCGCTGCGACGTTATTTCGGAGCTGTGTAGCCCAGGCGCTAAGCCGCGGAAATGTGCCCCGCCACTCGGTACACGCTTCGGCGTAATACCGCGAGTATAATAAAGATTTGATATTTTTATGACCAAAATTCCACCGAAAAAAAAAAAACAAAACAAAACTGGTTCAATAGGCCTACCGGGTATAGTTTGAAGTCACATTACTAAAAATATGAAAAAAATATTAGAGTAAGGGGACTATTTTCAAATTTTTAATACCGAAATTTCGCTGAGACTCGACACAAACCTTGGCTGCTGCTAAACTCAGTAGAGTAGCATTTACGATTTGGTGTTGAATGGGCTAGCCGTAAAACGGGCCTTTGGCATTCCAGCCAGCCATAATATCCGCGAGTTACTGCCATATTTGAAACAGCTAGCTAAAGTTTGGCTGGTCGTAGTCATCAAAGAGAGAATAAATTATTTTGTACGCCACCACATTTTTTCCCCAGTTGCTGGGAAGGTATGCTTTTTCTATCTCGGAAAACGTCTGGTGAAACAATTTCTTGTTGTCTTCTCTGTCAAAATTCTCTGTATTTCTTCTCTATATTTTAAATCTTGAATTTGTACCAAATATTCAGGCAAAATTGAACACTGTAAATCAAATTGGGTAACGTAGACCCAAAAAACTTGGGTTATCATTTTGGGCTCGAAGGCTGAGAAACCCAATTTGCCAACTTGGGTAATAACGACCCAATTTACAAAGTTGGGTTTGTTAACCCAATATCCATAACCCAAGTACAGTGGGTAACTTGACCCAAACTACAAACTTGGGTCTTTAAACCTAATTGAAAATTTTGGGCTCGAAGGCTGAGAAACCCAATTTGTCAACTTGGGTAATAACGACCCAAATTTTCAATTTGGGTGTTTAACCTTAAATCTTGTAGATCAAGAAAATTGGGTAATTAATACCCAAGCTGAAAATTTGGGCGCTTTGTCCCAAAAGCTTTTAGCTAAGGAAAAAAGCCCAATTTTCAGATTTGGGTTTTCCGATTAATATTTGTGAATGCGTTTTTGCTTAACTCGTAATCACAACAGTCGTCATAATCACTTAATAATGGAGGGTTCACAAGAAATGCACAACAAAATATTGCAATAATACTTTATATTGTCAAAAGAAATAGGTACAAATTAAATGTTCAACAAATAACAGCATTGATTATTTGAACATGTTTAGGTTCACATATGAAGCGATTATAAATAAAACTGATCCAAACGATGTAAATATTATGCGATTATGACCTCAATTTAAATGAGAATTGCAAGTAACCAATTCCTGCAAGCACAAATAGAAATCTGCCACAACCATATGCAAACCCAAGCATTTTTAACTCACAAATGTATGTAAAAAAATAAACAATCATAGATACGGAGCAGTTACAGTATGCTACTCAAAGAATAAAAAATGAAGTGCATACGCAGAGACAATACAAAATAATGCTTTTGCAAAGATACAAAATAATGAAGTATTATGATACATAAAATTAATTAATTTCAGTTATTATCAACAATTTACTGTGCACTTTAAGTGCAAACTATTGTGCGCTCACAAAAACAAGGTTAGCAGCAATCAAGTTTAACAAGATGTTAAAAGGCAATTACAGTAGCTCTCAACCATAACCAAGAGCTTGTGTCACGAAGGTTTCGACTATGCCTAATTATATTTACGTTATGTCAGTCAGATATTCCGCTGAAGCAAAATTATGTCAATAAGCAACCAGCCACAGTCATGATGTTGCATAAAAACTAACCAAACAAAATAGGCTAAACAAACATGACACCCATACGTTAGAATAGAACACAGGAAACAAAGACGGGCAAACAATGTTTAGTGCAAATGTTATACAATCGGTAAGCAGCAACACACTTCTTTGGAATAAATTCGACAAGTTATCAGTTCAAAGTTTTCCCCCTAAAACGTCTGTTTTCGCATATTATGCATCTGAGAAGTTTTTATTTTACCATTTGTCTCAATTGTTTTTTCCGTTCGCTTTCATTCAAGCCTTTTGTGCTATTCAGGACGCATTAGATAGCATCAACTGTCTGCAGAATTTAGTGTTTCGATGCACATTCTTCGCAGAATTCCCTAAAAAGATGGAGCAATTGTAAGCCCAAATATTGTATATAAATAATGAGCCAGAAAAGCGCATGATGAAAATGAAAATTTCCATCAGATTATATAAATTGCAGTATTTGAGAGAAACCGTTTAAACTTGGGCTTATGTCCAGCAGTGCTTTTGTTAAATTTCAACTATGAAAAACAGTTTGGAATGACTGGGTAAGAAAAAGCAAACTGGAGAGCCCGCGTATCTGCTTTGGTAGGCTTTCATTTAAGGTCAAATCTTCAGCAGTTCGAGTGATGGGGTGTCTTAGATATAGAACAAAAGAGACAATTCGGTTTTATTGTAGCGTGAAGCAATATGGTAATAACAAGACATATAGCGTTTCAAACCAAATTATTATTTACTCCTATCTACAGTGCGAACAGGTCTTTTGGAACTGAACAGTTTTATGCGTTGATGAAAACCTTTGCGCGTTATAGACAGGCAAGTAAACCAATGCCATAGAGTTTGTCTTAAATAACAGACAAGCAAACAAGGACTCTAGCGCTTTATAATTTATGCTTTCTTAGCGTTAAGCACATAAAAACCTTAGCATGGGCTACCATGGCAGTCTTTAGGTTGTTCACACCTTTGCATCCCAACTAAATAATTATCATTTATGTTTAACTGTACCAAACAATCAATTTCTGAAACTTCACAAAAACGTTTAGCAATAAACCACTTGCTTGGAGCAGGCTTGCTTATGTGGAATTACATTTTTAATTTCTTTACCCAATAAAAACCATTGGATAAAAACTGCTAATTGAGGTTTGATCATTTTTAGTAACAGGAACAACAGCTACAAAAAATTTAGCCGGTCTATAGGCTTTTCAAATTTTAAACATTATTTTAAATTTCCAATCAACAAAGTTCATTAACGCCACATTACTTGATTTAATAATAATTTTTTATCAAAGACACAGAAAACAACATGCAACAGCTTGACTAGCATCAAATTATGCTGACCTGCAATTGTCACAAAATAAGTTTGCTGATTTTCATGAAACAAAGAGGTTGATGCAAAAATAATCCACTGTGAATTATTTTATATGCATGTTGCCCATGTGTCATAACCACTGCTTTAACTTTACATAATAAAACTGAAAGAGTAGTATACTATCATAACAAGTTTCTAACACACAGCTGCAGGGAGCAATGCAGTGCATGTCAAGCCATATTTTTTGCACCAAGTTCTTTGATTTTACTGCTTATTGCATACGTAAAATCATGAAACCACTCACTACATAATCACGTGTCACTTTCTATGAGTTGCATACCGGGCCTATTGGTTAAAGCGCCTTAGGTAGGCAAAAATTTATAAATAGCAGTATGAAGTAGAATAATCACAATGCACTTGATTGGTAACATACTCATATTCGTATTGATGTGCATGGCATATCGAGAAAAAGTTTGAACTGCTCTTCTGTCAATATTTTAAATATATGATGGCACATTTTTGACTGTTTCACAAAACAATTTAAATGTTTATCACTGCCACATGGATGCCTAACAAAACTGGGTATCATATACAATCAGTTATTAGTGTGAAGCATTACATAATGCATTAGCATTTACAACACAACATGCATAATGTTTACTGTTTATCAGTCACTTACCTTGATTCGTTGCATGTCTGTTTTGGTTTCACACACAAAGGTAAATACATGTTATGATGAATTGATGATCAGAAACTTCAATGACAATTCGACACAGTAGTTGTACATACATCACATTGATAGCATGAAGCATCAGCTACATAACATGACTGCTAGGCCCATTCTCTAATTCTGAAATTTACTATGTTTTTACATCAATAAATGTACATTGCAAGCTAGTTGATTGCTTATATATCCAGTCAACACTTTGGATAAGCAAGATCCATACCAGTATCAGTGTAATGGGTATTGTGGTACTTTAACATAAAATTGGGAAGTGGCAGCAGTGTCATTTCCAAATCGGTTTTCTCCACATGGAGGCTCATTTAGATTGACTCATTTTTCTCAGATCAACTCAGCTTCAGATTTCCCCAAAACTCTGATCAACTCCAACCTCTAATGGTCCAACTTGCAACTACTAATAGTGGGTTTACACGAACAAAAAAACGTCAATGGAGCAGAGCTGAGCTTTGTTTGTTCTTTGAAGCTTGCAATGAAGCTTGGCTCCACTTTGCTCAACTAGCAAAGCCAAGTTGCATGACATTAGGCCTATAAAATAAAAGCTCAGCTTCTCACCGTTTTGCACTATTTTTTTAGCTTATGTAAACCCAGCTTAACAACTCTAAATTTGAACTGTAGTCACTCCAATCTCCAGTTCTACCATTCCTCCGTACCTGTACTAGTGCACTCTGGGAGTTAAGAATCACTGAAAAGGGTCAGTACCAGTAGACCTTGAAATTTTTTTTGCCTTCTGATAAGCTTTTCCAAATTTAAATTATTTAAAAGTTCGTCAAAAAACAAGTTGTTTTAATTTTCTATCCCGCCATTAGCAGACCTAAAAGAAGCATGCGCAACCAGTAACTTACTGACATCTGACTAGGCAGCTAGGTCTTAAGTCTAGTAGCTAGTAATAAAAAGACCTGCGGACTACTAGTACTTGTGGTCTTCGCAGCATTTCCAAATCTGTAGATACTGCATACTATGATAGCTCACTTCAGCAAGTTGAACACATGAATCTGCAGATAACTTTAAAATCATTGTGTCTACATAGCCTACCTAAGTTGTTACCGGAACCTTTAGATTTTAAATTAGCTTTTTACTCCAGCGAGAAGCAGCAGCTTCAGTTCCGACGCATCATTTAATTCGAATTTCGATTATTTTGGCGCTCACTGATTGCGCTGATCACTAAACCGTAAAGTTTATTGAAGCGTAAAGTAAAATTTAATTAATTTCTGAAAAGTGCTATTTTATTAGAATGATGAATTACATCATGCACATTTAATTATTATTAAAGTCTGCCAGCAAAATTAATAAATTACGCTGACAAACGATGGTATACTGCAAGTTGAAAGCTTAGGTTGTTTGGTTTATGCGGTAGAGTGAAGGTTAGCCGCTTGCGCAACTGTCTATCATAGTAATGTTGAACTTGAAATTAAAATGACTAGACACAGGTATGTAACTTAAAATTGCTATAGCATAAGTAGTGAGAAAAAAGACAACAATAGCTTATTAAATGACTTGTGAAATTGGGGTTGTCATCGGTTTTATTTCAAGTGGAAATATACTGCAAAATTTAACTAGGCCTATATCAATTCGGGGTAGATGACGCATTCTGTCTCATCAAGCAAAACAGCTACACAAATGCTAGTTTATAATGCTTAGCATTTACGTCTAAGCAAAATTTAAGCGCATGCGCGTGGTAAGGCCTTGAAAAGCAATAAATCGCAGACTACTATGGCTTCCGGCTTTCCGTTTTGCTAATGTAGCAACATTTACCAATGCCCGTAGATAAATGCTATAAAAATTTAAGATGGCTTGCCCAGCTCCAATATCTGCCAAACACGCAGATAAATCTCAGAAAATTTTTAGACGGCTCGATTATCCTACAGACCAAGTGATCAACTTAGATAAAGCATGTAAGGTTTTTGGTGGTTGGCCTTAGACCAGGGGCGCCAAAGTTTTCTCCAAGAGGAACAAATTTCATAATGTAAAGTACCCGAAGGCTAATAGTCTTTTGTGGTTCTATGTGTTTTGCTGCTCTTCGTAACAAAAATGGTTTCTGTTGCAATTATGACGTAATAATGGTTTAAACTTTTCTCGCCGGTTTTTGTCGTCTCAATCAGATAGTCTTGTCGCATTTACAGCGTAAAAAAGCAACCTCCAGTTAGATTGGACAGGCTATCTAACTTTACATGTGCTTGTAGGCCAAAAATAATACATTTAGCAGCAACAAGCGCGGGCCGTATGAAAACTCATCGAGTGCTATATGAAACAACTGGGTTTTGCACTCAATATTTCCTAAACTAAGAATTGCTTAAAGTGCAACCCGTTTTTTGAGTTTAAAACCAATCTATTATCTAAAAATTTTCCCCAAAGATCTTAGTTTTAAAATTCACTTTCCCAAAAAAAGTTATTTAACATTTTCCCAAAAATTTTTTTTGCTTTAAAAACAATATACACAAGTTATTATTGCAGGAATTATTTCCCAAAAAAAATTAATGGGTTTAAAATCCATTGACCCAAAACAATAGTCATAACACTCACCCAAAAATTTAATTTGGGTTTGCTACCACATTACCCAAATTAATATTTGCAAAAACGATTACCCAAAATTTATTTTTGGGTATAAAATTTTTAACCCAATTTACTTGGGTGATGTGCTTTGGGTTATGCAGAACCCAAAATCGACTTTGGGTTTTTGCTTATCATACCCAAAAAAAATTGGGTTTTTGACCGTTTTTTTTGGGTAATGCATACATTTGCCCAAAATTGGGCAATGCGATTACCCAAAATTTTTTACAGTGAAGTTTATGCAGATTGTGTTGCCAATGAAACTTGCAATGCATCGCACTGTTGCATATGAGCATTCAGCAATGCATTGAATAAGCACAAT
The DNA here is from genome assembly GCA_964006365.1 of Trididemnum miniatum. Classification (NCBI taxonomy): domain Eukaryota; kingdom Metazoa; phylum Chordata; class Ascidiacea; order Aplousobranchia; family Didemnidae; genus Trididemnum; species Trididemnum miniatum. The sequence goes on along the minus strand of OZ023251.1, from coordinate 14,200,372 downwards.
CAACAGCACCATCGCAGAAGTGTTATTGCCAAAAGACAATTCATCATTTTAGTTAACAATAATGAAACTAAGACAAGTCTACACTATTTGATCACTAGACACTGGCCCAGAACCTAGACCAAACACTGTCCAGAGCAGAGCCTAGACCATTAACATAAACGTATATGTTTATGTAAAAATAGTCTATAGACTATTTTTGCTGAAAATAAATTAGTGGTTAAAACATTACAGTAAATATAGAGTGAGTTCAATCTAAGTAACAATTAAAAATAAAAGAGAGCAAGTACGCTCCTCTCCTTTACTGTATTCGCAGCTTGATTTATCATTGTACAGGTCCCTTTTGTCAGCTTACTGGTATGTTTGTCAGCCTAACGCAATCACATTTTTTTATACCTGGAGGCTGAGTTTTTTAGTCTTTTTGAATAAGTCGATCACCTACAGGTAGGGTACTTGGCAGTTCTTGGAAATTGAAACAACTTTATTGCACTGCTGCAAGCATAATCTAGAGCAGGGTTTCCCAAACTTTATTGTGCCACGGACCCATTTTTGCGAACAGGAGCGCCGAGAAAAATTTCGGGCCCCGGGGCAAAAATTTTGTTTGGGCCCTTTGGTCAGTGGTGTCCCAAAATCACGTGATGAGCAAAAAAATGTCATAGCGTCCGCAGATGTTCAAATTTCGGCTCAACACCTAGTGATGAGCAAAGTAAGGTCATAGCGTCCGCAGATGTTCGAATTTCGGTCCGATATAAAAAAAACATCATCGCGTCCGCACAGTGGTGGATTAGAGGGGGCGGAGCGGGCTGAAGCCCGGGGCCCCACAACATTTGGGGGGCCACAAATTTACATTTTTCTAAAAGTTTTTTTTTTGACAAAAAATATTTTCGAGTTTTAAAAAAGGTCTTCACTTGCAGAAACTATCAAAGTTTTTAAAATTTTAACGCTGAGGGGTTGGGGCCTTGGGGGTATGATATGTTGTTAGTTAACTCAATATTAATATTCATAAGCGAAAATCTTCTCAAAGTAAGAATCGCAGTTGATATCAGCTAACATTATTACTTTGTAGGTCGCGGACAGCAATTTTTTTGCTGAGAAAAGTTATCCGCTTTTTGCCGATTCAAACGTCACAATAAAGAATAAGATAAAAGTTAATTCAGGTAGTAATGAGCAAACTATGACACGTAATTGCCACTTGCCAGCAAGAGTGCCAGACTACAGTTGAGGTTATACTAGCAGAAAATGTTTAATGTCTCTGAAGAATCTAGCGTTAAAAATCATTGCACCATCGTACAACGGTAGGCTAGCTACAACATCTAGGTTTCATAACTTTACACTCTAGAACAGACATGGGCAAACTACGGCCCGCGCGCCAAATCCGGCCCGCCGGTCCTTTTATTCTGGCCCCACCGGCACTTACACAAACTTAAACTCCTATCGTGAATTGTGCGGAAGACCTTTTTTCCTTGAGCGATCATGGATGGCAGTGATTTTCAACAAAACAAGCCTCAACGGTGCAAAATTGGAATAAAAACCGAGGTGAAAACCTTTCATTTGGAGATCACATTCGTACGTGGATCGTGATCTCTAAAAAAAAAGTCTTCACCTTATTTTCCAATCAGCGTGCGACCCGCGGCTTCAACAGCTTTTCCAAATCTGGCCCTTCGTGTGAAAAGCTTGCCCACCCCTGCTCTAGAATAAGTGATAGTTCCAGCTTTAATGTGAAAGAAAAAATCTATTGCAGAGAGCAATAGCATAGTACTGTATAGTTTGGCTTTTATAAATAAGACGGATGCTAACGTTGGATGGATGCAAACAAAGCTAAAAATAAATCCTAGCAAGTCTCGAGCAATCACTATAAATCACAAATTGCGGTCCCCCTCTAGTAATCTTCGATTAAATTATGGTTTGAATTGCATTCAATCTTCTGAAATATCTCGGTATAACAATCGATCACAAACTAACTTTTTTGCCACATATAATATATTTTAGCCAAATTATCTAGAAACGTAAAAATTTATTTAAACTAAATAAATATCTTCCCTCATCTGCATTAATAACTCTGTACTACGCAATGGTTCATCCGTTTCTATTTTACGGAATAAGTGTCTGGGGATCCACCAACAAAACTTTTTTCACTAAATTAAGGTCTGTGCAAAACAAAGCATTAAAGGCAATCGGCCATCTTGGTTGGCATGCTTCACCTAAGCATCTCTTCAGTAGATTGAAAATCCTGAAGTTAGATGATGTATACAAAACTGAATGATGCATAATGCATGTGTCCTTGCTGATTTGAGGCAATTGTTACCACTCATCCTGTTTCAGCAAGAGTGGAAGTCACCATTCATCCATTTATTGATGCATTAAATCACAAACAGTGTTAGTTATATGAGAGGAATCAGTTTTACTGTCAAAATTAAACGACTGTGCTTCTTACACAATTACTCGCAGGTGAATTTTCCCAAAAAATTACCAAAAATGGTCGCAATTTTGTTTTTCGGCTGTAACTTTTTTTGTGTTGAAAATAGAGAAAAGTTTTTTCTTAGCACAGATAGAAACATGGTATTTCCGCAGATTTTGAGCCACATGCTGTTACTCTCTGACCAGTGGTTACCGAGATATAAGAATTACCCCCTGCGTCATCAGTCACGATAACATTTTTGGGGGTAGCAGGCTGAAAAATGGTGGCAACCCCGAAAAAAACAAACTTTAAACTAGTTTTAGACCATTTTCCAGGATTTGTGCGCTGCTCTTTTTTTGATTTCAAAAAAAAATTTTTCACTGCACCCTATTACACAGGCATGATCAGTTTGAATTGCAGTTGCATAGATAGGCGTATCAGTTTGTATTGAGAAACTGCAGCCATGACTGATGCAAATATTGGGCTCGCCCAAAAACAAAAAAATGGAAATTCAGTCGTAATATTGCTTTTTAGCAAAGGCGCTCTCAGGGGGGGGGGTGCAAAAGATGCAAGTTGCCTCCCCCCAATAATTTTTTGGCCATTCTTTCAAATCGCACAAATCCGTTGATTTTTTTAAGACTGTACCCCCCTGCCCCCCTCCCAGTTCAAAATATTTTGTTCATGTTCAAAATTTTTTGCTAAAGTGTTTATCATTTCCAGATCAATTGTTTGTTTGATCAAAATTGCCGATATAGGGGGCGATGAAGCAGCGCGAACTCTGCCTCGTCTACCATGAAGAAGCAATATACGATTAGAAGCTGTGTCTTAAATATAATTCGACAAACCGCAATAAAATAAGGGCATTGCGTAAGATACGGTAGTAAATTTTTCTTTTAGCCACCAGCCAGAAGTTATGTTAAAATGAAGGAAGATTTAGCATCAAAGTCAAAGAAGTTTTTTAAAACTATGCGATTAATCTGAAGCTGAGATAGGGCGTACTAAATAAAAGAAGACGTATTTCAGATCTAAATAATCCGCTTCGACAACGGCAGGGTCAGTACGAAGATACTTTTCTACACTCGTAAGACAGAGGTCGGCAAACCCCGGCACGCGTGCCAATCATGGCGCGCGACGTGATTTTATACGGCACGCGAAGTCGTGAAAATTTTCCCAAAACCTTTTTTCAAATACTACAATAAAAAAATTGCACTCTGCGCGAAACAAGTGGTTAATTCTCTGTGTTTTGTTAATTTGTTTATTCATCATCAAAATTTTTTTATTACGTCAGTACTGTATTCATTGGCTTTTTATTCAGTTTGTAGCCCTAAAGTTAACCGCGATGTCTGCAGCCAGGAGGTCAAAATTAGGAGCGGGACTATTTCAAGAATCGTGGATAGCAGATGTTGGGTTTGTCTGTCGTAATGACAGAGCAGTATGTACACTTGCACAAGATGATTCTGAGAAAAATGAAGGTTTGAAAAAGGCAGTTTCTCGTTACGAAAACAGAATAGCATTTCAAAAAACTTGTTCGCAGTATAAATCAATAAACGGAAAGTAGCAGCTAAGTTGCAGGATGTATCGCCAAGCGCAGGAAGTCTTTTACGCCGTTATATACCGCAATTTTTTATCTGCACGCAAACATATATTTTGATATCAAATTTTACAAATTAGCACACTGGAAATAAAACGTTGCCGACCCCTATCGTAGGAGCTATTGAAGTGAAGAAGAGGGTCTTTCATCGCTGGCAACAACCGCCATTGAGATGGATAGACTTCAGGAGTTGTGACAAAAAAATGACTTTTACTACAAAGTCGTAGATGTTTTTGTTCACAATCTTTTATGTTCATGTCTGTTGAAACAGATATAACGGATATGCAAGAAAAAAATAGATGTGGCTCAACTTGTTGATGTATTTACCTCTACGGCCCATCGTCGAATGGAATTATATTAATAATAGTCATTCTGTGCAACCGGCCGTTAGCTCAGTTGCAAAGCGCACGCTATCGGTGCGGGAGGTCTGGGGTTCGATTCCCGGGCCGGTCAAATCGGCACAGTGTCGCCAACAACTCGCCACCGTTGCGACGTTTCCTCGGAGCTGTGTAGCCCAGGCGCTAAGCCGCGGAGATGGGCCCCGCAACTCGTTACACGCTTCGGAGTAATACGGCGAGTATAATGAAGATTTTGATTTGATTTGATAGTCATTCTGTGCATTTTTTTTACTTTCGTTGATTTCGTTAATAATTTTCTCTAACATTTAGTTGCGTAACCTTACATGAGTAGATTAAAAGCAGGAGCGTATTTGAGAGGGGTCCATTTTGCCATGGCCCCCTTTTGACTCGGCCTTTTAGTAAAAAGAGAACAAAATTAATGGTGCCAAGTGACTGAAATATACCAGACTCTTTTGATGGTTTCCTCAACTTACGGCTAGGGGCGGATTCCGAGGAGTAGGATGAAGAGTATGCACCTTCTCACCATCCGTTTTCAAAAATATTTTTGATGTATACAATTTTTCCATAATATCGAACCTCTTCGATAGCAATTACCCTTACGCCATAAGCACGTATAATCGAAAATGTGCGAACAAAATGCATCTTATTTGGCGAAGCACTCAGAATTAGAGTCAAAAAATTTAAACAAAATTTGCCTGAAAAATATTCAAAAAGCACTAAAATAGCCATTACACCATGTAATTTTTTTCGGGAAAGCATACCATCGAACCCCCTACAGCCTTTCTTGTTTCTCAATCAGCTTCAAATTTGTTCTGCCGAAAAGAAAATGCTCTTGAAAAAACAGTGGAAACTATGCCTCCCCTCCCTTTTAAAATTTGTCACTGCGCCACTGATTGGAAGTTTTCACCATTGTTTGCCAATAGCAAGAATTTTTCGAGTTACTCAAATTTGCTGTTTGGGGAGGGTATGATAGGCCTACTATATGCCGCTTTCGTTTGCTCTTCCTTGGCCAAACGGGACGTGTACAACTGCACAATGCACATTAGTCCATTACGCGTCCTAACAAGCGTAACCACCAACCACTCACTCGTTGCTACTTCAGTAGGCTTATCTGCATCACATTCCAAAATTTGGTTGGTGACGTCATAGATAACGATGTCAGACTTTGCCCCCCCAATATTTTTTTCTGCGGGCGCCACTGCTTTTCAGTAATTTGAAATCAGTTATAGCGCCATATGAGTGTGACTGCAACGACTTTCATTGTGCGACTAGTCGGACCAATCGATAAAAAAGACTAAAAAGTGCCGACGATCGCCTACTTCGCAATCTTATCGCTACCAAGTGTGACAAGGCTTAACCCAGCAGCTTTGCCAAGTCTCAAAGCGTAAAAACAACACCGCGATGCAAGTGAATTGTAGAAAATCGCATTACAGAGCTTTGTATCTATTTACAAGTTTTGAAACGAAGTCGGACTTACTTGGAGATATCTATTATTTTGCGGGAACTTTATTAAGTCATTTGGACAAAGCACGAGTGTCATTTATCTAGTTTAGTCTTTGCCATTTGGTTCCAAAAAATTAGCAATACAATCACTGTGTTTTGATTTTGCGCTGCATCATACCAGGCAATAAAAAAATTTTTTTGTCAAAAGGCAAAGGATGTTAAATCGCTTTAGGGGTAAATCGGGGGTGCTAAGTCTGAAAATGCACTTGGTTTTACCGAATTGGCTCTAGTTTTGGAGATATTTTGTTTTTTTATTATGATTTTGCTTTAGTACAGTATTATGGAATTACCATTCGCAGTGTAGTGTCCATTATATATTCCATACAAACTATCGATTTCCAGTAATTTAAGAGATTTTACTAAAAGAGCCCATGAAGCTTACTGAAGCATGACGTTGAAAGACCAAGACAAGTCATGGGCATCCCATAAGGTGTGCAAAAAGTATACAAAAACGCTGCGCTTTTGGACCCAAAGCAAAGTCAGTTCGATGCGATTTGGGGTTTCTATCATATGGCGTGAACCTCCAAATCACCATGATGATGGTTATTTTTGTTATTTATCACCAGCATGGTGAATATGTCTGTGTATGGAATCAACGAAAGAAGAATGACTGATATTATCCTGATATTAGTCTGCTCGACGACCCATACCTCATTTGCGATAAAGTTATAGTTTCAATTTTCACATCCTTACCAACCTTGCCACAGCTGAAGCGCTACTGGATGACAATTATAGTAGCAAAAGTAACATTAATAGCTCTTCCAGCATAGCTGCTGCTGCACCTTCGCTAAATGTCAAACCATTCCCCTTTACTCAAGGCCAGCTTAATGACCTAGTTCGTGATCCCGGCTTATCCAAGTAATCGTCTAAGATTTTGGCATTTCGTCCAGGTAAGCATGGTATACTGGGTTCGGAAGCTAAAATTGCATTCTACCACCAAAGAAATGATTTATTGATTTGTTTTTTCACCATGGACGATGACTTTGTTTATTGCAACAACATCTAAGACCTTCTTTCGGAAACGGGACTTCCAGAATACAACCCAGGTGAATGAAGATTGTTTATAGACAGTTCCAGACGGACATTGAAATTTGTGTTCCAATAGCAGATTCCGCGATTATTGATGAAAACTAGGTCTTTATGAATGCGAAGATGGTTTTGCAGAAACTGCGCTTTAGTGAACATACCTGGGCCATATGCGTAGACTACAAAATGGTGAATATTCTGTTGGACAGCAAGGAGGGTACACCAAGCGTTCTTGTTTTTTTTTTTTTTACTACGACAGTCGCGTTGCTGATCAATTCTGGGTAAAGAAGGATGGGCCGGCATGGGAAGATCTTGCAGTAAGTGATTGAAATATCATAAATAAAACCCTCGTTAATTGGGATCACATTATCCTTCCTCCGCTTCACATAAAGTTGAGTCTGATGAAAGAATTCGTAAAGGCTCTTGATAAAAATGGTGATTGCTTCAATTACTGTCTATCGTCAAAATCTTTCCTGGTCTCAGAATGGAAAAACTAAAACCGTTCAAACTCTTGATGTAAGGATGAGCATGAAACTTCATTATATGTTCAGCCATCGAAACTATTTCTTAGATAACTTCGGTGATGTTAGTGAGGAACAGGGTGAGAGTTTCATCAAGACATAAGAACAATGAGAAGAAGATACCAAGGTCATTTCTCACATGATGGCAGATTATTGCTGGACATTGATTCGTGATTGTACAGAACAAAGCCATAGGCGGAAATCATAGAAGCTAACCTTTCTTCTGATGAACACTTAAAATCCAATGGGACGTGCTAGTTAATGTTTCCTAAAGTGTACAAACATTTTCATTTCCCATGTAACTGTTGGTTACTGAGGCTGTGCTTTGCAGATGATGAATCAATGCAATTCTTTGTAATGTTTTTTGAAAATGGGCTGCAAACGCAAGGACAGCCGAAGCAGACATGGAAGAGGCAAGTTGAAAGCACTGTGAAGAAAAAAGGCCGAAGCAGACATGGCAAAAAGTGGAGAAAGCTACAAATTGTACAAGATGGGAGAAGAAGTGAGAGCAATCTTTCCTGGTCTCAGAATGGAAAAACTAAAACCGTTCAAACTCTTGATGTAAGGATGAGCATGAAACTTCATTATATATTCAGCCATCGAAACTATTTTTTAGATAACTTCGGTGATGTTAGCGAGGAACAGTTCAAACTCTACAAATTGTGCAAGAGGGAATGAGGTGCATCCGGCTATCCTCGGCCGCAAGGAAAAACCAGAATTAAAATTGAATAATGATGATGATGACTGAGCATTGCGGGTTTACTACATGCCGGTAGCATGCTTTATTCATTCCGTGAATTCAGAGCTTTGTTTGTTTTGGCATAGTAACCATTCACCTCAGACTAATGTATAGATAAGTTGCATCAATAACATAATCATGTATTGACCAAATGTCCACTTAATAGCAGCATTAATTACATAAAAAATAAATAAAAAATTTAAATATATTAAAAACTAAAGCCAATTCGGCAAAACTAAATGCATTTCACACTCAGCGTCCCAACTCAACCCCAAAACCGCTTTCACCTTACTTGTCAAAAACATTTTCTTGGCCTGTGAATTGTTTAGATTAATTGCACAAAAATGGAGGATTATTACATCTCTTGAGTTTTTTGTTGTCGATAGGATATTTCGAGAGTTTGGTTTCAGTCCAAGCAGGTTGTACTCTCGCATTTCCTCCACAACTTACAGGGTGCATTACTACCGAGGAAGGCTTCGTAAGATGTAGTGAAGTGTGTACGGAAACGTTGTGCAATCAAGGTACGTTATATCATATGTAGGCTATATGATTTCGCCCCGTGGGATGCGATATTTTGTTTTATTTATCATTTTTTTTATTTTATTTTATTTCAGACTCTTGGTCCATATATAAGCAAGCAGATAGAAAGCAGTAAACACAAAACACCAAAAAAAATAATACACAAAAAAACAACAACTTAAAAGCTCAATTTATGTCAACAAACTTGAGTCATCAAAGCAACAATTACGACAATTAGCTGTTGCTCGCCAGCAAATTAAAAAAAGTGTGTGTCAATATGATGATTAAGATATTTTGACAAAAATAAAACATCAGAAGACGTCAGTGACTCAATGTAATTATTGCGTGTTTTATTGCATCCACTAAGAAAAGAGTATTGGCCCTTCCAGATTAATGCATATTGACTGCCTCAGTACTGTTAGTTTGCTACTCTATTAAATTGCAACTTATTCAGATACACGAAACAAATCTTGATAGAAAATTATACTGTAGTTACGAATGCCACAGGAAAGTTACTTCATAAATATGTTTTGAAACTAGCTAAACGAATATTTTTGCATGCTTGATGGGAGTAGATTCCAGGGGGTTACTACATGCTCTTCGTGTTCTCATCGGCAAGCGATGATTTTGCATTTTTTCGTGCGATCAGTTTAGATCCGCCTGGTTGGTTGCCAGAAGGTTGGGGTTTCTTTCCAGGTCAAGTCATACTAACAGCGTTTAATTTTGCATGATTTATATTTGTAATGGGCTTTCATTTGCGAAAGGCCAAAACACAGTGTGTGCAGCACCCGCTGTCCCGTACCTTCGCCTTTACCTTTCACATTACACATAAATAAAATGAGATTAACGTAAAAAGTGCCTGTGATTTGAAGTTGATTTAGCATTCACTGTTGATTATGTCACTAAAACAAAGATCTAAAATTTTCTTCTTATTTCAGTTACTCCATCCTTTATACCTCTCAGAAAAGTATGCCATATTTGTGAGCAATTCGGAGCACACGGTGATTGCTTACAACCGACCGGATGGTTTTTGTGCCGGCATTCCGTGGATGATAAACGTGCGAGCTGTCGTACCATCGTGACATACTTTTTCGAAGATGGTATACTTTGAAATAATTATCTAGTTCAGTGGTTCTCTACCTTTCTTGAGTCTTGTCGCACTTGACCGTGACTCTAAAAGACCGTAGTTCCCGGAATATGATTTGAAAAGTCCTGCTCCAGAAATTAAAAGTTAATTGCAATGTAGCAGTCGGTGGATTTTTTTCTCCTTCACTTTGAAACTCAGTCCATGATACAACATCGAGTGACGGAAAATACATAATGGAAAACACATGCTTTTAGCTCGCTCTACGATACTTACACCTACATAGTTTTCCATCATAATTTCTGCTCGAAAATGGCTTTTTTAATTATATTGTCAAAACTTGATTCCACTCCTCTCAACCTATTTAATCACAGCTTTAAATTGTATACATCGATTGCCGAACTTTCGAAAAAGACAAGCAATTCCCAGGGCAATTTTTTTTATGACCCAATTCAGGGGTGTCCAACCTTTTTGGCCAAAGAGCCTCATGCAATTTACGAATGATTGCGCGGGCCACCGGAGTGTTTATTGCTAAGACGCTACTAAAACTCTAATCTTAGAATTGTGTATTTTTACAATTATAAGAACAATAAACGTACCAACAGTAAATTCAACAAAGTTTTTGCTACGCGTCGACATTTCAATGTCAAGTTTGGTACTGTTCTTTTCTAACAAGCTTGGCAATATTCGGCAAGATCGAACGATTTTCTTCTCGACTACGTCGGCTTCCGACCAAAAAATTCGAGATTTTCACGTCTCATACAGAGGCGCACCCAGGATTCGGCAAAGGAGGGGGCACAACCGAGGGTGTGGGAACGAAGCAGGCAAAGGGGGTCGGTTTTCACATAAAAAACACTCATTTTAGCACACTTTTTTAACGACAAAGGGCATGCAGTGAGAGCAGTTACTCGTGACAATACAAAAATATTTTCGCAGCTTACGGTATGTCTAAAAGCAGAAACATGGCCAAAATAAGTGAAAAGAGGTTGCAACCATTATCAGTTTGAGAAATTATAGATTGAAAGTTGGGTCTTAGCACCTTATTACAAAGCCAAAGGGAGGGGGGCATGGCATCGTGCTCCCCCTGCGTGCGCCTATGGTATACATTCGGATCGCGACCAAATCAAAATCAAATCTTCGTTATATTCGTGGTATTACGCCGAAGCGTGTAACGAATCGCCGGACCCATCTCAGCGGCACAGCGCCTGTGCTACACAGCTCCGAAGAAACGTTGTAGCGGTGGCGAGCCATTGCCAACACTGTGCCGATTTGACCGAGCCAGGATTTGAACCCTAGATCTCCCGCACCGATAGCGTGTGCGCTAAGCATTTCCAAAAGATGACTTGATATTTCTTAAAATATGACTTAAAAATATGACCTAATTTCTTCTATCTGGTTCTTAAAAACTATGCAGCCGAGTCGGAGTATTGAACTTGTTATCATTGATTTTGAAGAATTCAACCGCATGATCAAACAAGAACGGGCATTACTCTTGTCAAAAACTCCATCCAAAACATAGCAGTTTCTTCAGAATAAAAAAGAGCGTTCCAGAGTAGCCAAAGTTGTTACTTTTTTCAAAGCAGTACTACCTCAGCAGGAGAATGTTTTAATAGATCAGCATTGTGCACCACCAGTCCACAACCAGCGGCAATTTTAAGAAAGTCGCTATCTTTAGCTAAACGCCTTTGAATAGTTCGAGATTTTTGATTCTTATGTCCGATTCATAATGACATCAGTGAATTAGATCGAGATTTTTGAGCAAGATATCTACCAATCTATGGCGTCATAGAGTAATAACAATAATAGAACTGGTCAGACTACTGGTAGTTTCCATCTTCGCTCCATGAACATACTGAATTCGGAAGCAATGTTTCAATTTATGACTTTTATGATTGAAAATAGCCTACTTTATGACTTATGGTATAAAATATGACTTTTATGTGACTTTTCTAGTCCGTTACTGAACATCCTACAAAAGTTTTGATTAATATTTCGGGTACTTCATAAAAAACAGACCTTCTAAAAAATGTATAACTTTTACGACAAAAAATTGCCCTAGCAATTGCCCACAACCGCATCGATACAACCATGGTGCAACTCGTGTGGTTATAATTGGACATGCATTGTGACGTTACACCTGGGTTCAATCGTAAAATTGAACACTTCTTGCATTTGAATCGTATGGAAAGAGAAAAATCACTCTCCGCCACATAACACGATTTAGAACACAACGAAAAAACTCCAGCTCGCTTGCGTTCAACAAAACCTGTGAACCTGTCGTAAAGGAGAATGTTGCATCAATGGCCTGCGTTGAAAAATTACGTAATTTGTTCTTCATTAAAAAAAAGGACGCAGACTGCGCTGATATTGCGAAGGTTAAGGAGAGAAAAAGCAAAAAATATGCTATACAGTAGTTAACATGTTGGCCTAGTCATATCGCAGCTGTTCGCTGAACAATGAACACCTTGAACCTCTGGAGAATACGCCGCCGGTTTTATTTCTGAAGTCTACGCTGGTGGCCCTCCAGAGAACGCTCCGTGACCCCCTTGGGGACCGAGGAAGAAGTTGAGAAGGTTGAGAATCGTTGAGAATCCCAGAGAGAGAATCCCTGACCTAGTTAAATACAGATTTAAAAACTTAGTGGAAGATTTTACTACCAGTCATCTATTTGCTAGCAATTAGCATGGCAAGTTTAGTCTCAATCATCACTTTAATATTACTGTTGCTTGATTGGTAGTACTGTTGCTCCATTTCCAGTGTTGGGCAGTGCCGCGGTATTTTTTAGTACCGTACCGTTATAGGTAATGTTGATACTTTTTAAAATCTACCGCTTTTAACGCCGTCGTTAGTTTTTTGACTGTTTTACTCGATATTTCCGTAAATTTTTTTGGAATGAACTTTGAACGCAAGAACGGAAAACTTCTTGCAAAAGAACACTTATTTTCATGTGCCCTTGACCAATACTACAAAAAATATCTTAAAAGCATACAAAAACCAAGGTCATATCCCTATCCTCAACAAAATTTGACAAAAATGTATATATATATGCACACATTTGTAAGCAGAGATGGGCATGATCTTGATCTTCAAGATCAGATCGTGATCTTAAAATCAACATCGTGATCTGATCTTGATCTTCGAGATCACGTTGCTTTGGTGATCTGATCTTGATCTTCAAGATCAAAACCACCATCAGCTGTATACTTTTCTAATAAGGATTGCAGGCATTGAGCTATTATACCTTTACCTAGGCTGTTTTTTATTATCATGCATTAAATGGAATGGCAGTTAAAGAGGCTACTCTGCAGACTTCAATTTTTCAAGAAACATTTTCGTTAAAAAAATATTACAAAAAGTCCATGTGTCTATGGTGTAGCTCATTGGAATAAGGAGGTTGTTTTAGAGTGCAAAGGCCTTTAGGTGGAAACACGCAAAGGCTGTTTTAACTCCATCTGATAATCTCAGAGACACCGGTGCCGTAGCGTATATAGCCTACTAGGCTATGCATTGCAGCATAGTAAAACTGTGGTAATGAATGGAAAAATGTTATTCATATTGATAAAACCTCAATCATTTTTTATGATAATCTCAAAACGTCGTAATGTGCTACTGATCAGAGTTGTTTGTCACTGGTCAGGGACAAGTTGTACACAAAGAATAAAATAATTCGTAGCAAATTTTGATCTTTTGTTTAAAAACAACTGAAAAGGCAAAACTCTCAATTCTCATAAAGTGCTTTTTTGCTGGCTCAAACGTTGGATCAAGCCATGTAGTTAATTACATTAGTTTTTGTTAACTTGTAAACCATTTCTATTTAGCAGGCTACGCTGTATAATAAGTGATCTTGGAAGTATAAGTGATTTGGTGGAATAAGTTATCTTGGAAGTATAAGGGAATAATAAGTGATCTTGGATTAATCTTAAAATCACGATCTTGATCTTGATTTTCAAGATCATCTCGTTTGGGTGATCTGATTTTGATCTGCAAGATCACGAGTTTTGGTGATCATAATCTTAAAGATCACCAAAACCCGTAATCTTGCCCATCTCTGTTTGTAAGTGAAGGGTTTAGTTCTAACTGTTCCTAAGTCACATTTTCGGTGAAACCAAGATAAACCCATAAAAAGTTTTATGTACCAGCTGAAACCGTCCTAATCAAATATTTTACGAGAAAATATTCCTTAGCCCCTACATTGAAAAGTTGAGTTGTCGTCATCATGGTAAATCTCGTACTAAAAGTTCGATAGTTTTACTCTAAAAGTTCTTAAGTCACATTAAAATAATAGTTATATTCTAAAAGTTCCTAAGTCACATCAATGTGTCAGCATTTTTAAGACATGTTTATGAGTAGGCTAAGCAGGTTTCAGTAGGTGAATGTTAAGGCTAAAGGTTCGAGATTGGAACAGAAATAAAAGAGTGTTTTCGGCTTTAATGTGGCCTACCATAATGTTCTGGTGTTTTAGCCATATGATTACCTACTACGTAAGCCTGCAAAGTATTTTGAACTTTTACTGGACTAAGTAGCTGGCAAGTTTGCATTACTAAACATTGTGACATGATGTGTTGACCAGTTAACAGCTTAACGACAGATTCTGTTGATTTTGCGAGAATTGTTTTCAAATTGCTATTAGTAGGTCTGTACTATGGATGCAAATATTCAGTTGGTTAAAGGTAAAAAGAGGAAAACAAATCCATCAAATTGGAAAAAAGCTAAAATCAAAGCTGCCAAAGTTAAAGATTCAAGGTTACAGCCTAAATGAGCAAGTGTGAAACACATAGAAAGCTCTCAGCTAACAGACAACTAATTCTTGTTTGAATTATTTTTAATTTTAATTTTTCAATTTTTTTAAGGTAGCATTTTGTTTTGTCTTGCAAAGCTCTGTTAATTTGGTGCTTTTTAAAATGTTGTGCTGTTATTATCATAAATAAAGTGGTGAAGCCATTTGAGTGGGTTGGTTTAGCGACAGAGATTGATATATCAACCCATTTGACATTTGATTTTATAGCAGGATTTGACCAACTTTTGCATCCTCCCAGTGGTATTGCATCAATGAGAGGTTTGTTGTTTAAAAGGGGCCAAAACCCAAGATGTCGCTATTTAATAACTGGAGACTTTGGAAGTTGGAACTGAATTTAGCATTCCAGAGAGTGGAAAAAAGTTGAGGGAACTTTTGCATAAATCTAGAAATTTGCTCCCAGCATATCCTGATTTCCACAACATCAAGAAAGTAAAGCTTGGCAATATTGTTGCATTCTTGACCCATGTGTCTCTTTCAAACAAGGTGACATTTTGCAACACCTTTGACCTTATCAGCCCAATCTGATGAGCAAGAAGAAAGTGGTGACGATGAAGATATTGAATAAAGACAGTATTTGCGTTGCACATTCATTAAGCACTTTATTTCTTGTGTATGAATGCTGAGATACTGTGTTTTTGAAAAGTTTGCAACCAGGAAATTGTCAACTATTTGTAGTACTTTTTTATAAGAATACTGTATTCCAACCGCTCGGTTATTACAACATAGTTAGTGCATTGCAGTTGATAGAAAGTGGATACCTTTCTTTCACCTCATCCAAGTAGTGATAATAGAGCCAAAAGTGGTCAATGGCTCATGAGCCGGTGGCGGATTGCTCATTTGAGCCTGTGGTAAAGTCGGCGTATTGCGCAAGTTGGTGTGGAGGAGTGGTGGTGTGGAAGGAAAGCGAGCTGGAAAAATTTTTGTAAGTTTGTAAATTGTTGTTGTAAATTATAAAATATTTTTGTTGATTTTGGATTATTCAAAATTTTGAATTTTTTACTCATTTTAAATTATCGCAACTACAGTTTGTACGTTTTTATTTTTATAATTTTTACGAATAGCTTTAACTTCAAAACTTGTCTATATCAGCTGTTGTGATTCTTAGTTGTTTTGAAAGTTTACGCTTCTCAATTTGCTTAATCAGGATAATAAAAACAAAAACTATCACAATGTAGAATTAGATCACCAATACAGAACTAGATCGCCACTTCAATTTAATCCATCAGAATAATAAAAACGCAAACTATCACAATGCAGAACTAGATCACCAATACAGAACTAGATCGCCAATTTAATCAAAGCAATAACCAATCAATTAAATCAAATTTACTCATGTACAAATTTCCACTATCATCATCAATAAAGCAATAGTACAGCAATGCTGAAATGTGCACATTGGAGGACAGCAAAGAGAGCAAAGCTCATCTAAGTACATACCCATACTAGCAGCAAGCGTAAAAGTGGAATTTAGAACAAAAATGAAATAAATACATAAAGTCATTCCTTGTTCCTGCTGACTGTAGTAACGCCATAATTTAAAAGTCTTTAATTTAGGTATCCTACCTATTAGTCATTATCATGCATATATAGGATAAATTATTGTGTAAAAAAAAACAAAAAACATTGACATTAAAACTGGTTTATAAAGTATCCCAACCAAAACACATGGGAAACTTCCAAACATAAGAAGTGATAACATATAAAATATTATTAGAAAGAAATGGTGGACATAGAGTCTGTTTTCAGTCGTTATTGGTATTATTTTGGGAATATTTGGAAATTAGCTTTTGTTTTATTTCACGTTTGAAGCAGCTAAAGCTGAAGTTCTTCCATTCAGGCTGTATAGAATTTCATATTTGAACACCAGCAAATTGCAGACTATTTTCACCTTTGTTTGTTCTTATTTGCGGCAGAAAATAATTTTTGTTGGAGGCGTTTCTAGTTTCGTAACAGTGAGTGGTAGCAGTGGAGTTAAAATATTTTTCAAAAGTGTTGGGAACCATTTGACTGTGATACATATACATAAATTTGGCCAATTCCAACTAATACATGTTTCTAATTTTGAGAATATTGAGTGAGTGAAGTAAAGAATTATTTGTTACAGCGCTTTTATAGCTCACTTTACTAATGATTATTAAAATTTTGTTTTGAATGACTTGCAATGTTTTAATAATGTGTTAATGTTATAATGTTTTATGCTTTAATGCTTTAATGCTTTAATGCTTTAATGTTTTTATGTTTTAATGCTTCAAAGCTTCAATGCTTCAACGCTTCAATGCTTCAACGCTTCAATGCTTCAATGCGTCAATGCTTCAATGTTTCAGTGTTTCAATAGCAACACAAACTGTCACAGTGCAGAACTAGATCACTAATGCAGAACTAGATCACCAATTGAATCTATTTGATCTCGAAAAAATAAAAAATAAGTTTTCGTTGATCTATTACAAACAGTTGCGTAATCTTCTGTATCAAACAGCTCTTGTTTTGAACAGAAATTTTCAATTGTTGCGCAATCTTTTACTATATAAGCTCCAACTTAGTCGGGTAAAATCATACTATCGAAATGTTTTTGTGTGAAATCTGCTCGAGAGAATTTGCTCGAAAAAATTTTTAAAACGACCTATTCGTTGTGTACATGGTGGAAAATAATACTAGTGCAATATTTGTTTTGAAGAATTTGCAAGAAAAAACGATGTTTTGTCTCACAGAAAATTTATTCATACTCTATGCAAATCTTTTACATGTGAGAAATGTCAAAAACAGTTTTTAAAACGATTCTAATATAATCGACACAATCTGTCTTGTTCAAAATGTGGAAAATGTCGACTACAATTCAATACTATAGCAGAATTCAAGGAACATGTTTGTCAAAGCTTTACTAATCATACTGTACTACCCCAAACGAATGTGCTACTATCAACCAAACCTTTGCAAAGAACTGATTGATTCAACAAAAAGTCTGGATGCATCCTCCACGAACACTCTTGCTGAGACTTCTCCCACTAACACCGCTGTCAATGATCCCGTTCATTTACCAACTAAAAAGAAATTGAAATCTGGTCAAAAACGTCATTGGAAAGAGCTTGATTATGATAATAATGAAGTTACTGAAAACAACAACGAAGTTTTCGACTGCATTCAATTTCATTGGAGCTCCATCCAAAGTTTTATTCGAAAAGGGAAGTTCAAAGTTTGCACAATATTTATTATAATCAGAGATTTAAAGATATGGTTGGAAAAAAAAAGCCAAAGCGATCATGCATAACCAAAAGAACCAATTTAAGATCAATTAAACAGTCGGTTATGTTCTCAGAAATATTGAGACAGGTGAATTTGGACATTGTCATCCATCTAAAAACGGGTTGTTTTGGAACATGGCTTTACTGATTTCAAGCAGAGAAAAGCTGA
Source organism: Trididemnum miniatum (assembly GCA_964006365.1). NCBI lineage: Eukaryota > Metazoa > Chordata > Ascidiacea > Aplousobranchia > Didemnidae > Trididemnum > Trididemnum miniatum. The sequence continues at coordinate 14,182,429 of OZ023251.1, read as the reverse complement.
CGAATGTTTTAAATACCATTTCCGAAAAAGATTTTCTCGATAACATATCTCGTCCAGATTCGAAATGGAAGACTCATCAGGCGACAAATATTTTGGTTTTTGTTCACGATTTGAAAAATACACCGCTGGGCGGAGATTAGCAGTTTCCTGACTACCTAAAATTTAACCCCGGTCTCGCTAATAATCTTGCAAAAATAATTTATGTTTCTTCAATTGCTTGGCTGTTTTGACTGGCGCAGATCCGTGTCGATGTGAAATTGCATGTAAAGAGCTATTTTCACATATTCGCTCACAATGCTCTGTTAATGTTTTTAATGGTATCGATTTCAGTGATTTACCTTAAATTGAAGATATGTTTGAAATTAATATTGTGAGCTATCAACTTGAAGAAAACGTTACCAAACTAGTTCAAAGAAGTCGTGAAATGTACGAAGAAACAATAAGGTTAAACTTATATCAAAACCATTTAAAATTTGATCACCAATTTTGAAAAATACTGTACTGTCTATCAATGTTCTAATTGTGATGCATTGTGGTATGAGAGGAAGAATTTTTCACTTCATTGTAAAACATGTAAACTCATCACTCGTCAAAAATTTACCGGGGGTATATATAAACTTAAGGAAACGATTTTTGGAAAACTTGCTATGATTGGTATAATAGTCCCGTCAAAAGATCGCCATTTTCCTTATTTTGCATGCTTTGATTTTGAGTGTAATTTTGACACCGTCAATTTACCTAAAAACGGCCCACAACTTACTTTTGAATCAAATCATGTCACCTTGAGTTTTGCAATCTCCTCCAATGTCCCCCGGTTTCAATCTGGAGTATGCCACGTCACTGACGGGAATGAAGCAAATTTAATCAATGAAATGGTCACGCGTCTGGAAGAAATTTCAGATGCAGCTTACGATCTCCTGAAAAACAAGTTTCAATATGTCTTTGAAGCTTTTTACACTAACCAAAACTGTAAATCCTGCGCTGTTTGTTCTTCCGGTACGGTAAAAAACGGAGACCGAAAAAATCTACTCTAGAAGCAGAGGTTTTGTATTTCCCGAAGCTTTTCGTCTGACACTTGTCAAGGGAATCGTCAGAATAAAGAATGTAGAGCTGAGACCGCTTATAAAAGCGCGAAGAGAGAAAAGAGAAAAGGTTTCTGATTGGACGAAAAGTGTCGACCAATCAAAACCAGAAGCGCTAGTGAGAGATTTTCAGCGCGTAGACAAACTTTTTTTGCCGGCACAGAATTGGTTAAGAAACTTTGATGTAAGTGGCTTTTAAGGCAGACAGATGAAAAGCCGAGCGACCTTTTGAAAGGATCGAAAATCTGTCATCGCTGTAGTGTAAGGCACAAGATTGATTGGTCAGCAAATGTTGTCCAATTACCGAGTCGCAAATAGGTTCGTGATTGGTCAATTTGCACGAGCGATTGAAGGCCTTGCGATCTTGAGAAACTTGACCAGTTCTCACAGATTTGGGAACGTGTAGCTTAATTCTGTCCTGCAGCCGTTGAGATGTGCGACCCACGTACCGACTGTCGCAGTGGCACGAAAGTCCATAAACGATATTGCTCTGTTGAGAAGCAGGAAGCACATCTTTTTTGCTTGCGGGCAGAAGTTGTCTAGTCGTAAAAACGGCGCGAGGCTCCACAGAGAAGTAACGGCGTTGAACTGCTGAAGCGACTTGCTTTTCGAACCTCGTCGAAATAGCACCCAACCATGGAAGATGTAGATAAACGGGACATTTCTTCGGTCCGTATGACGGTGGTCTGCGGAAGTTTCGTATATTCCTGGTAATGGAAGAGTTGACCACGTGGTCGGGATAGCCATTTTCAGCCATGATGGAACGGATGTTGACTAATTCGCTCGAGAGTTTACCTTTGGAGCAGATCATCAGAGCACGATGGACTAGAGTGTTAATGAGGCTAATTTTCTGCTTCCTCATTAACATTAACAGCGATGACAGATTTTCAATCCTGTCAAAAGGTCGTTCGGCTTTTCATCTGTCTGCCTTAAAAGCCACTTACATCAAAGTTTCTCAACCAATTCTGTGCCGGCAAAAAAAGTTTGTCTACGCGCTGAAAATCTCTCACTAGCGCTTCTGTTTTTGATTGGTCGACACTTTTCGTCCAATCAGAAACCTTTTCTCTTTTCTCTCTTCGCGCTTTTATAAGCGGTCTCAGCTCTACATTCTTTATTCTGACGATTCCCTTGACAAGTGTCAGACGAAAAGCTTCGGGAAATATGAAACCTCTGCTTCTGGCTATCTTCAAGTTCTGTACCACCAACCAACTGTTAAAATCTACTCTCCAATTTTATTTTTGACGTTTCGCTTGGCAATGAACGCCAAGCTTCATCAGAAAATACAGTGATCTGGGAAGGAAATCAACCCAGGTCGAGAGCAGTAAAACATAGTAGCACTGATTTAACTGAACTGATTTCCGATTTCTCGCAATCAATGGTATGGTTAAAGTCCATCGCATGTTCGCAAAGTGCAGAAAGTTCCGGTCTCAGCTGGCTTGTGGCTCGCCTATGATCGGCCAGTCGTGACTTAAGGCCACGTTTGGTTTGACCAATATAAACATAGTCACAGTCAGAGCAAGGGATCTGGTAAACAACACAACTCTTATCTTCTGCAGTGTACAGATCTTTAGGGGAGGGCAAAATGTGGCGAATGGTTTTTACAGGTCCCATGGCAACACCGACTCCTGCCTCGTTCAGAACTCGTCTAATTCTTTCTGATGTACCTTGCACATACGGAATAGAAGTGAATTGTTTGAATTGAGAGTTGTGAGTTTGAGAGCGTTTGTTTTGCGAGAGAGAAAAGTAGCTTTGGTAGGAAATCCGTTAAGTTGCAGAGTAGAACGTATGTTTCGTAACTCACCGCTTTTTTGGTTTTTATCAGTATGAGAGATGTGTGTTTCAACGCGGTTGAGTAGTGTCTTTGTCAGAGTGAGTTTCTGGTGTTTGGGATGATGTGATGTGTAGTGGAGGTATCTGTCCGTGTGGGTGGTTTTTTGTATATGGCTGTAGTGAGTGATGTGTTTGTGGTGTGGTTCTCTTTGCAGACATTACGGGATACCAGAACGTCAAGAAAAGGAAGAGAAAAATCGTGTTCGTTTTCCATAGTGAACTGAATTTGAGAGCAAATAGAATTAAGATGAGAGTGGAATCCAGAAATGTGTTTCTTGTCGAGAATACAAAACGTGTCATCCACATACCTCAACCAAAGGTTGGGAGGAGTATGAAACGTAGTGATAGCTGTGTGTTCAATGTGTTCCATGTAAAGATTAGCAATGATAGAAGAAACGCAAGAACCCATGGGAGTACCAAAGGTTTGCTTGAAAAAGGACTTTATGTATGAAAAAACAGTAGAATCCAAACATATTTGGAGACCTTGTTTGATGTCAGAGATACTGAGACGTGTACGAGAAGGCAAAGAATCATCAGATGCAGCGCAGAACTTGAGTTAGCCTAGCCAGCCTAGACTACGATGCCCGGTATACGAGTCCAACAAAATCTTCCCCACTATGCAGTGTCAAAACTGTAAATGTCAAAACCTTCAAAAAGAATTTGAACTGTATTTATTTATTTACTTATAAAAAATTTTGAACTGTATTTACAAGAATTTGAACTGTATTTACAGTTCTCGGATTCAGTTCTGCATGTTACGATTTGCAATTAATCAAGGAAACTTTAATTCCAGCTCTTCTCAACAAAATACCTGTAGGTTTTGTTATCGCACCATCCAACTTATACCTGTGTTTGACAACAGGCAAACTCAGGTTTCTTGACATCCGCAATTTCCTGGCGCCTGGTTTCCTTTACAAAAAGTTTCTGGAAGCTTATGAATGTGAAAGTGAAAAGTGTTTCTTTCCATACGAGTTTGTAGATTCTGTAGAAAAATTGAATTATCCTTGAGTACCTCCACACGAAGTTTTTTTAAGCAAACTTACTTAATCAAATATTACTGAAGCTGAGTATGTTTTTTTTGTTCAAGACACTTGGATGGAGAAAAACTGGACCTTGCTACGTGACTTACTTGTTTACTACCATCTGCTAGATGTTAATATGTTAGTGGAAGCTGTTCAAAAACTGCTAGATCCCTACATTAAGAATGGGTGTGATATTTTTATAACCAGTTTCTCTGTTAATGGTGTTGCCAAACTAAAGATGCTCAAAAAAAACGGCTAAGGACACCATTTTGCCTGTTTCCAAAAACGCATGCTGATTTATACCAAAATCTACGTTCCCAGCTTACGTTGGGTTTTATCTCTCATTTTCACAAGACTCGCTATAGCTGGGGAAACTTACATCAAACCGAATCGATATGAAAAACCCTGCAACGTAGCCAAAATTATTGGCTATGATGCCAATTCGCTGTACTAGCATGCCATTCAAAGACCAAATCCTATTGGTTACTTCTGCCATTACAAAGAAGATAATGATTTTAAACCAGACCCTTGCTGCAAGTTTGGTTTGTTATCTTACCAGTGGTTGAGTTGGATATAACATTCGCAAAGCTAGAAAATTCAACACAAGTTTAATTCCGGAGAAGCTTGACTTACCGAATATTCACTTTCTGTTGATGGCTACTGCGAAGAGGAAAAGCTCGTATTGCAATATGACGAATGTCTGTTTTACTCCTGGCCCGTTCGCACCACCAATTGGAACCCAGACGGGAGTATACAAGAAATAAATCCTTTCAACAATTTGAAACACGAAGATATCAAAAAAACATAGAAGAAAATTCGAATAAACTTCAAGATGCAGGATATCGAGATGCTAGAATGCGAGAATGCACTTGGAAAAAATGAAAACAAAACCTCTCATTACTTCATTTCTTAAAACGTTGAAAACAGTGATCCCAAACCGACAACTCTTGTTTCAAAAAATTCTAGAAGGATTCAAAACAAGTCTTTTTTGGTCTCGCTATCATAGATATCCACACAACGGAAGAACTAAAGCCAGAATTTGACGATTTCCCTCTTATTGTTAAAAACACTTCAGTGAATCGGGAGGATATCGGAGAGTATATGGGAAAAACTGCAGAAGAGCACGGCTTTTTGAAAAAAACCAAATGTGCTCTGATTGGCTCTCATATTGGTGTGGAAAGTTTAGTAAATACAGACATGGCAAAATGTTATTTCAAAAAGGGATAAAAATCACCAGAATCTACGAATTTATTCAGTTTCACCCCCAACAACGTTTCGAAAAGTTGGCCAACGAAATTTCGGACAACAGGAGAGCAGCTGATATCGACGTTTTCAAAAATATATTGGGAATGATCTCAAAATTAATTGGAAACAATCTGCACTCTGCCACGTTGCTGAACAAAGAGAAGCATCGAAATGTCAACTATTGCGACAATTCAACAGTCAATAAAGCCATTAACAATCCGAGATTTGTCAATTTACATGCGGTAGCGCCAGGAGTTTACGAAGTCGAGACTTTAAAAAAAGCTATCACCTACGATCGGTCTCTGCAGCTAGGTCTTTTTGTTCATTTTAACGAGAAATTGCATTTGTTTCAATTCTACTACGAGTTTATGAAAAAAATTTTAGACTCCAAAAAGTATTGTCTTATCGAAACTGACACCGACTCCATCTATTGTGCGTTGGCAGAACAAAATATAGATCTTTGTGTGAAATCCAAACTCAAAAAAGAGTACTTTATCCAAAAATTCAAATGAATGCCCTTGACAGTCTGTAACCTTCACAAAGGAAATTTTATCGCCACAAAAATGACGGATATGGAAAGGAGACCTAGCCCATGCTGCCAAAATTAGCTCAAATATTTAATGAGGAAACCCGGTCTTTTTTAAACCGAACACGAGAGTGAAACGATTGTAGCATTAAGACCTAAAAGTTATTCTTGCTCAAATTTAAACGGTTTAAACAAACAAATTTCAAAAGGATTATGCATCAACCAACCCCCTTTTACCCTTAATCAGTACCAATAAATTTTATCCTCCAACAATTCGTTAACCATTACAAATCGAGGTTTTCGAAGCAGAAATCATCAAATATACTCCTACACAAAAAAACGAAATTCCTTTTATTGCTAACGAAAAGTATTAAGATGCGGGGTCGAAGCTGTACCTCTAGATTTGTAACACCTCGAGCTCTTAGTCATGTGCTGAACCTGATTTGATTTTTAACAACTGAAGTATTTTGCTATTAATCATATTGTAACTAAGTTCTAAAGTCGAATGCAGTAGTCATGAGCGGTATATCAGTAGTGAATAATTATGCGGTTAATAAATAGGCAAAGTATTGCAACTACGTAAAGCATTGCGATTGGGCAAATAAAGTATTTTTGCAAAGTCACATCGATATCACTACATTTTCCCCCGAGTAGCAAAAAAAATTTTTTCAAGGTATTTACGACTGACAGACAAAAAAACAAAGAATATCCGTGAAAACACAAGAATGATTGTGTATGCTTACACGTTGCGTAAATTATTGTGTGGTGGAGAAAACTGACAATTGAAAGTAATTTTTCCTTAACTCAATTCAGATCAACATGCAAATTATAAATTTGTTCACACAATCAAAAATTTAAGTCTTAGCACAATCAATGCACGATGTAAACTAAACATTCATATTAAAATCGCATTTTAATGAATAGGCAGGAACAACTTGGCAAATTTAGGAATCATCGGTTTGCGATTAAGATAGTCAGCTAGGTTCAGGCAGATGGCTTATAACGAGAAAATGAAATAAAACTCAATTGACTAACAAAAAACGTGTTATCTAATTAATTAATCATATCAATAGGCGATATGTCGGGTGTTAATGTCTGTGTCATGAGATTGTGTGTGTATGTTAGTGATATCGTGTTCGATAGAAGAAATGGAAGGCGATTTGTCGCTATGTTCTAGATTCAACAGTACCCAGGAATGATTCTATGACTAAAATGGTTATTGGAATTGCTGATTGTATCAATGATGATAGCATCAACTTGTGGAAGCATTTATCCAGCAGTGTAAAAAAGCAAAACACAATATTGTTATCACAACAGAGACAAAAATTGTTATCATTTTTGGTACTTGATTCGTATTTGTAATTGATTCGTATTTAGAACTAATCTTGCTTGTTGCTTCTTAATTTCTTGAGTAGACCGTTGCATTGCTGACATGAGGAAATTGCTCTCTAGATGCTGACGTTGAGCGTAGATGATTGCATCATTCTTTTGTTTCTCGTCCGTCATTGCTAAATTGACTCAGCGAATTTCATGCTTGTGTAGTAATTTTGTATTGCTTCCGGTTGTAGTAAACACGATAGCGATAAGTTCAGGTTCGTCGGATGTTATCTTACATCGACAAGACGAAGTGTAGATGTGATATGTGTGTGCGAGGGTGATGTTGTGTCATCGCCAGCGATAGCAACTGCAAAGAATGAAAGAAACAGTAATTTGTTCACATCATACCGTAGAGCGAGGCAGCGCTGTTGCAGGCTGGTAGCATTCATCAGCCGCCCTCAGGTAAGAAATATTCATCTTCCAGGACGAGTGCACTTGCCAAGATCATTCATCCCTTCGCATAAATATTTCCTAAAGAATTTAACTTTTGTGGTACGCATAGCCACTCGTGTGTCTACGTCACCATTCCAGTCAAACTCTTTACGTGGCCACTGGCCAGGGTGAAGATCAACAACTAAAAAGTAATGTACTTCCTGACCTTAAATTTTTTAAGAAACATTTATCTGAAGGGATGAGTGATACTGGCAAGATCATTCGTCCTGGAAGATGAATTTTTCCTATCTCGTCGTCGTCGTTTGGCGGGGCATCTCTTCCAAGACATATGGAAGGACCAAGGCCGAGGGTTTATCCTTTTACCACCCTAGCCACCAAACTGCTTGGGTCAGATGCTGACTGTAAGGGACTTCAGCCAGCATCTTGTTTCGTCATCCAAGACCATTAGACCAAACATACCTCGGGGTGCCCGATGTATGGGACACTGTGAGATGATATGATCTGCGGTTTGTTCACTGGCACCACACTCACAATTCGCTAGAGGAGCGAGATCCCATTTGTATATGGACGAACAGAAACGTCCAACACCAGAACGCAGACGGTTGAGCTTGACCCAGGCTGCCCTCGGCAGACCCATACCCAAGGGTCTGGAGCTAGCCTTGGGAATGAAAGCGTGGAGTGACAATGCGTTGGCAGAGTACTCCATGTCCCATTTCGTGTTCGTCCACTCGGCTGCACGGACGTCCATTTCAGAAAGACTGTCTAGTAATTTCCGAGCAGCAGGTACAAATGAGCGTCTAGATTTCAATCTCTCCCTACATACGTCCTGTGACTCACGAACTGGCCATGTAAAATGTGGTCAGGGTCCAGGGAGCTGCGGTTGCCTAGGGAGAGTGTCGCTCCTTGGCGGCGAAGGCACCCAGTGACGCAGGCACCCAGTGAGGCAGGCACCCAGTGACGCATGACCCAGTGACGCATGGAGTGGAACGCAGGCACCCAGTGACAATGCGCAAGGCGTCATTTAATACACTGTCGATAAGCCGTATGTGCACGCTGCGGCACCAGACTGGTGCGCAGTGCTCGGCAGTCGAGTAAACCAGAGACAGGGCAGCTGTGCGCAATGTTTTGGTGCTAGCACCCCAACCTGTTCCCACAAGTCGCCTCAACAGTGAGACGCGAGCACATAACTTCTTGCGCAATGTTTCCAGGTGAGGACGATATGTGAGCGATCTGTCCAGTTTGACCCCAAGATAAGTGGGAACTGGGCAGAAAGGTAAGGTCTTACCGATGTTAAAGACCTTAAGCTCACGCTTAGCCTCTCGATTGTGGAGGTGAAAGGCCGCCGTCACCGTTTTAGTGTGGCTAAACTTCAGTCGCCAGGTCTGGAGATATTCCGAGAGTGTAGTCATATCCTGGCTTAAAGTCCTTTCCAACTTCCATTCTCCAGATGTATGAAGTATCGCCAGGTCGTCGGCATAGGCGAACTTCTTGGAGGTTATGGAGGGGATATCATATGTATAGATGTTGAAAAGGAGGGGGGCCAGGACCGATCCCTGGGGGACGCCATTTCTCAGGCGTCGTAACCTGCTACGCTTGCTGTCGCCAGTTGTAAGGGCGAAGCTGCTGTTGCGGATCAGCTCCATAATCATACGAACCATGTGCTTGTCCGGCAGAAGCCGCAACAGCTTGCAGGTGAGGCCACGGTGCCTGACAGTGTCATAGGCAGCTGTCAGGTCGATAAAGACGGCACCGGCCTTCTTTTTCGCTTCGAATGCATTCTCAATGCTTTGCGTGAGCAAAGTGACTTGATCCACAGTGGATCTTCCGCGTCGAAAACCCGCCTGTTCCCGTGGGAGCAGAGGGTCAATAAGAGGTTCGACGCGGGCGTAGATAAGTCGCTCGAGAATCTTGTAGGGAACACAGAGCAAGGAGATCGGACGATAGCTTCTTGGGTCCTCTACAAGTTTCGAAGGCTTCGGGACCGCTACTACTAGCGTTCTTTTCCAGATCTTAGGAATTTTGAGGTGGTGCAGGCAGGAAGATAGGAAGCCACGTAGCAAAGATTTTAAGCCGGCTCCAGCACGGATTATTAGTTCCGGGCAAATGAAATCAGGTCCAAGAGCTTTGCCTGGTTTTAAATGTTGGAGGGCAGCAGCGAACTCCTGATGGGAGAAACTCCCGGAGACATTCGCAGGATGTAATGGATCAGCCCTCCAAAGGTCAGACACTTCCTGTAAAACGAGCCGAGATGAGCGCCGATTCACACCTTCGTATTTCCCGTTTTTAACCAGCTGACAAGCAATAGCATCAGCTGAAACGGGACATTGACGAGGGGATTGTCGTGACCTACCAGTCAAGTTGTTTATAGTATTCCATGCCAGCCGGCTGGAGTGCGAAAAGTCAATGTTGCGGACCGTCTCTGACCAGCGATTTCTCCGCTTCCCGTCGAGCCTTGTGAGTAGGGCTGTGGCAGCCCTATCCGAATCAGGGCCCCCAGGTGACTGCAGGAAATGTTGATAGAGGTCTTCCACACTCCGCATCCCAGCAAGGTATGTGGTTTGATCGTCGACCACGAGGGATGCATTTCTTCGCCGCAGTGCTTATTACCTTGCAAAAGCACTGGTAAACCTGATCGATATTCTGAGATTCAGATGGCGGTATACTCTTGGCCAGTTTGTTAGTTAGGTTAGAATAGTGGTCCCAGTTGGCCTTGCGGAAATTCTATCGCTTTACAGGCTTGCTGGGTTTTGGATGGCAAGTTTGGGTGAACTTATAAGCGAGGGTCGGTGTTGTGACCTTGAAAACTTTCCTAAGATACATCTGTCAGGTAAGCGACTGTCCAAATCGACATTGGCAAATGCAAGATCTGGATTGATGTCTGTTTTTCAGCGGCCAAAGTGGAAACTGGCGGCCTCCTTGGGGCTATGTAGCTAGGTGAAGTTGTTGGCACTGGCCCAGCCAGCCAGGCATTCACCATCTGGATTGCTATTATCATAGCCCCAGTCAACATGGTGGCAGTTGAAGTCGCCAGCATAGAGGCAGGGATGAGGGAATGCTGGAAGATCAGATGCTTGCATCCGTGTTGGAGGGGGTTTGTAGACGTTGACTATTTTATAGTTATCAACATCCACGCACACCCACTCGATCTCCGATATTGGTGGGGACTGGTCGATTAGGATCCACTTCAGACGCTCGTGGACAAACGTAGCAAGACCATGTTTCCTGCTCAAGGAAAACCCAGCTAGATGGTAGCTCGGAAGATCTAGCCTTTCTACCGAGGTGCAGTGGGTTTCCTGTAAGAGGATGACGAGTGCCTCATGCTGAACCGCAAGATGATGCAACACGCTCATCTTGCTTGCAGTGAAGCCTTCGATATTCAGTTGGAGAATGCTGGGCCTTTGGAACTTGTTGACGGTGCGCCGAAGATGCGCATCGCCCCGTCCTGAAAAGGACGTTTGCCACTGCCCAGCTTGAACATCGTTAGGTGTCCCGCCGTTAAGGCAGATTCGGTTTCTGTCAGCCAGATTAAATAGCGTAGACAGAGTAACGCTCCGGGCTACGGGAAAGCACCTGCCATCCGGAGCATTTTCAATTCTTATCTGAGGGCGGCTGATGAAGGCTAATAGGCTGAAACAGCGCTGTCTCGCTCTACGGTACGATTTACTGGAGTGCTTTGTACTGTTGGTGATGGAGTGCTGATACAGCCTCTTACCCGACAAGTAGTAGTAGTAGTAGTAATAGTGTCTTTTATTTCTGCACCGTCAAAATAAATAAAACACAGCAACATATGATTTCAAATACAAACGGACGCAGAAAAGGGAAGAATCGACAAAACGATCAACGTTGTGACATGCTCGCGAGAGTGAAACTTGAAGATGAGGGGATTAGTAGACATGGTCGCAACACCCGATTAAACTGAAATAAGGCAAAAAAGAACAAAAACAGACAAATGACGGCGAGATATAAAAACACACTGGAGAGACCACAGCTCCAACACCGCTATGACATAGTGCAATGGTAGGAACCATAACAGTGTACGGCATTTCAAGGTTACTCAATGTCTTCACAGTGCAACTAGAAAGAACAGAGAGACCCAATCTAACCCCATACCAAGCGCCGTTGAGACCGTAGAGTAACCACAAAAGGCCAGACAGGCAAAGAAACCTACCTAAAGAAATCCTGTCCAGCATGACCGCAGATTTACGACAACTATCACAAATGAGAAATGAGAAAAAAGATTTTTTTCTCGTAATGAGATAGTTTTTGTTAAGATTTTAACAATGCACTATGACTATGCATCCCATGCAAGAGTACATACAGAGATTGTGTAATAAAAAATGACAAGATCAAGTTGTTACAAATCTGGGGGCAAAACTTTTTCAGGAAACTGGTATTCTCTTAAGATGGCAAGAGCTAATAAACGAAAAAAAAAACTAGTATCCTGTTTGAGAGGGAGCCGAAGGCATAGCAAGAAGAACCGAGTGCAATTTGGCATGCAATAGATCCTGCCATCTCACCAAATCTAGGCCTAATAGCTGAATACAAATGTCCAAAAGCGACGGTGGGTTTGAAGTTAGGTGAAGTCACAGGGCTCGACGTACGTTACCTGAAAAAAATAGCAAAAAGCAGTTTTCTGTTCGAAACAATTTAACCTATGCAGGCAGGGTTAAGGAAGAGCTAGTAACTATTTAAAAGGTGCTGTTTTAATTTTTTCTTGAACGCGGCGATTGTCTTAGATTCTCTAATAGGTAGCGGAATATTATTCCATGTTTTGGGACCGATATATCTAATTGATTGCTGACTGACAGCACTACGACAGCAGTTGTTACAAGTTGAACTCGAGAACAGACGTGTTTCAATGAGCTCTAGCTGAGAAAAAGCGGCAAGGTCTGCGCAGTAGTAAACGTGCGTGCTCGCTGCAAAAATTGAAAACTGAGCAAACAGTAACTGAGTTGTGTCTGAGCTGTAAACTAAATTCAACTATACGTTAAACAATCTTCAAAATGAATAATATCGAAAACAAACTTGATGAAATATTAAGCACCATGAAAAGCTCTGATCAAAGACTAAAAAAATTAGAAAATCTGGAAAAAAAATTCGAGAACTTAGACACCAAGATGCAAGAATATGACACTAAATTTGAAGAGATCGAAAGTGAAGGAGACCATCAAGATAAAAAAATCACTAAATTAGAAGATGATATCGAAGAGCTGAAAGAGGAAAATAATCAACTGAGAAAAAAAGCTGAAACTCCAAGATTAAGCAAAGAACTTTACAGTAAACGCTTTAACTACTTAATTCACGGAATTCCAGAGAATGACTCGAATCCATGGGAAACCCGTAAACAAACGGAAACTGTATTTAAAAAATTTATTAAAGAGGGTCTCAATATCACAGACACGAGCTCAATCTCTTTAGCCGATATACACAGGCTCCCACAGCACCCTATCTATGATAAAAGACATCGTAAAATAACGAGGCTGATTATTATCAAATTTAGCACAATATTTGACAAGCAAAAATTCACTGAAACATCTTAAGCAATATAATTTGAAGAACAGAGAAGCATGCAGTGCAACAGAATATATCTATGCTACGGAACACGGAACATCTTCCAAAAGAGCTGCAAGAGCAAAAAAAGAGACTACTTCCTTTCTAGAAAGATGCTAGAAACAACAAGAAAAAAACTGTATGCAAAATCCAAAATTGTGAATACTGTTTGTTTGTGGATGACGTACGAGTGTATCCAGAACATTAATTCGACATACAATACCATACTCACGGTAATCATAAAGGAACACTAATGATATGTATGTATTATGTTAATTAACTTTAACAAGGTGTAAGCTCTCTAAAAGCTGTCAATGCTCTCTATGTATAGTTATTACGATTATCTGTGTAGCAGCAGCGCGGTCTCATACTGCGCAGGTTTGACGCTGCTGCTTCCTAGAGTCTGTTGTCTTTCTTTTAGTATTTGTTTTTCTCAGTGTTATGAAGTGTAACAAATTTATTGATAAGTACTGCACTTTTGATGATAACCTGGATTTTCTTCGCCCTGATCAAACAACCCCTGATGATGAAACTGATAAAATTTCTGAATTGTATGAACACTCTGCTGACTGCAAGTACTACCTACCTGACCACTCAATATTTCCTTCTAGACCACCAAACTCTCTTTTTATTTTACATTTAAACATTCGATCACTTACTAAAAATTTTGAATCTCTTTATGAATTTTTACAACCGCTTTCCAATCCTCCTGAGGTCATATGTATTTCCGAAACGTGGATAAGATTACATCCTATAACGAACATAACTATACCCGGGTACGAATTTTTTCACTCTCCCTCTAAGAGCAGAGCTGGTGGAGTTGCAATGTACATTTCCAATAAGTTTCAAACTGAAGTTGTCAACGATTTTAACATTAAATGTGAAGACTGCGAAGACTTGTGGATTAATATAACTCACTCTAAAACTAACCTCAAATATGTAGTAGGAGTTGTATACCGCCATCGTACAAATCAACATGAAAATTTTATTAATGCCCTCAATGACAGCATTATGAATGTAATCAATACGAATCGCATTTTCTATCTGTCGGGAGACTTTAATATTAATTTAGACATAAACACCTCGAGCCAAGCGGCACAATCGCTTTTAAACATGCTGCTGAGCAATCATACCTTCCCCTTAATACAAGAACCCACTCGAATTACAAACACCTCAAAAACAATAATTGATAATATTCTAACGAATGATGTTAAACTTAAATTACCTGGTGTCATAAAATCAGACATAAGTGACCACTATATTATTTTCTCTTTTACCTTAAACTTGACGAATCAACCTCTTGACTACTTACCATTTCAATTCAGAGATAAAAGCAATTTTAATGCTGAATCTTTTTGCTCTCAATTAGAAACAAACCTAGACTTCCTAAACGAACATTTTATAAATGTCTCACCGGAGAACTTTAACCAACTGCTTACTGATTTTGTTACGATTTTCAAAAATACTATCGAAATGCATGGGCCATTAAAGAATCTTTCAAGCAGACAAAAAAAGCTTCAAACCAAACCAGGGCTAACCAAAGGAATCTTGATTTCAATTCGTCGCAAACGTCGACTTTATAAAACATATTTCCTGGAGGGTAATCAAGAACAAAAGCGTCTTACAAAAAATATCAAAACAAACTAACCAAAGTTAAGCACCTGGCAAAAAAAATTTTTTATAAAGAACAATTTACTCTTAATAAAGGAAATCCTCGTAAAACTTGGGATCTAATCAACTCTGCACTTTCGGCTACCAAACAGAAAAAACAGAAGTCTGCAATTGATCGGCTTGTCCTTGACAACAAAGTTATTTCTGATAGTAACGGCATAACCGATACTTTTCATAGGCATTTTGCTTCTATTGGAAAAAAACTGGCCTCTCAAGTCTCCTCCCCAAATTCATGTAAAAACTTCCTTAAATCGAAAATATTATCTTCAATATTCTTCGAGCCTCCTACATATAACGAGGTATATAATCTTATTCATTCACTAGGACTACGTAGAGCTGCGGGGAGTGATGGCATTGACTCTTATTTTATTCGCATATCATGCGATGTAATAACACCCTATATCACGCAACTGTACTCCCTCTCCTTCGATTTCGGCATCTATCCAGAATGTCTGAAAACAGCAAAAATCATCCCCATCTTTAAAACAGGCCTCAAAACAGAAGTGAATAACTACCGACCAATATCCCTTCTATCAAATTTTTCAAAAATTTTAGAAAAACTTATTTACTCACGACTAACCAAATTTCTTGAAAAGCATAAAATTCTACACGATAACCAATATGGCTTTCGCAAAAATCTCTCTACCACACATGCTATGCTTGATATTATGAATAAAATAAGTTGCAACATTAAAAACAAAAAAATTACTGGATTAATTTTTTTAGATCTCAAAAAAGCGTTTGACACGGTGTCTGATGATATCCTCTTACTAAAATTAGACCATTATGGTATACGTGGCAACGCATAAAATTTATTAAAAACTTATCTAACAGGACGTAAACAGTTTGTGTCAGTTAACCAAGTAATTTCATCTACTGTCGACATAGAATATGGCGTACCTCAAAGTTCGAATTTAGGTCCCATTCTTTTCTCGATATACGTCGATGACTCTTTCAATACTTATGACTCTGCACCAGTTATATATGCTGATGACACGTGTATAAAAGTGTAAGCTGAAACAACTAATGATTTAGAACTTTTGTTAAATCAGGCAATTGAAAAAGCCAGCAACTGGATGAAAGCTAACAAATTAACAATTAATGCGGCAAAGTCAAATATTATGATAATTAATTCAACTACAAAAAACGAAACTCAAAACCTTGATGTCAGGCATGAAGGACAACTTATAGAACAAACTCAAAATGTCAAATACCTTGGACTATGGATTGACGACAAATTAAAATTCAATGTACATATAAAAAATATCGAAAGAAAAATTGCTTGCGCTGTTGGCATACTTTATAAGCTAAATTCCTTTTTTCCTACGGAAGTACTATTGCAACTCTACCATGCTCTAATCTATCCTCATTTACTGTATGCTATTCCGATATGGGAATCAACATATAATACTTATCTCCACAAAATCGTTGCTCTACAAAATAAGGCTGTAAAACTCTCATCTCGAGTGAAATGGGAGACTAGTGCAATACCTTGTTACGAAACTCTTGATATCTTAAAGTTAGACGAATTGTATAATTTTGAAGTTGCTAAAATAATGTATCATATTTATCACAAAGCTCATCCTCCCAATCTTACCCGCGATTTTATTAAAGTTAACCAACGGCATTCTCTAGTTACTCGCAGATCCAACTCTCATATGTTTACCACACCGCTTCTTAAAACGACCAGGTTACAACAATCGTTTCTGTTCCAGGGGGTAAAAGTATGGAATTCCATTCCGCAAGACATTAAAAAATATTCTTTTAGAAAATTTAAATCAAATTATGAAAAATTTCTTTTAAATAAAGTTTAAGATAGGGGGGCAAGGGTGGTTTTAAAAGTCGAAAATCAAATACACTTCTATTGTTTCTACTGTCTATTCTTTTTGTTAATCTTATTTCCGTTGTCACTGTTAATCCCATTCAGTATAAAATGCACTCGATTTACCTTGCAAATTCGGGTTGCTCTTTGTTGAGCTGCCTGAATGACCGTTGGGGGCTGCTCGACCAGAAGACTGTAATAGTCCCTTCGCAGCCTCCAGTCGAAGTACCGTATAATTGTTTAAAATGCTTTATTTGTTTACTTTGTAATATAGCTAGCGACGAATAATAAATGAACTGAACTGAACGACAGCTTATTGGGATTACGCGACTATTGCTTCGAGTTGTAATTGAAGTAGTCTTGGATTGGAAAATAGGATTGAAAGCCGATGGTAGAGTACGGTTATGGAATCTAAACATAAGTACAGCCATTTCATATTTAAATATATCGTTAATTGTTAGTAAGTTATGCTGTTTCATCAGTGGCAAGACGTCTTCATTACGGCTTAGTCCTACAGTCAGTCGAATAAATTTATTACAAATACCCTGAAGTTGATTTAGGATTGTCGAATTACCATGGTTCCAGTTAATTATACAATAGCGAATGCGACTTATTACCAGTGAATGATAAATCGATAATAAAGAATGTTTACTGAGATAAGGCTTGACTCGAATCACGGCACCCAAGGTAGCACGCAATTTACTCTTAAGAGCTAGCACATGCTCCTTCCAAGATAGATTTTCATGAATTATTGTTCCTAACACTCGCACTCACGACACTCTTTCAATTGGAATGTTTCTCATTACTAAATTTAGATCACTGGGGGGAGTCTTGTAGTTAGCAGTCTTGAAATATACACACTTTGTTTTATTTGCATTTAGGGAGAGCTTGTTGGCAACCAGTCAATTATCGATATTACCAAGTTTGTCGTTCCCTTTATCGAAAAGCGTTTGGGCCGCTTTGCCACTGACAAAAATACTCGCATCATCCGCGAACGACAAACTAGTTCCGTATTTCAAGCAATTATGGAAGTCATTGACGTAAATAATAAAGGGCCTAGAATAGAGCCCTGAGGCACTGTTAAATTTATCTCATTAATATTGGAAGAAGCAACACCGTTGTAACAAACCTGTTGAGTGCGTCCAGTTAGGTAACCTATAAACCAGTTTAAGGCTGTGCCTCTAATGCCATAATGATTAAGTTTATGCAAGAGAATTCCATGGTTAATAGTATCAAAAGCTTTCGAGAGATCCAAGAAAAATTCCGAGAATACAAAGCTTTTTTTCGAATGCTGCAGCGACTTTGTCAACAAGCAGACAATTAGCATGGGAAGTAGAGTGACCCCTCCTGAACCCAAACTGGGAATTAGAAAACAAGTTGAAGCGATCAAAGAATGAATACTGCCTTATGTAAACGATTTTTTCGAGAATTTTGGAGAAGCTAGACAACAATTTAATTGGCCTATAATTGTTTAAATTCTGAACATCACCCTTTTTATGAATTGGCACTACTTTAGCGTGTCTAAAAGCGGTGACAAATTTACCCTGACAAAGGGACAGATTAAAGATATACGTCAGAGCGTTAATGATATTATCAGGCAAATACTTTAATACAACTGGTGATATTTCATCCCAGCATGAGCTATGTTTCAGGGATGTTTTGTTAATAATCTGCTTTACTTCATAGGGGGAGGTGGGATAAAAGAAAATGGAAGAAGGATTGGCTGGTGCTAGGTATTCGTGAAAAGGTATAGATGGTTTAGGAAGTTGCTTTACCAGATTAATAGCAATATTAGAGAAATAGTCATTAAACTCATTTGCTATCAGTAAAGAGTCACAAGTTTTTCTTCCCATTGATAAAAAAGGATGAAGTGGCACTGTTTAAAGACGTTCTACCAAGAAGACTGTTTATATACTGCCACGTTTTTTTTACATTATTATAGAAGTTCTTAAATTTTTTTTGATAAAACTCTATTTTTTTTAACTGGATAAGATGAAAATACATATTTCTAATCTTATGATATTGGTTCTTAGAAGTCAGGTCACGCCGTAGAAGATATTTTTTATACAGTCTATCTTTTTTGAGCAGTAGGCGTTTTAGTTCACGATCATACCACTCAGAATGTTTGGTTGTTTTAGAAGATTCTTTTAGGGTAATGAATTTCTCAAATTCTTCAATTAGCAAGTCATGTAAGTTTTTAAAACAGTTATCAGGATTATCTTAATTTTCTACATTGCAAAGATCAGCATTTTCTAAGGATGCCCTAAATTTTCTAAGGTTACTTAGAGCATAACACCTTACATTAGGGACCGAATTGGTTTTAATTTTTCTAAGAATTGATACTTGTATGACTGGTAGGTGATCAGCCACACAATGCGCAATTATACCACTTTTGATACTAGTATTTGAGACATTGGTCCATATATGATCAATGGCAGAAGAGCTCGAGTCAGTGATTCTAGTAGGTTTGTTGATCAAGGGGTAGAAGTTATAATTAAACATGGTATCTGTGAATTGTTCAGTCTATCTGTGAATTTATCAGAGAGGTCTAATAAATTAAAGTTTAGGTCTCCCATCAGGAAACATTTACTTTTGATTTTATTTAGTTCACCTAGTACCAGTTTGATAGAATCGAAAAAGCAACTTAGCCCCAAATTATCATTACGAGGAAGTCTATAAACAGTGTCACATATCAGCCTTTTACCTTCAAAATGTATAGTAACAAATAGAGATTCGAAATGTTTTTCATGCATGATTGAAAGTTCGGCATAGGGAGTAAAGATTAAGCTCTGTTTGAAATACATTCCAACACCACCGCCTCTGCTGACAACTCCTAGGATTAGATATATAAACGTATCCATTTAGATTCATACGTTGACCTGTAGTATGGGGTTTTTCCCATGTTTCATTCACTACAATGATATGAGGCTGATGATCTAATCCCGAAATCAAACTTTCGAATTTAGTAAAATTGTGAGGATTTGTGAGAGATCTAACATTTACACACATAGTGCTAAAGCTACATTCTTCATTCTTTCCAGATAAAAGCTTATGAACTTCTTAAACAGTTAGATAGGAACCCAATTGGTTATCAGTTAAAAGCACGTTATCAGCGTCATCAAGATCATGATCAAAATGATTAGGCACATTTCACAGTAATCTGTTCAGGTCATCAGCAGAAGGTAGAGGTGATTTAGAGTCATGAAACAAGTCAGAAAAGTCCTTGTCGGTTAAGGAAAAAAATGGCAAGGTAGCTGCAGCACACGAGATGCGCAGGCAATCGTTGTAAAAGGGTTTCAGTTGGGAAGTTTTATTTAAGTAATTGATACATTTTTTATGAAATTCTGCACTACAGGCACAGCAAGACTGGTACTTCTGTCGTTTTGAAATAGGTGCTTCACAGATTTTACAGAAGGTAAATGAGGATTTTGCTGCTTTGGGCATATAATATATAAGTTACGTAAACAACTAAAATTAAAAATAAAAACACACACACACACAGAAACAAATAAAAGAAAACTATATAACTACAGCAGAACAGTAAGGAAGCCTTTTTGCTGAAGCCAATAAGCAAGTTGACGCTGGTACGGTACATAAGCTTTGCCAAAGAAATTTAACATGAATTACCAATAATTTGATTTCAGATGTTGACACAAATCATTGTACAAACAAAACAAAAAAAAAGTCTAGAAAATTATGGGTGAAACTGAAGGTTTAATTAAGACTATCCTTAGATTTATGTACTGAACTAGTCACATTTTACCTAGAAACAGCTCGAGCATAAGCAGGTTTAAACTTAATTTTATTTATATCATCAAAATCATGTATCACCTGTCTTCTGTTGTTGTGGAAGACATATATATCTCCTTTCATGGTCCACACAGATCTCAATGGAAAGGCACTCCTAGCAGCTTCAAGAAGCTTCAGGCGGCATTTTGTCAAGGATTCCGTGATGATCAATCCAGAACTCTTCAAGATCTTCTTCTTCGCGTAGATGTAGTTGCGTTGAGTTCTCCGGAGGAACTTGATGATTACCGGGGTTCCCTTATGAGCAGGCAAGGGTTGGGCAATATCAAGATCATGGACCTGCAATGGTGTTTCCGGTTTAATCTTCTCATTAATTAGGTCACACACAAAATTTTCGCATTCTAGGTACTTCCCCTCTTTTGGAACATCCTTGGCTCCATGGATGATGAGACAGTTTGATCGACCACACTGCTCAAGATCTTCGATAAATTTTTCAGCACTTTGAATCCTATCCTGGGTAGAATATACTAGAGCCTTTAAATCATCGACCACAGCGTACAGATCTTGAAGCCGTTTCCATTGCTCTTCGAAGTTGGCAGGCCTACCTGAAAAAGAAGGAAAAGCAGCAGCAACTGGGTTTGTTGTTGTATTACACGATGTTACAAAGTCAGCCTTATACTCATCCAGTTGTTTGTATACTCCATCCATCTTGGTAGCAATCTCATCGAGGAAATGCTGGTGACTCATTGCGATGATTTTTCGTACAGTGGATATAATCAGATTATATTTAAAAGACAAGATAATTTAACACTTAGCAAACTATGAAGCTTATTTATCACAATTTAAGGTATTAAGCAACAATCTTTAACAAAACTTACTCCATGTACCATATTCAACTAGAATGATGAAGTCAAGAGGAAGTCGTCATGACTTTCCGTCCGGTAGGCCAGAAAGGACATTGCTTTTTAGTTGTTGTTCACATCAGTTAAAAAAATTTACGATTTACAATTTAATCAAAGAAATTTTCAAACGTAAAATGATTGTTCAATAATATAACAGTATGAGCACCACAGCGCAAGCTATAGCAAAAAGTATGAGCATTTGCGAACATTAGCATAGGAAGAAAGAAGTCATTCAAACGTAAGTAGATTATAGTAGCGAATACCACGAGATTATAGATTATATCACAGGATTGCAAAAGGCGTATAAGGGTACAAAGCACAAGTTATAAGATAGCAAATTACAATCACAAGCTTGAAAAAATTGGTTATTTATATAGTGTTTGTGCTTGCAAATCGGTCTTCAACTAGCGGAAGACATGACGTTCGGGGTGTTGGTCGTGGTTGAGACGCCTCCATAGCATCCATGTTTTCATCGCAATCATAGTCGTCATCTAAGGGAAGTTCATTTGCGGATTGACGAAATTTAGTCTTGATTTTTTGTTTTTGATGCCAAGTGACTGCGATGGTTTTGGCTTTGCGCAGTAGTTTTGGAGCATCGTTTTTTAGAAGTTTCATGGTGAAAAATAAGGCCCATATAGAACCTAAGATTTGAAGAATGAAGAACAGCAAGGTAATTATTGGTGAAGAGATTTCGCTTAAAGCTAATGAAAAGGACTGGTGGGCAAATGTTTGCAACTCTTTGGAAACTTCAGTCATGTTAGCGTCATCATTTTCTGACAATTTAAGCACGCTAATTGCTTGTTTAATTTTATCGCGATCAACG
Source organism: Trididemnum miniatum (assembly GCA_964006365.1). NCBI lineage: Eukaryota > Metazoa > Chordata > Ascidiacea > Aplousobranchia > Didemnidae > Trididemnum > Trididemnum miniatum. The sequence continues at coordinate 14,160,439 of OZ023251.1, read as the reverse complement.
GCTGTCTGTGAAATGGCAGATAAAAGTGAATGCAGATCCGTTAATCCATTTTCGGTTTCTGCAATCTTTTGACGTAGAAAAAAGAAATCTTCGGCCGTAAAATTGTCTTCAATTGTTGTAAAAGGCACGAGCAAAAGGGAAACAGACAAATTAAAATGAGTTGCGGTGTAATTTTTGTAAAGTATGAATTTGCTCGATAGATAAAAGTCCTCCCTGAGTGATAAGTTTCGTAGTACGTTGGCTTGCCTTGGATAACGAAGTTTGGGCTTACAAGCTGGCCTGATTTAGGATTGCCAACTTGATCTGGCCCAATATCTACCAGAGGCAGCAAAGAGAATTTCTGTCGATTAACAAAAGTCAAAGAGGTTAACAAGGTCCTATGATCTTTCGACAAGATAGTTCAGTTGTGGTGTCGCCCAAGGCAATACCAAAAGTTGGCTTACCCTTTGCCAGAGACAAGATCTCAGTGGGAAACAATCTACCTACTGTGTTCGCGATTATGCCCAGTGATCTCTCCAGTTGGCAATGTAGCAGTCGATTTTGCTCTTCAAGATTATAGACGAATTCGGCCATTTGGTCTTCGACTTCTGTAATAAAGGCTGCTAGTTTCGGCTCAGGGTAATGTTTTGAAAGTGAGGTGCGGTTAAAGAAAGAAGGAAGTGGGTAAGAGGTCAAGTTTCCAAGATCACGACACTTTGAAGAAAAAATATAGAAACCATTAATAGCGCAAAACAAATTAAAAGGAAAGCAGTGCCGTGCTCGTTCATAGTAGCGTTGCCATCTGTGAATGGAAATTCCTAATGCAGGCATCTCAATGCGGCAGAGCGAAGAGGAATTGTAGCGTAAACGCATTTCTTGTCTTCCTAGTAACGTTGTCACGAGGCAGTCACCTTTATCGGTTACATCCCAAACCAATGTCATAGTTTGGCTCGTGCAGTATCCCAGGGAGATATGACAGTCGGCCATGGGAAGAACTGTAGATGAGGGGCTGTTGCGGTAAAAATCGTGCATTATCACGGCTCGAGTTAGGTAATGATTTCTGACTAGACCTGATTTGGCAGTGGGCCAAACATATTCGTAGTTAGCTTTATTTGAGGTCTAAAAATTTTGTAAACCGGGAAGGGGTTTAAGTTTGCCATCCCTGGTATTCTTAATGAACCTCCAAGAATAGCAAACGAGATGGCTAGGTGGGGAACCATCGACTACCTTAGATTCTTTGCCTTTACTTCCGAAAAAATAGAATTGTGTAGTCCAACGTATTTCCTTAGTGAAGCAAAAATATGCTTGTATTTTCTTTAATGTGGCATGAGAAGAAAAAATTGTAGCTGAGCACGATTCCATTCTATGCGAGCGTTGAGGTTGGCACTTAAGATTATCTTGAAAGACGAGTATTTGCGAGGGCTATTCTTGTTGCAGAGTAAGAAGTCTTCGGGTGGTAAAGAGTAAGTTATCAGGATATTCAAACTAACATAGCAGGTGAAAGATATCCAGAGGAAAACAGTACGTAAACACATATTTGGGAAGAAAAGTGTCGTGCAAGAGCTAGATCAAAGATTAAGTTTATTAGGTGCTCTAACAACTCGACCTGATCTGGTGATTTCCGGCTGTGGTAAAGGGAGAGAAACGGATGTTATGGGCGAATGAGGTGGTGTTGAAGTCGATTCCGATTGTGTTTGAAGTTCGTCTTCCTTGGGTTTTTGAGAATTCGATCGAGGAGCGCTTCCTGCAGAAATATTGTTAACTAAAGACGGTTTATCTAAAAAATAAGATTGGTTAGTTTTTGTGTTATTGCAATTGACTTGGTTGAACACATCAGCTATGTAAGCTGGCTTAAGCCGATCGAGAGAAACGTTTTTCACGGCGTGTGAAGTTTTTATCGTAAAGTATTTATCAAATTTCTTCACAACTTTAAAAGGACCGGTATATGAAGGTTCTATTCCCTTTTTGACACGGTCAACACGCAAATAGATAGCAGAACAAGTCTGAAATCGCTTGTCAACATGAACACTTCTGTGATGCGTGTGAGTGTTAATTGGAGCAAGTTTGCAGTCATTGAAGAACTCCATTAGAGTTTTTAGCATTGAGGGGTCATCAAAAGCAGGTTTAGAGACTGACTCCTCCAAAAAAAAAAGCACAAGGCAGTCGCAACCTTTTTCCAAAGAGGCTTTCAGCTTTGCTCATTTTGATTTCACTGTTGTAACTTGCATTAAAGCCTAATAATGCTAGGCCTAAGTGGTCAAACCAGGCGTCACTATTCTTGTGACATCGGAAAGCTGTTTACAAAAAGCCGTTGAATTGTTCAACCATTCCATTCGATTGGCTGTGGTAAGGTGCTATAAATTTGTGGTTGACGTTGAGAAAGGTCATGAACTTTGACCAGCTGTAGCTCGTGAAATAAGCAGCATCGTCCGTTACTATCATTCTAGGTACGCCAAATAAATTTACGTATTGGTTCATAAAGTAAGTTGCGATTGTGTCGCTTTTGGCATCTGGCAGGGCTATTGCAGAACATCTTTTTGTGAAGCGGTCAGTTATAGTCAAGATATACCCATAATCTCTAAGAGGGTAGGGGGCCAATTAAGTCTAAGTTTAATTGTTCAAAGGCCTGAGTTGGTGGTGAATAACGTTTGATGGAAGTTTGAGTATGTTGCTTGGTTTTAACGCTTTGGAATTGTTTGCACTGTTGAACCCATGTTTGTATATCTTTGTTCATGTTTGGCCGCAGGAATTTTGGTTTCATCATGTAATTTGTCGATTTGATTCCTGCGTGATTGAGGGAATCAACAGTTTCAAAAGCCTTTTGCCGGAATTTGCAGGGAAAAAGAACTCGCGGGTCGCTTAGACTCGTGTCACTCTAAATGGTTTTGTTGTTAGGCAAAGTTAAGCGCTATAATTTCAGGGATGAAATTTGTTTAGTCATTTCAACGATTTCCTCGTCATTGTTTTGAGCGTCGGCAATTGCCTCGTAATTTAATGCAGCAGGGAAGTCATTGATAAGTGCTACGCTAGCTCGTGTTAGCGCGTCAGCCACAAAATTTTCTTCGCGTGAGATATATTCACAGTCCGTGGAAAATTGGGAAATATACTGCAAGTGGCGTAAGACTCTTGCGCAAAAATTGGTCGAGTCTTTTTTGGTTAAGTTTTGCACTGCAGCTTTGTTGTCACACAGTATTTTAAAGGGGCACCCTTTTAGCATATAGCGAAAGTGTTTCACGCTCGAATAAATTGCTAGGATTTCCTTGTCAAAAATTAAATAGTTTCGTTGAGCATTTTGCAAAATTTTCGAAAAGAAAATTATCGGGACTCGTAAGTTTTTAACTGCGTCGAACTGATACAAAGTGGCGGCGTTGCAATTATCACAAGCATCTGTGGCTACAAACGTCGGGGCATGCGGTATGGGAAAAGACAACATCGTTTTGCTAGAAAGCATTGCTTTAATTTTCTCGAAACTAGCCTTTTGTTCGACTGTCCAAGGTATGACAGTACTTTTTGTTTGTTTTTTCGGTTATCTCTAAAAATGTCATAGAGAGGTTTTAAAAGGCTACTGCATTTTTCGATCGCTTTGTGGTAAAAGCTAATCCTTCCGCAAAAGCGAGAGAGTTGGCGGAGAGTTTGAGGGAGGGGGAAGTTAGAAATGGCTTTTACTTTGTCATCTGTGGCAGAAGAACCATCAGCCGATATTTTGAAACCCAAATAGTTTAAGGAACTTTTACCTAAGACGCATTTCGATGTGTTAATTCTTATATTGAATTTGTTCAAACACTGACATATCTTTTCAAGTATTTTTTTATGCGAATCTGTATCTGGGGTGTGGATGAGGATGTCGCCAAATAGATGTCAGTGTAATCTCTTAGTTCTGGAGCTTGAGAGTATAACGCTTTATGGATAAATCTCATAAATGTGGCTAGCGCAGATTTCAAACCGAAAGGTAAGTAGTTAAATTCGTAGCAGCCTGATTTAACGATAATAGCAGTTTTATGGCGATCTTTTTTGAGAATAGGAACGTTAAAATATGCGCTCTTTAAATCCAAAACCGAAAAAATTTTGCTGCCGTAAAGATTATCCATCATTGATTGTATATGTGGCATTGGATAAGATTCAAGCACGCTCGTGGCATTTAGATTGCGATAATCAACGCAAACTGTGGGTGGTTTTCCTGATTTCCGTGCATGGTACGACGTGTGGGCAACTAGAATAAGGCGAGTCGCTTCGAGAAATTATTCCATCTTTTAACCATTCATTGATTTGGTTGTCAATAATTTTTTTGCGTTTCAGGGAAAACTCGTCGTAATTTGCTTTTAACTATTTTGCCGTTGGTTGGAATCGCATTTTCAATACCGTGATTAGTTCGTTCAAATCTATGGGTAGGCTCAAGAATATTGGGGTATTTGGCTAGTATTTGATGAAATTCGCTTAGTTCAGGGACGATGCAACACATTTTCGGGGGATGAACTGAAGCTGGGCTAAGGGGTATAATAATGTCGTTTCCTTTATCAACTAAGCAACGGTTGTAAACATCGACCGTTAATTTGTGAGCGTTAAGGAAATCGAGCCCGATGATGGAAAAATTAATATCAGTCTTTGTGAAATTCCATGAATAATTTTGAGGGGTGTTAAAGTTAACATCCAGCACGCATTCGCTATTTTAAGTTGGAATTTTATTTGCTGTGGCAGAATAAAGGAACTTATTTGTAGGGGCTTTTGATTTTTCTGGCAACGTTGCTTTAATGACAGAAACAATCAAGCCGGTATCGATTAAAAAAAAATGCGATTATTAGTGTCAAAAGCTCGTAATAATCTGCATGGTTTCCTGGCCTTCTGCAGTCTAGTGCAGCGATTGGACCTGCCGGCCTTCGCAGTATAAAGAATCGGTTAGGTAAGGAGAGGGAAAAATTACAATTCGGGCCTTCGCATCGGTAAGCGGCTTGCTTGAAACGTTGATGAAAATAGCAAACGTAACCCGGATAAAAGCGGTGGTGGCTCTGACTTCGGTCGTAGTGCGAATTGCGTGGCCAACCATTTGCTTGATAATTCCATTGTCGAAATGGTCTTCGATAGTTGCCACGAGCATTAGCAGGGGTTACATTGCTTCTGGAAAAATTACCGCGTTCCCGTGGGCAAAGAGAATTGACACGGCCATCCGAATTAATTCTTACTGGATTTGGTGAGAAATGCGATAAAGCGGTATTTCTTGGCTTATTGCCGATTGTAAGTACTGATTGAGGCTTGCCGTAACGTTGAGTTGTGTTCATGACCTGAGTAGCGCATTTGGCAAGGCTTCATCGGTATACGACTAGGTGCCACTACTAGCTGCGATGTCATTAGGAAGACACTTAGAAAACGATCTTTGATAATCGCTTCAAATTGTGGGGAACAATCTTCTTCGACACCTACTGCTGAGATAAAGTGTCTCATGCGTTCATTAGATGTTTTATCTCCTTATGTCAAATTGTTTAACAGTAAATCCAGTCTATCTCGATCATCTCGTGTAAATACATCATGAATTTGGGTAATTGATTTGTCGTAACAGTTTTCGTCTTCCGGTTTTGGTATATTGTACAAGTGCTCTAGTGCAGAATTATTGAGGGCTTCGAGGACTGCCATATATTTGTTAATTTGCGTCGTTATGTTGGACTTGCGAAATTTAGCCTCGATTAGAGCTATCCAAGAATCTGCATTGTGCTTCCAAAACGCTAGCAATTTAAAGTTATTGCAGGGGCGACGTTTTTCGAGCGATAAGCGATTATCGTTAAATTGCGAAGTTTGCGGCAAATCTTGATTGGGTGGGGAATAATGGTTAGATTGCGAGGTTTGTGGCAAATTTTCCGTCTCGGTTGGTATTAAAGAGTCGTTCTTTTGTTTTCCCATAATGTTTGTTCTTCGGTGAGCCTAGTGCTAGTGGTGAAAGGGACTTTTACGAGCTTTTTGCCCAACGATGTGTCTTTCCCAGAAGTCATAGACCAACATAACTATCAAAATGAAAACTCTTATCTTGTTTAAACACGTCGGGTGTCACCAAATGTAGCAGCTGGTGTAGTTAACGAACAACTACAGTATACTCTGATTCCAAGCAGGTATATTGATTTTATCGGCTTTACTACTATGCAGCATACATCGTTACCAACATGCGTAGTACGTAAAGATATAATAAATGTTCAATCAAGTTGACAAAGATCCGTACATATATATTAGCTTATTTCCTGCTCAGTATGCAAGAGCGTTAAAAGCGATATCATCAACACAGCGGTTTTACATTACGCGAATAACGTATAATTATCCAATGGAGTCATCATCATCATCATCGTGTAGCGAACGAATCATATCGTAACTAAGTTTTGAAGTCGAATGCAGTAGTCATGAGCGGTATATCGGTAGTTAATAATTATGCGGTGAATAAATAGGCAAAGTATTGCAACTATGTAAAGCATTGCGATTGGGCAAATAAAGTATTTTTGCAAAATCTCATTGATATCACTACAATCGAATTAAACTCACCAACTTAATTATGCTATCCAATCATTTCGAGTTAAATTTTATAATGTTTGAATCTGCAGTAACTCCAAAAAGCAGTACAAGCTACCAAACAGCGTGATTGCGTCCATTCGCTGTGACAGCTTGTTTCGATTAAAAATTTTTAATTAGATATGCTGTGAGATCGCTGTTGTAATACGAAACTTTTTTATTCCAGATATAGTCCGAGCTGTTCTTTCGTCCGAGAGCAAATGAAGACGGAGCGGGTTAGGGAGGTAACTGGGGAGTGCGAGGTCCGAGAAGAGATGAAGATATTGAGGATCAGGGAGCGGTAAATGTACTCCACACTATATGTGTAATCTGCTTCGAAAGAGCCAGAAACGCAGTATTTTGACCGTGTCTCCATTTAGGTGCTTGTGAAGAATGCACCTAAAGAATGAATCTATGTCAATTCCGTAGACAGGGCAGTTGTTTGGTATTTATTGTAATAATCGCGTCAATTTTGTGTTTGAAACTTTCATTCGATTTTGCTTATTTTGCTGCACTGTATCACCTATGAAATTGTAAATACTTTCACTGCAATTCGTGATTAACTGTTTACGTATCTATTGCAAACTTTAATCGTATTTCTCTGTAATGATTTTTGTCGCACGCGATTGTACTTGGTTTGATAATTGAAACGATTTCTTTGGTCCGTAACACAGTCCTTTCAAAAACTTGTTGTGTTCATGAATATACTGTCGAAAATTTCCTGTTTGAAAACGGAGGAGATGTAAGTTAGGTTTCTTTTCATGAGTTGTTTGCAGTTCAGGAGTTTAGCTGTGGTTGCATTGCGGTATAGGTTTGCTGCAAATATAAAAACACCAGCGACAGTCTACCGCCTTTGTGCGACGTCTTTTACAATGGCTTTAAAAGTGCAAAATCCTTCTAGTTTTGTTTTGACGGGAGCTAGCGCATCAAGAAATACGCGGTAGATATTACTAAAATTCATTGACAACGTAGATGAGATTACAGAACCAAAAGTTACCAGATACTTTACTTCTACGAACAATGAATAGCAACCGATTTTTGAAAAATACTTAGGACGAGTAAAATTTTCACAAGGTTTTCTTTCTTCTGACTTGCTTGATGGAAACAAAGGTTCTAAATTAGTGATCCTGGACGATCTCATGTTCGAAAATTCAAAAACTATTTCCAAAATTTTTACTATTTATTCACATCACAGAAACTATATTGTCATTGAAACTGAGCAAGATCTTTTTCACAAATCTCATCAAAATATTACTTTGAATGCACAGTTTGTAGTACTCTTCAAAGATTGTCGCGATTTGAATGAGATTAAATATTTTGTGGGGCAGGCTTTTACAGGTAGATACCAAAGTGTCATGAAAGTTTATAAAAACGCCACCGAAAAACCGCAAAGGTATATTTTTTTCGATTTTCGCTGCATGCAGCATTAAGATTTTGGGATCAGATCAGCTGTTTTCCCAGGAGAGGTCAACAACGTGTACCAATGAACAGACTTCAGAAACATTTCTCCACCCTGAAAATGTTGCATCAAGTCAAACCATTCTTCCGAAAAGCAATTCTTGAACGAGGACCTGGCAATCTCATTCGAACAATTTGTAATAGTACAATTTGTAATTGTTGTTGTGAATTTGTAATACCGCTTATTAACATTCTAAATGAAAAGTACTTTATATGTTTCCCTACAAATTTATGTGTGTTAGGCTCCACAGGAGTTTTCTGTCCACTGACTGATGGCCATAACAAAATGTACCGGTATTTAAAAGTTTTGCAAGAGCATTAACCTTTTTTGCTACCCTTCTAATTGCATCTTTTGAAAATTGCATTGCATGCTTATGTGTTTTTAATAGCTGTTTTGTGCTTCAAACCTCGTCGGTTAAATTCATTTTTTGCACATAGCAATTTCAAGATTACCGCCAGGACTGATGATGTCCTACATATCATCAATTCTAAAATGTTGTACTTTAGGTGTAATTAGTCATTCATTGTTTTTTGTCCCAACGGTCCCTAAGAAAAAACTTGAAGAGTATAAGTAATATATAAGCAAAATTATGTTAATGATAAATAGCCTAATATTCGAGTAAGAGCAAAAACAATGAGGAGATAAACGGTATATATTACCACGACGCTACACAAGAAGAATGACAAGTCACTTCAGCGTTAATAGGTGTGAATTTTATTAGTTTTCAAGTTCAGTTTCAAGGAAATGTTGTTTAAGTGATTTGAGAAAAGTTTTTTTAGAAGATACCTTAGATTTTTTTTAAACAACTGGGCAGACTGATCCAAATTTTAGCACCACGCTGATAAATCTGGAGCAGTTTCTATCCGTACGGCAGTAGTCACTAAGCAAACGAAAACACAAATCCAGCGCTTTACTGTGCTTCTGCCGACACACACCAAACGGCATAGCGAGATCGGACGCAAGTTACGCAAACACATTACCTCTAGATTTCAATGTGTAACTAGGTAAAGGTGCCATTAGCTGCTCGCCACGATTTTTACTTATCAATTCACACCCCAAACAATCTTTTGTATAAAATACGGTGCCGGTTCTTCTCATAACTCATAATCCCAATACTGCTGCTACCCCCCGAACACCAGGTCTGGCCCAAAATGACACATATACCCATGCTTCTTCATAACATACAACTTTGTTACCCAGTGCCTGTATGGTAAAGTTATCGGATGTCTGAAGTTGTAAGCAAGATCACTTTGAGAAAGTCTGCCCTCGATTCGAAGAATGCCATCCAAAAAAGGAATGTACTTCACCAACTGTAGGAGCGAGGAAGGTCGTTCCTGGAGTGGAAGCCTTTTGAGAGCTTCTTCAAAAGTTACATGGCTATCACGCATGGTGTGCATTACTTTTCCCATTGTTTCTTCCTGAGCCATTTTCGCCAGAAGATGGCGGGCGTTTTCACGAGACGTGCGGTCTACAATTTGACCATCACAGGGTGATTGGTGCAACCGTAAGGCAGCAATACAAGTTTTTAACAGCATAATTGTTTTTTCTGCTTCCATGCAAGAAGCACTGTTTGATAAGAATTTCAAAATGAAACTGCCTTTTTCTACTTGGATGGGATTGTTTTTTGCCCAGACGCTGACATTTCTGCATCGACCTCAGTTTGATTAACATTGGGCTGAAAGTGTCTCATTCCTACTTGCCAGCAGGATGAATTCTATCTAAGAAACAAAGGTCCTTGGTTCCAAAGTTGATATTTGTTTTTCTGCCTTAGTCGTATTCCTTTCGACGCTATGTCCGCAGGGTTTTGACTGGACTGGACGTAATCGGGAAGTGAGGAGTTTGCAGCCGCCAAGATTTTATCTACCCAATTGCGCTCAAACTTGGTGAGTTGCTTTGTCTGACAAAGGCACCATTTTATCTCAGTAGTCGAGTCAACCCAAATATACACATTTGTGATAGGAATGGTGAGGCTTTGCTTGCATTGCTTACGAAGATCAATGCCCAAGGTAAGAGCGAAAAGTTCTTTTCTGGCAATTGAAAACTTAACAATCTGTGTGGAAGGAAATATCCTCGACATACCCAGAATCAGTGAGGCATCAAACGCGTCGTAATGAATTTTACGAAGGTAAATGCAAGCACCCATAGCCTCTTGCGTGGCGTCAGCCGCGTCACTGAACAAATGAAGCTCATAGTATCCTTCTTCCAGACTAGAATAGTGACGGGGTATCGAGGGAAACGATATCTGTTTCACCTAATATCAGCTCACTCCATTCACGTTGAAGCTCCGGAGGTACCAAATTATACCAAGTTTGAGTTTGCTTTACAATATGAGAATAACATAATTTTAACTTTAGCATAAATGGACACCACAGACCTAGAGGGTCAAAGGAAGAGTTCAACTGACTCAAAGCTTTTCGCCGAGTAATGGCGCGGTTGCTACAACTTGTAGGTTTTGTTTTGCGAATTTCCAGTATGTCGTTTTCGGTATTCCACTCAAGGCCAAGAGTTTTCTGCTCAGGAGGCCCTTCCTTTGAAGATAACGAAATTTCTTTAAATGAAGAAGATAATTGATCTTGTGTCGCACATTGCGGAATTTCACGATTGTTACCGGCAAACTTGGTAAGAGAAAACCCAGTCGTGGCGAGCAATTTAGTAAATTCCGTAACAACCCGCTTAGTCTTTTCTATAGTAGAAACTGACGTGATAAAATCATCTACATAGAAATCCTGGTTTACCCTTCAAACGGTGTCATCGGAAACGTTACAATAATTTTGTCTGGCCACGTACTTGACACCAAACCGGGCAATGCTAGGTAGGCCTATGCAGATTAATCCGTAAGGCATGACGGTGAATCTCACATGGTCTTCATCCGACGCATTATCTTCACCCGTAAACGGAAGAAGACGCAGAATATTTCGGTCGCGAAATTGCAATTTAATCTGGAAAAACATGTTTTTAATGTCGCCCACAACGACGTAGGCTTGTTGGCGAAATCTAATTAAAATTCCAACCAGTGACTCGATGAATATTGGTCCACGGTACAGCATATCATTAAGACTGATGCCATTCAGTCGAAGAGCCGAATTGTACACAACCCTAAAATTTTGTTGGGTTGTAGCGAAGTGAGAGATGTAGTTAACAGGTTTCTTTTCAAAGTCCCATTTCTCTTCATCTTTTACCTTTTCCGGGCGATTTTCTTTTTTCATCCTGATAAATGTGTCTACGTACCTTTTTGACTTTTCTGATTGGTTTGACAAGCGCTTTTGCTGAGCATTTAAACGAAGCTTGGCAACACGATAGCTTTTAGGTTGAGATACTGGGAAACCTTCTTTCTACGGTAATGGAAGCTGTAACCTTTTCACCCCTTTTTCGTCGACCACCTTCTGAAATCGGTAAAAAATCTCTGGCATATCTGGGACCAAAAATTTGGCAAGATGCACCAAACGAGTTTAAATTATTTTTTTCTTATTTCAATTGGCATATGAAGCAATCAGATTGCATTAATGGAGAAACTGACATGAACTTGTTAACTGCTATCGCATGGTCAACTGTATACATAATGATTGGTTGTGTTTTTGCTTTGCCTTGGTTTGTTTGTCTGTAGAAATGCTTTCGTTTTGATAAAAATGTTAAATGTTGTAATTAAGTGAGGTGACAGCTGGCTCGATGACCATTTGGTCTTTCCCTGTCACCTCACTATGTAACCAAGTAACTAGACTGAATCCTTCAACATTGTCATTTGCTTAATATGGTGCGTGCTGAATAAACTATACTGATACTCCTCAATATTCTTTTCTAGAAATGCTAAAACCTTTTCATCCTTCTTACACCATACCATGTCAGCATGATCAGATTCTAAAACCAGTTGATCTTTGTAATATTGACAAAGATCCGACTCAAGGAGGGGTAGCAACTCCACATTTATCGCTAGAAATATTCTGCTCAGTAGACACAATATTCACAATTTGCTCAAGGTAACATTGAAAAGGTTGCCTAGGTATCTATTCCAAATTGACTTAACGGTGGGATCATATATGCCAACATCCAGGTTACTCAGTCTGCTAAGAGGCTCACATCTAAAGTTACTCAGGTTGACATGGTTTGAGCAAACGACTTGGAGAAAAGCCACAAATAACCTGGTTAGAGAATCAGTTTGCTTAGGCTAGGTCAAAAATACGGTACTCCACTCAAGCAACCCCCACCTTTATCACCCACAAGGCCATCTACCCAAATGCAGCTTTTTTTCTACCCAAATGCAAATCGTTTGCCCAAACCCAAATGCAAGTAAAATTCTACCCAAATGCAAGTCGTTTGCCCAAATCATGTCAACCTGAGTAACTTTAGATGTGAGCTTCTTAGCAGACTGAGTAACTTGGAAGTTGGCATATATGATCCTACCTTCAAGTCAATTCGGAGTAGATACCTAGGCAACTTTTTCAATGTTATTTTAAGCATTTGACATCTTTTGAGTGATCGATCCTATTGAGTTTTTGATCTTCAATGAAGCGGTGTCATTACTAAAATTTTGCTCAAGGTAATGAGTGCGACTAGAAGTACTCATTGCAAAGACATGGTGCTGAGATGTAGTGTTTACCTTTTGTCCCCAGACGATTGTATCAAGAGGGTGTGTTCCCAAAAGAGGATCGCTCAAACTATTTTTCCGCACGCACGTTTCAAATACTTTAAATTAACGAAGATCACTTGATTCTAATATCATATCCACCCGGCGTTCCACACCATCAAAACAAGGTCGAGCATCCAGCGAGCCATACTCGTCTTGTAGGTCATTAGTTGGCACACACTTGCTGTATCGCAACTTAGTTTCAACAAATGGTATATTTGGCAGCTCAACAAAATCCGACCCACCATACTTCTAGCGCAATGTTTGAAACATACGAGGGTGTTCTACTAGAGTCTTTTCCAGGAACTAATTTTACCTCGAGGATCCCATTCGTATAAGATTTCAGCAAGTTCGCGAGTACAAATGGTACTGTCTGCCCCAGTATCGACAAGTGCAAAAAACGGCACTTCTACCGAACTAGAGTTGCTTTGCTTAACTGTAGTTAACGCAATGAGAGGTACAGAAGCAACAAATGCCTCGTTAGGAATCTGATGCTGGTCGCAATATCTAGCTGTGTTAATGCGACTAGTGCTAACTTCTGTCTTTATCTCTTTCTTACCTTCAACCTCATTGATGTTATTGTTACCAGATGTGGTGACTGAAATTTTTTGCCTTTCTTGGTGCAGAAAGTCGGAATGACGTCTTTGGCATTTACTGCATGGCCTTTTTTCAGAACAATCTCTTGCACAATGCTCCTTCAAGCAATAAAAGCAAAGGCTCTTTTTTTTCGCGAAGCTTCTCGTGTTTTCTGCATTCATGCACAGAAAACCTCCGCAGTCTTTCGTCAACTGCGAATTAGATGAGTGCAAGACGCACTCACGATCTGGATTAGGGCGGTCTTTTTCGCTGCTTCCACGTTTTATGGAAACAGAGTCTGTAACCAGCCTTGAAGCAGATACAGACCTTAAATAATTATTCCGTGCAAGGTAGGTTGGCTTCTGAAAGAAACCTCTACTGTTGTTACCAGTTTTCTCCTCATTACAAACAATCGTATATATATATCGTAAGTATTTTGTTCTCTTTACTCACGATTGCTCAGAGTAGAATCTATAAACTGCAACACAATGTCAAATTGCCATTTTCTACTGTCCTTATTTTCGTTTGTAAATTGGGTACTCAACTCAGCATTGAAACAGTCCACAATTCGAAATATCAATTTAAGCCGTGACAGTTCTTCAAGCATATTGATTAACAGAGCGACACTTCTGAGATTCCGAAGTTTTCCGTGGTAAGTTTGCAGTGATCGTACATTGCTGGAGAGTGAACCCTTGTTTCATTTCACGTCAACTAAGGCAGTCTCCATTAAGCCTCCAGGATCACCTCAAAGATCTTCTAGTGTTTCCCATAGACTGCTCAATGCTTCATGAGGGCTTCTCATGATCCAGGCACTTTTTATATGCTCGTATAGGAAATTGCCAATTTTTTGGAGCAGTATGTATGGTTCAGACTCCCATAACAAGTGATAATCTTTCAGAAGTTGCTACCGAAACATTGGGTAATCAAATTGGTTGGCCATAAAGCGCTTATTGGAATCTCTGCCCATGGGATCAGAAATAGTCGGCGAACCAGTGGCTGTTAAATACCTTTGCTCGCTTACTCCTGTGTGGTAGGTTTATTACGGCTTTCACCCGTAATGAGTCCATTTGAGTCCTTCCAAGAAAGTTTTGGTCTTAAGTCTTGATGGCTTGTAGATGAGACGAAAGATTACCTGAGGAAAGGCTTGGTTCACCATGTGCAGCTTTATTAAGAGTATTGGGTTTGCCGCGTTCCCAAAACGAAGTGGTAGCAGGATTGTCGCGCGGCATTGAAAAAGTGACTTACGGAGGCCTTTTAAACGGGTAGGTTTCTGAAATCAGGGGAGCAAACTCTGGTACTTGTGGTACAAGGTGAGAATGTGATGCACTCTTTTTAGAGTAGTACTCGTTTGCGTCATTTTTTATCGGCAAACCGTCAAACAAAGTTTTGGGAAAGTCGCAAATAATTTTTGCGGGAAGAATATTACCCTCTTTGATAGGGGTATCCTTAACCGGTTTGGTGATTGTCAAGGGTGTAATGTCAATAGGGTTACCTGGAGTAAGATGCATCTAATCACCCTTGACCGTCTTGCTAGAAATCAGAAGTTCAACTTCAGTGTTATTATCAATGGTGTAGGAACACTGAGATTCTCGCGATGACATGCATTTTTTATTAGGATCAAGCGAAGAATTTTTAAAATAACGCTCAATCTTGTTTTTTAAAAAAGAGTCATCCTTTTTCATCAAGTTTCTAATCCTAGGGTATGCTGGAACGGATAATTTTTGCCTTTGTGTTTCGTCAGCTACTTCTATTCAAGCATATATGGCATCAAGATAAGTTTTATGAGCACACATAATACATGTATAATCAAATACAGCTTTCATCACGCAGGGCTGATTGTGTTCGTCACTGTAAGCATATAGTCCCGCAACGTGGATATCATACTTAACTCACTCCAGTATCCAGCAAGATTTCTATGACTAGAAAAGAGAGAAGGGTCATTTGATCCAACCCAAGGTCTTTTATTTCATCTGATGCGGAGTTAATTTCACATGAAACATCCAGGCTTTTACTTTCTTTTTCAAAGTCCATTTGGCCCCCTTGCTCTAACATTTTGAGCTTTGCTCACAGGCCTTGAACTCGAAGCAGTTTCAATAGTAGCAGAAACGTGATCTCTAGCACCTTCTTTCATAGTAGACAGTTTAAAGCCCAAGGAAAATCCTCGATAACCACCCCTAAAAAATCCCCCATAAATAATTTCGAATGGCTTCTCAAACTGCAACTTACCCAAAAGAGAACTACCCAACCTAATGAAAAAACGTAACAACCAGCTACAGGTGTTTGATTAAAACCCCAGATAAAATCTCCAACGAAAGAAGAACAATTTTTAACCAATTTTCTTAAATTAACCAAAGGATTGTTTGGTAAGAAATAATACCAAAAATTTCTAAGAATTAAGAAATAATCAAAAATTATTAAGAAATAATACCAATTATCCCAAATCAACCCACGTACACTGTTGCAGCTAACGGCTCGCTTGCCAGTAGGCTACTAATTGTCAGGTAGGTAGGTAATTTATTTAGGTAACATATGCAAAAAAAAGGAAATTTTAGATCAATAATACAAATCAAAGCACAAAATAAAAGCTGAAATCAATATCATATGCAACTGAAACCTCGAGGGAGACTGCAGAGTAAAAAAAGCTGATAAGCAAGAGGGGAGAGAGTTTTTGGAATGCTGGTGCATTAGTTTGGCAATTTCGAACGTATAAAGTTCAGTAATTTTGAGAATTTTTAAATTTCGATATTTCGGGGTTATTAGGGTGCGCAAGTCAGAATTAGTGATTATGCGAATTGCCTTGTTTTGGATAGTTGGTAACGTACTAAGGTAGGTTTCGAATGTACTATCCCAAATTGGAAGTCTGTAAACTAAGTGGGGGTGTACAAGCGCGTAGTAGAGGAGAAGGAGTGTAGAAGAAGGGAACAAAAATCGTAACTTACTTAGCATACCAACAGACCTTGATACACGTTTTTCAAGGGCTATTATATGTGGTTTAAAATTCAATGTGCTGTCTATGGTAACACCGAGATGTTTTGCAGAATCACATAACGAAATAGACGAGGTATTATAAATGAAGTTTACTTCTGGTCGAGGTAAATTTAATTTGGGAGGGAAAATAATAATTGGAGACTTTTCTGGGTTAATTTGTAATTCATTTGCATTGCACCAGTTGTGTAATCGGCGTAGTTCGCAGTTACAATTAACTTCAAGAGCATTTAGCGAGGAATGTTTAGAGCTAGACACATATCATCTGCAAAAAGACGAGGTTGACAAAAAGTTGCATTAGTAAGATCATTAACATAAATAAGGAAGAGAAGCGGGCTTAAAATGGACCCTCGAGAAACGCCAATACTAATGGATTTCAAAAATGATGCACTATTATTGATAGATACGAATTGTTGACGATTGGAAAGATAACTTTCTATTAAATAGTAAGCTGGACCTCGTATTCCATAATAGTTTTTGTAACAATATTTGGTGGGATACGGTATCGAAAGCTTTACGTAGATCCATTAGAAGAAGTGCAGTAAATTTATTGTGTTCAATTGCATCATAAACTGGTATAATGACATCCAGTAGTGCTTGCATGACGCCACATTTCTCTCTGAAACCATATAGAAAATCATAGAAAATTTCATGTTTTTCAAAAAAATTTATGAATCGATTTTTGATGACTTTTTCTAGTACCTTTGACAAGCATGATAGAAGAGAAATGGGGCGATAGTTACGCACCAAATGTTTGTCACCAGCTTTAAAAATGAGTACAACTTTGGCTGTTTTAAAGATTTGAGGAAAAAAGCCGAGTTCAAACACCACACCAAAGTAAACAGACAATGTAGGTGCTAGGATTTCGCTTCCTAGACGAAGAAAAAAAGAAGAAATGTTGTCGTATCCAGAGGCTTTATGAAGATTGAGAGAATTTATAGCATTGAAAACTTCTATGGGTTGTGGAGATTCTTCAAAATTTCAAGCACTATGGTCTGAGACACTGGGTTTTTCAAAAAGGATTTAAAGTCAGGAGTCTCGGTGGTACTGACGCTTTTTGCTATCAAATGGCCAATTTCAACAAAATAGTTGTTAAATAGTAATGCGATTTCATCAGGGTTTGCAATCTCGGTGTTATCAACTTTTATTTTGGTAGAAGGAGAGGAAACAGAACGTTTTGAGGGGATAACCGAATTAATAAATTTCCAGAGTTCTTTAGGGTTATTTTTCTTTTCTCTAATTGCATCGTTGTAGTAATTTTTTTTTTGATAAATTTTTGACCCTGGTTAACTTATTTGCATATTTTTTGTAGTACCATTTTCCAAATTCGTTATTACTGAGAGAGAATTTTTTATACAGTATCTGTTTATTTTTAATGGAAACCAATAAGCCTTTAGTGAGCCAAGGTTTGTTTTGCATTCTTTTTTGCTTACGTGAGGCAGTTTGAAGGGGTGCGTGTTTCTCGATTACCTCGGACATTGCGTAGACCAAATGGTTAAAGTGTTGATCAAGTGATGAATACGATATAGGCAAGTGCATTATATCATACATCATGGGCATAAGGGAAGATTCAAGGTCATTACGAAATTTATTGCCATCCACAGAATGAATGTTACGAAAAGTATACGTACCTTCACGGTTTTTTGTATGCTTAAAATTTTAACTGGAGATATAACAGTAGATGGCATAGTGGTCGGCCAATTTGTATAAGAAGACACCAGGTGTGATTCAGATTCGGTATCATAAGTAAGAAGATGGTCAATAATTGTTTGCGAACCTGCAGTCACACTTGTTGGCTGAGTGATTAAGCTTAAGAAAGCGTTACTTTCGATCATTCGGATTTGAAAGAAGAATTGCATTTCAAATCAATGCTTATGTCGCCCATCAATATTACTTTGCTAACTTTCTTGTTTAGAATTTGTAGATTTTCATTTAAGGAATTCAAAAAAGTACCAGTATTATCCCAAGGGTGGCGATAGATTACAGCAATGATATGCTTATCCGTTCCTCCAGAAAATTTAACTTCAAACCACTGGTCTTCGCAGCCTCTTATTTGCAATTTTAGATTTTCGATTTCAGTAAAAGTCACGAGGTTTGAGAAATACGCACCAACGCCTCCAACAATAGTGGGTGAGGGAAAGTGGACAAACGTATATCCAGGAATCTCAATGTCGGTATGAGGGTCTACGTTTATGCGAGTTTCAGACAGAAGGAGTATTGAAGGAGGGGTTTTTATACATTTTAAAAATTGTTTAATCTCATCGGTATACGACTGGAGTGAACAGATATTGACGTGGATGATTAATTGAGAGTTAATATTCGATAAAGAAAAAGTTCGTTCACCGATAAGGTCATATGTTTCACAGGAGTTACAATTTGTTTGTAAGGAGTCATAAAGTAATTCAGGTAAGTTATTTTGATCAAAGTTTACCTCATTATCTGAGGTAGCTGCTTGAAACGGCACATCGCAGTCAGGGGTTGCAGCTGCACCGTTCGCATTTGCAATCATTAAACAAAAGAGACTCGTATTGAACTGCAGGTTTTCCGAAGCCAACAGCGCAAAATTTAATGTGTAATTTATTATGTGAATGAGACTGAAAAAACTGAGTAAAATTAGCATTTTGATTAAGTTCGAATTTTGGTGAACCTGGTTCGAATCATCTTAAAGAGTTAAATACAATTTAGGTAAATGATTACAAAAATGTTTCGTTTTAGAAATGAATACTGGGTTTTAGTCTTTGTTTGGCTGTTGTCATCATTGCAAAAAAAGTATATCGTGCCAGTCAATACGGTTGAAGATAAGGCAAAATAAAGTACAAAAATTATCAGACCGACCATTTAAGTTTCCTAGACTAGTATATTCTACACTCTATACCAGGGGTTCTTGACCGGGGGTAAATTTACCCCTGGGGGTAAATTTTGCCTACCGAGGGGGTAAATTTTCTGAAGTATAAACAAAAACCAACTTCAATTTTCAGTATTAAAATGGTGAAAGTGTTGCTCTGGGGGTAAATTATACTCTTTTCAACCGGCAAGGGGTAAAGAATACAAAAAAGGTTGAGAACCCCTGCTCTATACCTACTAAAGGCAACGAAAATTATATGCCGCACCCGACCAAGCCAACCACGAGGCAGAATAATCGATAAAAAACACAAAGCACCAGTGTTGTGAAGGCTGCCATTTTTAGGAGTCCGAGTTCCTTGGTCGCAAGCATAGGTGGCGGAATCGGGGGGGCCGAGGGGGCCCTGGCCCTCCCACTTTTTTTCAAGGGGGGGCCCTAATTTACGCGTATGTTTCTACAATGTTGCCTCTGCATGAATGTATTTGAAACTTAATAGGCCTACCATCCAAATTAAAACCCAGGAAAGAGCTCAAATCTAGAGATGTCTTCTTTAAAATTTTGTTTGTGCGGTGGGGTAACAGAAACTAGAAGCAAGAACCGTGGGTCTGAAGCCCACATAAATTGGACATGTCACATGTCGACAGGCTAAATATGGGTTGTAGGCATAGGGCCGGATTTACGTGTAGGCTAAACAGGCTGAAACCTAGGGCCTCGTAGAAAATGGGGGGCCTCATCACGAGCAATCGAGACCTTTTTTTTGTTCTCTTCACCGATACTTTCACGGGAAAACAAAACACCTGAGTACGTGCATACCTTTTGTTTGCTCTTCACTATACCGATATTTTCAGTGAAAACAGGACATCTGAGGACGTGAAGACCTTTTTTTGCTCTTCCAATCAGGGTGATCAAATAGCCTAGGGCCTCTCATTGTCTAAATCCGGCCCTCAGGAGCTTATTTAGAGGGAGGCATTGTGCCATGGCCCCCCTTTTGACTCTGCCTTTTAGTAAAAAAGAACAATACTAATGGTGCCAAGTGACTACAATATGCCAGATTCTTTGGTGGTTTCTATGGCTTATGGCGAGGGGCGAATCCAGAGGAGAAGGATAAGGGATATGCAACCTCCCACCAGCCATTTTCAAAAATGTTTGTGATGCAAACAATTTTTTTTAAATTTCGAACCCCTTTGATAGCTATTAGCCTTACGCCTTAAGCACGCGCGCATGATTAAAAACGTGCAAACAAAATGCATCATATCTGGCGAAGCACCCAGAATTAGGGTCAAAAACTTTAAACGCAATTTGCCTGAAAATTATTCAAAAAGCACTAAACTAGCCATTTGCGTACAGCATGTAAATTTTCAAAAATTTCTCGGGAGAGCATGTCCCCGGACTCCCCTAGAACTTTCCTGGTTTAATCAGCTTCAAATTTGTTCTGCCGAAAAAAAAGTGCTGGAAAAAATTTGGAAATTATGCCCCTCCCCCTTTAAAAATTTCTCGCAACGCCACTGCCGTCCTTGGTTGTGGATGAAGAAAATCTGGTCAGTGGTTGTGGGCCCTCCCACTTTAGAAATGCTTCCGCCATCGCTGGTCGCGAGTCCGAGCCATAGTCCACAATATTTTAAAGTAACGAGTCCGAGTCCGCACGCTACGAGGCCGAGTGTGAGTCCGAGTTCATAACAAAGTTACGAGTCTGAGTCCGCACGTTACGAGCCCCATGTTTTCTGCTCGAGATTGTGTCGAGACCAACATGATTGCTGATCGCTCAACGTTTACAAATCTGTGAAGCACAATGCAGATGTTGATTGAACAATATTACAAAGGATAACCGGTCTTTTATAAGGCTTATAATTTTTATCAGTTATTTCATACTTTTGATTGTCTACCACTCCACCAGAGTTGGTCCTTCTTAGAGATCACGACCCGTTTGCGATCTTTCAATTATTACAGTTATTAGATAACGAAATGTTAGTTTCGAAAACTCGTAATTAAAGCTCATTCAACTATAGGCTTGCATGCACCCTACAACAATTACTCTGGAAATATAAAGCGTTGATACCACAGCTACAACCAGTGCTCGAGTTGTAAAAACACTTATGGGGGGATGATGCTAGGAATAACATTATTTTTGGCCGCAAGTTCGAGTGAAGACCAAAACAAGATCATCACCTCCGCTGACGCTGAAGTCCGATTTTCGGCGCAAATTCAAGTGAAGACCAAAAAAAAGGTCATCGCCTCCGCTGTTGTCCGATTTTCGGGGCAAAAAAAGCTGTTCACTCAGACGTAAAGGATGGATGGTCATTATTTATAGGGGTATGGTTTGCGCTAAAATTTTTTATAGGGGAGTGGTGCTGGTTTCCCGGTAGATGGCATCCCCCCACAACTCGAGCACTGACTACAACACCGCACATGAAGTTGGCCGAGTGGTTGGTGTATTGGGCTGCGAAGCTGGCTTTGCGGGTTTGATGCTCAACTAGGTCATCTCCATGATACATGTACTTCACTATCACAAAAATCTTAAGCTGCAATTAAGTGGCTTGAAATAAAAATAAAAAATAAAAAAATAACAAAAATACCTACGATTAGTCGACAATATTTTAATTTATTTGCAAACACCGTCAATTTTTAGCAAAATTCAGTTTTTAATTCTTGTCGCTTCAGCTGAAGCTTTTTAAAACTTCGTAATTGCTTTTTAAAAAAGGTGAAGAAGAAAGTAAATCAGTCCCTGTCCGAGATCTGCAAGGCCTATTATTTATACAATTGGAAAGTTCTGCAGAGGAATTTTAAAATTCATTAGAACTTAGATGCATTGGATTGAGACTTTTTAAGTTGTTTGCGTTCACAAATCGTCAGTATTGTGTAAACAATTTATTTTGCATAAAGTTTGGTCTGGATCACGCTAGTTATTTGCAGTGCTATTTTATATTGTTCGATAAGAGCATTCTGGGAACCTTTTTTTTTTTTTTTTTATTTATTTTTTTTTTATTTCAAGCCACTTAATTGCAGCTGAGGATTTTTGTGGTAGTGTAGTACATGCATCATGGAGATGACCTAGTTGAGCATCAAACCCGCAAAGCTTGCTTCGTAGCCCAATGCACCAACCACTCGGCCAACTCCATGTGCCATGCTGGGAACCTTTGTCAGGGAACAAAATAATTAAAGTGCTAGCGCCTTCATGCAGGCATATCGCATTTTCCCGCTGCCTTATTTTCGCCGACTAACTTTGCACAAAAGCTAAGTAATTACTGCATTTAATTAGCTCTGGCAATTTCGTAAAAGCGTTTGTCGATGTTGAACGAAGCGAAAATTTGTGTCGCTTCTGAAGGTTTTCGAATATTTAAAAAATTTAAAACAAACACAACAAACTGCTGAGGTACGAGCAAGTCCGAGTCCTAACAGTTTTTACGAGTCCGAGTGCAAGTCCGAGTCCCACAGGCACGAGTCCAAGTCTGAGTCCCAGAGGCTTGGGTCCAAGTCCGAGTCCTCAAAAAGTGGACTCGAGTCCGGACTTGGTCTCGAGTCTTCCCAACTCTGCAAAGCACTGACCTGTAATTTCCGTAATGCAGCAATTTTCACTTTCGTCGTTGTTTTTACAATTATACCAAGACATTAGAAATTTAATGAAAGGTGCACGACTGCACGGTCAACCACGTTCGGCCGTGCGTGATTCTTTTGAATAACAGACCACGAAGTGAATTTTAATCACAGCTTTACTAGTACTTGTAACACAATGTCGCAATACTCGCAGTAGCGAAAAGGGGCGCGTTCACGAATCCTGTGCTGCTGCTGTGCCGCTGTGACATATCGATATCTTTTTAAAAATATATCCAGTCGCTTTTATTATAGTTGGATCTGATGAAGGGTTCTTTGTCATAAGTGAACCTATGAACTCAGTTTCGTCTAGCCCAGTTAAATTTTCCCTATAGCTGGTTGCCGAGCTGTACACTATTTACAAACTAACATTCTTTGAAGCTGCTTACTGTTGGATTCTTACGTAATTTATCAGAGTACAAAATAGAACCAAATTGTAATACAAAATTGTGAAAAAGTACACGATCTTATATAGCACAATATCAATGATTATCAGAAGCAAGACAATAAGTTGCTTGCAAATGTAATTTATCGTAAGATGATTGCTGCGAGCACTCGGAATTTAGAAGGCGAGGTGACATGAACTGAGAAGAGGTTACTAAAGGTTACGTTAGGTTACTACATTGTAACACCTCCCCAATAAAATGATATCAGAGGGGAATTGAACGCAAAACAATTATTTACAACAAAAAAATGTTTGGGGTTTCAGTATCCTCTAACGCCTTCGGGAATATGGGGACCATATTCCGATTGTTGTAGAACGTTAGTTGGTACGGTTGATGATGAAGGATAGTTTTGTGCAGCAATTGTCAGTAAAGACTGGCAGTCATATGAAGGCAGCCTAGCACGCTGGCAGTCGCCTGGTTCTTCATCTTCGACAAAAGCATACCTGGGACGAAGTTGATCCAAATGACGTCTCCACACCACACCTTGTTGGAATACTCGAACGTTGAAACTTCAGGATCCTAGGCATTTTGTTATCACTGCTGGGACCCATCGCGGCTGATTAGTGCGTCTTGGACCAAAATACAAATTATAACAGGGATCCCCCGTTTTGAACTTGGGAGCGACTCTTCGCACACCCTGACGGACCTCCGATCGTTGCTGAACTTGTTTCTGCATCTGGTGCGCTGGAGAAGGCAGTAGGGTATCGATCCTTGTTCGAATCTGTCGGTTGTTAAAAAGTTCACTCGGAGAGTATCCACTGAAATTTGATGTTCTTCTATACTGAAGAAGGAATTGTTGCAACGCCTTCTGTGGTGGAAGTGAAGATTTCCTCAGTGATTGTTTAAATGTTTGAATTAAGCGCTCTGCTGCACCCTTTGTTGCTGGATGGTACGATGCACCAGTGAGGTGAATTATGCCCCTATCTCTGCAGAAGTTTTAGAATTCTTCAGACACAAAACCCGAACTGTTGTCTGTAACAATCATATGAGGATATCCAAAATGTGAAAAATCTTCGTTCAGTGGATCGATTGTAGACTTTGAAGAAACAGACAGAGTAGAATAGATGAAAGGATATTTGGAATATACATCGATAGCTACCAACCAGTTTGAGCCCAGGAAATTGATTGCATGATCGACATGAAGACGACTCCACGGCTTCTCTGGCATCATCCAGGGATGTACAGGTGCTTGGATTGGCTTATTCTGATGCACAGCACACGTGACACAACGACGGCAAAGGTCGGTGATGTCATCATCAATTTTCGGCCAGTACACTGCAGTCCTTGCCAGTTGTTTCATCCGTTGAATGCCAAAGTGTCCTTCATGCAAGAGTAAAAGAATCTGCGGTCGAATGTTGGTTGGAATCACTATGCGTGAACCATAAAGCAAGCAGTTGTGCGCTATACTCAGCGAGTCTGCCACTCTTCAAAAATCTTGTGCAGGATCATCCTTGGATAGTTCTTTTGGCCAACCCTTCTCTGATGAAACGGATGACTTTGCTTAAGACTGGATCTTTAGCAGTCTTCTTCTGGATGGCGGTGCTATCCCGAGGTTGATCCCGCAAACGCAGTACTTGAATTGCGCAGACAATGCCGACATCTTCCTCATTATCCTCCTTGTCGAAAACTGGATCTTCCCTACTAGGTAGACGGCTTAATGCATCAACCTTTTGATGTTTGTCGGTCTTCCTGTACTTGATCTAGTAATCAAATTAATTTACTAAAATCGCTCAGCGAGCTAAGCGATTAGCCACCAAAGCCGGGACAGGTTTCGAAGGGCCAAACAAAGTCAAAAAAGGCTTGTGGTCCGTGACGAGTAAAAAGTGTCTTCCATACAGGAATTGGTAAAATTTTTTAAAACTGAAAACGAAAGCCCATGCTTCCTTCTGTAATTGACTGTATCTCCTTTGAGCTGGTGCCAACGTCTTCGAAGCATTGGCAATTGGTCTTTCGCTGCCATCAAACAGGCGATGGAAACGTGTAGCTCCTACTACTTGCGATGTGTCTGTGGCGAGTTTCAGTGGTAGCGAAGGATCGAAATGGATCAATACATCATCCGTAGAAAGTAAACTTCTGAGTTGATAGAAAGCTCGTTTCTCGAGAACTCCCCATCTCCAAGATACCTTCTTCTTGGTCAATTTGTACAGTGGTTCGGCAATTTTCGAATAAGTTGGAGGTAGAAATTTGGCATAGAACTGTAAGGAGCCCAGGAATGAGCGAAAAGACGAAACATCCATTTGGGGCGGCATTCGGAGTACAGCATCTACCTTGGGTCCTTTACGAATTCCATCTTCAGAGAGGACATTACCCAGGTACTCTACGCTCGATTCAGCGAAAGTGCACTTGTCCTTGCGACAACGCAATCCCTTTGCACGAAGTCTCTCCAACAAACATCTCAAATTGTGTAGGTGATCCTCTTCATTGCTGCCACTAACCAAAATATCGTCTAGATAGACAGCGACACCTAAGATCTTTGGTGATATCATCCATAATTTTCTGAAAATAGCCAAGGACTGATGATATTCCGAACGGTAAAACGTTTTGCAACAGAACTCTTCTGTGTGTACTGAGAGCCAAACGCTTCCTACTTTGAGGACCAAGCTTGACTTGGTTGCACGCATCAGCCAAATCAATTTTGGAGAACCCATGTCCATCTCCAAGTTTCCTCATTAATTCTTCTAGAGATGGTAGAGGGTGACGGTGGACTGCCAGTTTTGGATTTACTGTTACGGAATAGTCACCACAGATTCGCAGTTTAGGTTTCTTTGATCCGATCTGTTTCTTCCTGATAGGTACCACTGGGGTCCCCCAATCGTTAAATTCTACCTGTGTCCAGATTCCTCGAGAGATTCCCGCTTCATACGTCACGGCTCATTCCTCTTGCATGGCAAAAGGAACGAAGCGTGGCTTACAGTAAACGGGCTTGGCTTCATCATTAAACTCCACTTCGAGTTCGAAATCTCGGAGACATCCCAACTCAGGCTTACATAAGTCTTCGAATTCTCCACATAGCTGGATGTATGAGGTTTTGAGCCTTGAATCATAACTTTGTCGAACCGCCAGAAATGAGTTTTCCGTGCCATGCAAAACTTCGTCTACCTAGATGCACAATTCTTTGATGGCGATACGGCCTAATAAATTTAGATCTGGCACATCTGTGACAAAAAAAGTTAAAGGAGCTGTGATGTTTTTCAATGCTACTTTTTCGACCCAACATCCTTTGTTGGGCATGCGGTGTAATTGCAGATTGAAATTTCAAAGTCGGTTTGTGTAAACACGGTTTACCCAACAACTTCCGATTATCGACGGATATAAAAGTTACTTTTAGTGGCTGTGTCAAGTTCGAATGAGACAGGATGTGATCCGATCTTCAAAGAAACATTCAGCTTTGGACTTGAAGTTTCGTCATTTTTGATAGCATGGAGAATTTCCGGAGCTGCATCAATGTGACGGACCAAACTGGTAGAACGTTGCCGCGCTTTCTTTCGGCAAACGGATTCCAAGTGTCCCTTGATTTTGCAGAAATTGCAAATTGCGTTTCTGAAACGACATGCAGAAGAAAGATGATTAGTTTTACCGCAACGTTAGCATGCCCTTTGCTGTGGCAACTCAAATAAGTCTTTTGAACGTGCTGTCACATCCATAGATTGACCTTTGTGATAAACTTCTTTCCGGTGTGACTTGGCACTCATCTTTTGCACAGTTGATGAATGTGATCCGTAGACAGTTTCTTTCGTCACCTCTGCAGCATCTTCCGTTTCAATAGCTACCTCAATATCTCCGGTGAAAGTTAATTCCTTGGCTTTGATTTTAAACAAAGCTTTGAGCACTGTTTCATTATTTACGGAACAGATAAAACGTGTACGCAGGGCTTCATCTAGCGGATCGTTGATGGATGGAAAATCACAGGTAGCGGCGTCTTGTCATATGCTGCTCGTCAGTTCTTGGATGGATTCGCCGGGTTTCCGCTTCATTTCGCTCCAAAACTTGAAGCGTTCTAGGACAATGAATCGTTCAGGATCGAATTGAACCTTCTTGCAGTTCACGATTTCCGGCATAGTTAATTCATTGACGGTTTTAGCTGGTGACTCTTGACCGGCTAAATTCGACAACATCTTATAAATGGTAGAAGCTTGGTTAGTTAGGAAAACTTGAGCTTTCTTACCCTCTGGCACTGAACGAGCGCTTGCAAACGTGCTGAAACGTGACCAGTAGTCCTTCCAAAGTTCCGCAGATGGATCAAAAGCTGCGAAGTTAGGCGTGGCTACTTGATTGGAAGCGGAAGGGGTTTCAGACTTGTTTGTTTCGCCCGTTCCATCCAACTTTCTTATTTAATCTCGAGATACTTCGATTGTGATGTAACAGTAGCGGTAGATTAACTTTTGCGATGTGTCGCTTGAACTGCATTTTTGTCATTTCTGTTGCTGTGAAGCAATAAATAAATAGGAGTTTCCTTTAATGGCATATAAACAGTGGCGTACGCACGAGGGGGGTTGGGGGTCAAAAAACTCCATCGAGAAACTTTCATTGTGATGCAATAATTTCGGTAGTCAAACTTTTCTGGAGGGTTGCGCTTGAACCAACGACTAACACAAAATGCAAGCCAGGACAAAGTTAATGGGTATTGTTAAAGCTGGAGTCGTGTTGTGATGTCATGAAGCGATTGTTTTCAACGGCTATCAAGGCTGGACAACACCACGCTCCAGCGCAGGAGGTATTCTTGGAAGAGAATGGTTGCAACGTAGGCGGATGTTCCGCTTGCGATGTCATAACTTTGAGTTAACCAAACCAGCCAGTTGGGGTTAACCCATGGCCTACTATATAGACGGCCTGATATGTCACATTTTAGAGGCCATTTCTAAGAGGCCTATTTCGGAATTGCATAACATTACAAACTGGTGCGTAATTACAGCATAATAAACTATCACTTAAGTTTTAATCAGAACAAAGCATGTATACAAGTTCATCGATGACAAAATGAAAGCAAACGTATAGTTATTAAATGATAAACACTAAACTCAAAACCGTATTTTGGTTACTGCACATTCGCTTTGCATGCTTTTTCATGTCACCAGTTGGCAGTATCAATCTATGCAACTAAATGCCTGGCAAGTTATCTACTACAGGTAACACAGTTGTGGGGATCAAAACAAACCGGTAGTTTCTGGATCAAACCAAGGTCTCACGCTACACAGACATGAACATTAACGCGAGACAATCGAAATAATTCATAAAAAATTATAAACAATGAATAATAATCCTGGTCTGGTGCCTGACAAGAATAATTACTGTTATAAAAGTAACTTAAAATTGAAGTTCCAAGGTAAAATGCAAAAGTTAAGCTAGTAAGAAAATATGAATTATTCTTCGGTACGTTGTCTTTTCTTGAAGGCTCTCAGTGCATCTTTTCTAACATCGCCGTTGTCCAATTTACGTTTGTTATTATAAAATACATTTGTGATGATTTTTCTGGCAATAGTGCCCCCCCATTCAATATGACTTTCACAAGTAAAATTTACATTGCTGCAAAATGTTTTTAAAACATAGTGGGCAGCTTCACGGATGGATATTGTTTCATATCGCTGTAAAAGTTTATTCGTCACATCAAGAACGGCAAATCCACTCGACACAAACTGAGCTAGGGTTCTTGATGGCACAGTCAAACCACCTCGTGACAGATGAGCAAAGTAAGAATAATTTTCAAGGTTATCTCCACAGAGTTTATTAATACAAACATTGCAAACTGTTTTGTCTTTTAACTTTTGAGCTGCATAGCCAGCCACAACGACAGATACTTCCTCACTGTCTTGAGTGAGTGTAGCCTCACAAATTTCTGAACTCATCTGATCGAGTTCTTCCTTCAAGTTTTGCATATGGATCTCATTGTTTTTCAAAAGCAAACTGTCGTCGGAAAAAAAAATCAACATTTTGTTTAATTAACGTATGGCAAAGTATGATCTTCTCTGAATCATTAACTTCCTTTAAGCTTACTAAAAAATTTCCACCATTTAGTTGTCTGTATTGTGAAAATCTTTTTTCAACTGGATCACTTTGAAATTTAGCCATCAAAACGTATGAGTAGCCTTCATGTAAAAGGTCCTGAGCCAGCAACGCTTGGGCACGCAGAGTCCTAATCAAAGCATCACTGGTTTGTTTTGATAGTGTGAGAGCAGAGGCACTGCTTTGCAACCAACTTTCAAACCATGTTGCCAAGCTTTCCAAAAATTCTAATTTCCCATCATTCAGCACAACTGCATTACCAATCGAATTAGGATGAAATTTTGTTTTGGAGTTCACAACTGTCCACCAACTATTTATCAAAGACAAAAAGCTGCTTACATCTTGTCTGTTTGGAAAGTAACTTTTACATGCAGCTATTGTGGATTCGTCAAAAATTGCCAGAGCCAACGCAACATTCTGTTTATTAAAACCCGGATGTAAAGCCTTAAATGTCAGTTTCGGAGCTTTTCGCAAATTTGCTACGTTTGTCATGTCCTCATCATAGATTTCATGCAGGTCTCTCCATGAAATGTATCCGTTGCTTGAAGATGTTACAAGCTGGTCTTTAATGCAAAAAGAAAAAGATGGAAAAACGAACTTTCTGGCATTTAACAAATTGTTTCTAATATTTTTGATCAGATGGACATTATCAAAAAATAAATAAGTTTTACTTAAATTTTCAGGATGTTTAATATTTAAAGGGTTATCGGAAGGATGCAGTTGTAGTAGCGAGCGAAAAGCTGCTACATTTGCTGAGTGATTATCCGAAACAATGCCTCGAACTCGAAAGCCAGCACTTGCAAGGCTTGCTATGCATTTTGAAAGTTCTTCAGCAAGCCATTTACCGTTAATTGTTAGTTCTGGCACAGCCTTTACGACTATTGGAACAGATTTTTTGAGGCCCACAATCATAAACACAGCGATACCTTTGAACAGAGTTCCATTCTCATCTACTCCCACATACTGTCCACCAGAATATTGAGAACTTTTCTGGAGGTACATTTCATCACACATCAATACGACGTCGTCAGATATTGATTTATTTTGTCGTAACAATTTTGCCACTTTAATGACATCCAGATTTCCAGACTTCAGTTTCCTTAATAACGACATAGATGGTAACGGAAGTTTGCCAAGCAAAATCTTGTATGCTTGTGCAGATGTGTATCTTAACAACAATGCAAAACGTATCATCTCACAGGAATATGGTGGGCGACCCTTAGTTTGATAATGCTGCCTTTGCTGTAGCTCTTCAATTACATCCTGCGACTTGTTCCCAACATTTCGCAAATAAGCAGGAAAGTTTTGCAACATTGATAATTTGGTTAGTTTTGCATTTCTTCCCATCGTAAACCATGAAGGCAGTGGCACCGGATTACTGCGATACTGAAGCTCAACATGCAGATCCAAATTTATCTTAATTGCTTCTAATACCTCTGGAAAGCCAGAAACGCTGTTAAAGCTGAGATTGTAGTATACTACAAATTGCTCAGTTTTGTGAAACTGATTTCCTGGAGGTGCATGCTTTTCAGATAAGTCATTGAAATTTTCAATCGAATCTTCTTTGGAAAAGTTTTCCAGCTCATCTTGTTGAAAGATTCTTTGCGTTGGAGGCTTACGTGGAGCTGCAGGGGTTTTTAAACTCGATGGTTGTTTCAAAGCAGAAGATGTATGCTTGGTTGGAATGGGATTTGCTTTCCATTTTAATTTTGTTCTTATTCCGACACATAAAAATTTTTCATCAAAATGTTTTGAACATATTACAGAATTGGAGGAAGGTGACCAGTTGGCCCGATTGACAAATTGCACCCATTTATTCAGTAAGTCTGGTTTTCTGAACGGAAAACGAAACGATGAAATACCTCCTTTAGCAGTATATCCCGATTTACATCCAAATACCACACATTTATTTACCATAATTACTTAATCACTCATAACTTTATTGCTAATGCTGTAAGAAAGTAATCCTGGTATAATATTTAGCCTAGTCAGTTAGCAACCAGAATTTTTCGTGTAACGTTATTTACTTTGCCAGCATACAATGATAGCAATAAATACTTATATTCATACATAGTCCATGGTATCAGTAGGAATGATGTGATTCGGGACGAACGGCAAATGTTATTAACATCACAGGTAATGCCTAAAAAAGGTCTTTATAAGCTGATGTTACCCATAACTATTTGCGATCAATCTCGTATTCATAGCAGGCTATTACATGATTATAATAACTAACTACACGGCATAGCATGCTGATAAGTTACAAGCTATTTCTAGATCCTTACATCTGAATTTTTGACTTTCAACCTCACAATTTGCAATAAATCTATTATAAATAATTGTGCTGTTATATTGAAAACTCACTAAATTACTGTTATTCCTATTGACCATTTTTTTTTTTAGAATACTGCAATCCAAGCTGTAAATGAAAAAAATAACACCTAGCTCATAACTGCTACTGTCCTGCTAAAACGCAACTTGCAGATGAGATGAACTAGTTTCAATGTTAACAGCATAATTACAGACACTGCGCGTATGTGCGCGCGTGTGATAATAAATTAAAAGACGGTGTGTAGAAAAAGCAATAAGCGCAATGCAGACACTGCAGGAGAGAACGCTCTTCCTTTTACTTTGACAAAAAAGTGCGCTTTCAGCTTTTCGCTGTCACAAAATCACCGCCTCTTAGAAAAAAGCAATGAAATGTGACATATCTGGCCGTGTATATAGTAGGCCATGGTTAACCAAAGACATCGCTATTGGCTCGGGAGGTTTTGGGTTCAATTTCTGAGCCGGAACCGGTTGTTAGCTTAGTGGTCAACCACACAGTCCATCGGGTGCGAAGGGTCTGAGGCTTGATTCCCGGGCCGGTCAAATCGGCACAGTGTCGCCATCAGCTCGCCAAGGCTGCGACGTTTCTGTGTTCCTCAGTCGCTAAGTCGCGGAGATGACCCATAGCGGCGTGTGCAAGAGAGGGGGCCGGGAGTCAACCCCCCTTGACAATTGCAGAAAAAATTAATTCTTACTTAATTTTGAAACAAACCAACTTTTCTTCGTGCAGAGCTTGCCAAAATTGCTATCATGTCTTTTCTGTTCGGTCCAAATTTTTAATTTAATCTGGCAAAACTTTCATTACGATGCGATATGCAACAATGCTGGTAGTCCAACTTTTCTGATGTGTTTTGCTTGAACTGCGTTTTTGTGATTGATGCTGCTGCTGTGAAGCAGTTGGTAAATAGGAGTTTCCTTAAATACGGTGTCTCTGCAGTAGCTATGGCTGTACACAATTTTTTTTTTAAATCAAATCAAATCTTCACTGTACTCCTTTCATTAAACTCGCTGCAGTACCGAAGCATGGTAGCTAGTGGCGGGTCCGACCCCGCGTCTTAGCGCTTGGGCAACACAGGTCTGAAGAAACGTCGCAGCGGTGGCAAGCCTTAGGCTACACTGTGTCTGATTTGACCGGCCTGGGAATTGAACCCCCAATCTTCCGCATCGATAGCGACACTTATAACACTACGCTATAACAGTCCGGTTTGATGAATTTATGTCATTTACGTCCGGTTGACGTAGCATTTTACGTCATCACGATGTGACGTCATTGAAACCCTCTTATTAAAACATTCAGCGTACGCCACTGCCAGATGTGCTTTCGTCTGTGCTTCCATTTGAGTTTGCTGGCGTTCCATTCGTTCTTCCTGATTGGGACTTGTTGCTGCAATAAAGCGATCAGTTATTCCATAGTAGATTCTTTTGTTTCCGTTGAGGCCGTTAAAAACTCGTCGTAAGATCGATCAGAGAATAAATCCTATCCTCGTCGCCAAAAACTGTTGTATTCTTACGTAATTTATCAGAGTACAAAATAGAACCAAATTGTAATACAAAATTGTGAAAAAGTACAGTAGTACACGGTCTTGTATAGCACAATATTAGTGATTATCAGAAGCAAAAAAACAAGTTGCTACCAAATGTAATTTAACATCACATGATTGCTACGAGCACTCGCAATTTAGAAGGCGAGGTGACATGAACTGAGAAGAGGTTACTAAAGGTTACATTAGGTTACTACATTACAACACTTACGTCAGAAGTTACACAGCAAAGAATTGTTTCATGTTTCATATTAATTTGATTCACGGATTTTTTTTTTGACCAATCTGATGGCCAAGTGGATAGAGTGACGTAATCCTAATAATAACAATAACTTAATAAATGAACAAAATAGATCAATATAGAATGATTATAACAAAAGCTTATTTAAACAATCACAACATTACATAACATTTCACAATTACAAATTAATTAATATAACAATTAAAATATTGTAAGAATTACAATTAAATTAACACAACAATTTACAAGCAGCGACTAACAAAGACACAGTAAGATAACTAAACACATTCACACAACATAGGCCTAATAAATGCATTAATCACACACAGTTCATTTTAATTCTTCCGCCGTAGCGATAAGACAATGTTTGTGAATCGGTCTTGTAAGTTCGCGCTGGCCGGATAAGCGTAGTTTGACTTTTCTTACTAATCCGTCCCATAGTCCACGTGCAGCCGTTTTATTTTCGATGCCAGGTTGCATCACAATTACATAATCGCCTTCTTTGAGGTTTTTTCGAGGTCTGAACCTCTTGGAACGAAGTAACGACTGTGGAGGCATGTTTTTCATCCATGAATCACAAAACACGTTGATGAAGGTTTGTGCAGCTTTAATGGACAGTCTTAAATCGTGTTTTTTTCTGGGCCGGATCTTAAAGCCGTTTTCTTGAGATTTAAAGTACCGTTGGTTGGTCACGCGGAAATAATTAAGTATTACCAGTTAATGGTTCTTCGTCTAATACAGTGTTTCTCAAACTATGGGCCGCGGAGGGGTTGTATTTGGGCCGCGAAGCCTTCAATACAAACCGAGAAGAAACATTGCACTTTCATTTTTTTTTAAAAATAATGTTGTGTTTAAGTCTGCGAGGGAGCACCATGCAGACACAACGCAATAATGGTATTTCCGTATCAATTGTCTATGTTGTTTGGTTTTTAACTATGACATCACAAACCTCTGCAATTCGGGTTTTACCGACTACTAAATGTTAGCCTATTAGGTTCCATTTCTCGAAAGCTAAACTAAAGGATGTCGAAAAGAAAGTACAAGTCAGACTTCTTGCGCTTCGGATTTACACCAGTTCGTGATAAGAGCGGTAGGGAATGTCCACAATGTGTTCTATGCCTCGAAATTCTATCCAATGAGGCTCTGAAAGAGAGCAAGCTAACTAGGCACCTACACTTGAAGCATCCTGAGGCTTCCAAGGAGGGCGTTGAGTTCTTTCAAAGGAAGGAGGCGAATGTAAAGAAACAGAGGCTCAGTTCTCGGCAAAACCCGTTTCTCCAGAAGTCAAAAAATGCGGTGATGGCCGCATATCAGGTTTCGCTTCAAATTGCCCGGAAGAAGGCAGCCTTCAGTGTGGGTGAAGAGCTGATCAAGCCGGCAGCAATTGATATGGTTCGGCTGATGTGTGGCAAAGAGCAAGCTGCTAAACTGGCATCGGTGCCACTTTCAAATGACACGGTTCAGAGGCGGATTATGAACATGTCATTGGACGTGAAGGAGCAAGTTATCAAAAAAATTAAGGACTCTGGCGACTTTAGCCTGCAACTCGACGAGACTACAGATGTTGCAAAGTGTGCTCAACTACTGACGTACGTTCGAATCAGTGGTCCAGATGATCTGGAGGAGCATTTCCTGTTCTGCAAACCCCTGAAGACGACAACGAAGGGAATTGACATTTTCAACCTTGTTGATTCCTTTTTTATGGACCATGGTATTGAATGGGCCAACTGTTTCTCCATCTGTTGTGATGAGGCACCATCTATGCTGGGAAGTCGGAAGGGCTTTGTTACCGAAGTAAAGAAGAAGAATCCTGCCATTATGATTGTGCACTGTTTGCTTCACCGAGAGAACTTAGCGAGCCAGAAGTTAAGTGGTGAACTGAGTGAGGTTCTGAAGGATGTTGTGAGTTTTGTCAACTTCATCAAGGCTCGTGCATTGAACACGCGACTTTTTAATGAATTGTGTGAGGAGATGGGTTCCGAGTTCAAGAACCTGCTGTTTCACTCAGAAGTGCGCTGGCTGTCAAAGGGAAAAGTTATCGAAAGAGTTCTGAAGCTTCAGGTTCAAGTCGAAACTTTTCTACATGAGAAAAATCTGACCTTGTCTCTCAACTTTCAAAATATTCAGTGGAAAGCGTGTTTAAGCTATCTGGGTGACATCATGGCCGAATTGAATCAACTGAACCTGTCCATGCAGGGAAAGCAGAAGATCCTCATCGACACCGTTGATAAAATCTCGGCTTTCAAAGACAAGCTTTGCCTCTGGAGTGCGAGGGTGGAGAAAAACAAGTTTGCATCATTTCTAAATCTCAACTTAATTCTCAAGGACGCAAATGATGATGCAGTCCAGGAGAAAATGAAACAGATAGTCCTCACCCATCTCAAGAACTTGTGCGTCCAATTTGATAAGTACATTCCAGAGAAAATGAAAGAATTCGAAAGGGTGAAGAATCCGTTTACATTTGCCATTGACCCAGATGATGACAGGCTTCAGTTCAGCGAAAACATGATTGAACTTCAAAATGACACCGGGTTTAAACAGATGTTTCAGACCACGTCCCTAACTGAATTCTGGACAAATGTTAAGAAGGAGAAGCCACTTCTGTGGCATGAGGCTAAGTACATACTTCTGCCTTTTCCAACCTCATATATGTGTGAAGCCGGCTTCTCTCAGCTGACGGTGCTGAAAACTTCCATTAGAAATCGCCTCAATGTTCAGCATCCGCTCCGCTTAGCTCTGTCCAACATTTAGCCATGCCTTGAGAAGCTAACTCGGGTGTCGAAGTGAAATACGGTAAACACGTGTTATGTATACTGCTACTGATTGTTTCTGTAAGTGCTGTTTCGTTTATGAATAAATATGTGCATTACAACATCAATATTATGCCAAATTGCGTGTGGGCCGCGGGGAGAAAAGACTTGAGAAACACTGGTCTAATACTTCGATAGCATTTGGGAACAGCGGGTATGAATTGACAAAATAGTTGATTTTAAAGATAATCGCTTCCCACTAAGCATGTCGTATTTAATGATGTCACGAAGTTGTTTACTTTTGCTTCGTCCCATTTTTGAAACCACTTGTCAAGAAATCGTTGCACTCCTACCAATGCTTTTCCTTGATCGCTGTTGGCATGGATTGGATGAATTACTCGGAATTCTCGCTAGGTTACAAAGCGTTTCCAAGCCATCAAGAAATCGTCAGTTGAGTTTTTGCCAGTTCGAGGTGAACAACTCTGGTCGTATTGCAGGTAATCAACAGGATACATCCATTAATGACAATATTTCGAGTCGTTTTGATTTTCACAGG
Source organism: Trididemnum miniatum (assembly GCA_964006365.1). Lineage (NCBI taxonomy): Eukaryota > Metazoa > Chordata > Ascidiacea > Aplousobranchia > Didemnidae > Trididemnum > Trididemnum miniatum. The sequence goes on along the minus strand of OZ023251.1, from coordinate 14,124,005 downwards.
GTCAAAATAATCCAGTGCTACAGAAGTGAACGGAGGGCAATGGTCTTAAATCAAAAAGGCTGGAAGCTGTCCCATTAGTTGTTGCAACAGCTTGCGTCTGGTAATCCGGCATTTCCCACACTTAGCAGCAATAGATTTAAATAGTTGTTCGCCTCGTTGAATATATATACCAATAGCTCGTAGGTTGACAATGAGAGCTCTGTATCCTTGATGTCCAAGCAGTTCATGCATGTGTTGGGCGTACAATCTCACAATTTTGCTCGTGCTTGGTAAAGCAATTGGATTAGTAACTCCTTCTGTGTGCTGAAAATTTATCCATGGATGCGGAGAAGACTAGGATGCTTGTCTGAAGGTTCGAGATTTTTCTTCTTCCGTTGTTGCTCATTGCATCTTCGCAAACTATCCTATGCAAGCCAAAACAAACGATTTTTAGCATCACTTAATTCAACTACACTTAAGACAGGTGATTTAGTTGTTCGGTTCTTTAGTGGTCGCATGAGCCAAGCTTCAACTTGAACAAAATTTTTTTACAAGCGTCTTAACAAATCTTCCTCAAAGTCGGTTAGATTAAATGGTTAGGTGATGAATGTTATTCAAAGGTTTTCTTAGTTCCGTCTGAGAGGTATGATGAACATGATTAGTCAAAGTTTGAATGGAGAAATTGTCAAGCTAGTCAGGTTCTGAGGACTTAAGAAAAATAGGACCTTCATGCCAGCGAAAAATTTAGTTACATGAATACTTGAATAGGCTGTGTGAGCGAGTTGGTAGGGTTCATAGAGGATTTGATGTAGCAAAAGCAGTCAGGTGTATCGATCAAAAGCTCTTTTGTTTCCTGAATGCGACTAGACACAAATGGTTTAAAGTTTGCGTGAGACAAGTTTAACCAATGCAGAGCAGTTAGTTGCACTGTCGCTCCAAAGGTGAAATTCAGAAACGCTAACAATCATTTTCACAGAGCGTACAAGACGTGCCAAAACTTTTTTTTCTTTTCAGTTTTTTTTTTCTTAACAGGTCTTAACAGTTTTTTTCTTTTCTTTTTTTAACAGGTGGATACATTTTTCAAAAATTTTGGAAAAGGGTGACAGCAAGGAAATAGGTCGATAGTTTTCGCAGATATCTTTAGGGCCTTTTTTATAAATAGGCTTGACTTCCGCTATTTTTAAAATATCAGGAAATGTACCTTCTTCTATGCAATAATTATACAATTTGGTTAGTGTGGGGGCAATGATGCATGATGCCATTTTTATGTACTTGATTGGTATTCCATTACTTCCTACACTTTTAGATAGTTTTAGTTCATTTAAGTGATTTAATAGGCCTACTTCATTAGCACTGATTGGATTCACATAAACAGATGTTAAACTGTTGTTAATCAAGGATAAGTTTGTAAACTTGCAAGTATTAGATGGTGGGTAAATGTTTTGTGCCATTCTAGGTCCAATATCAGAAAAGTGATTATTTAACGTCTCACAGATTTGCTTAGAATCATACACGAGATGATTACTCTTGTCAATAAATTTGTTAATAAACAAGTCATCATTTTTGGTTCTTTGAGTTACGTTATTTATTGACTTCCAAATCGATGCAGAGTTGTGCTTGAATTTAGTGATTAACTCATTGTAGTACAGCTTTTTAGATAGCTCTTTAATATGTGTCAATTTGTTTCCATAAACTTTATACGTTTTTTGGTGTAATTGTCACCCTTTAAAGAGTGTTGATACAACTTATTTTTATGATTAATGGATTTCAAAATTCCTCTGATAATCCAAAGTTTTTCCCTCAAGTTTTGCTGTTTTGGACTAGCCTTTTTAAGAGGAGCATGTCTTTGAAGAGACTCTTTGATAATGTTTAGAAATTTCTGAAATAAATCATGAGCTTTTTTCAAAATCAGATAATTTGTCTTCTAGATCTATCAAAAAATTTTCTACAGTAAAGTTTGAAGTATCTCTAATTAGTGAAGTTGGAAGTGTATTGTAATAAGATTTGTAGTTTTTTACAAGTGCTAAAATTGGGAGATGGTCAGAAATATCACTGACTAGTACATAAGTATGCATTGATTTATTTAAGTTATTGGTATAGATGTGATCAATAAGAGTAGCAGTATTACGTGAATAACGAGTAGGGCATGTTATTAGAGGTACACAACCCATGCTATATAGCATATCAGAATAGCCTTTAATTGAACTTTTCTTGTTGATTTGCAATAAATCAATATTAATGTCACCACAAATGTAGTAATTTAACTTTTTATTATTTAGCTCACATAGAAGATGTTTTAAATTCTCCTGGAATCGAAAAATATCAGTATTTGGATGACGGTATATTACACCGACTACTTGTCTTTCATTGTGGCCCATTTCTAGCTCCACCCAAAGATTCTCACAATCAACAGAATTTAGTTGAATTTGATTAAAAATGTTGTAATTTATCGAATTCTTAAAAAGAAGACCTACACCATCAGCATTTGATTTCGAATTATTTTGAAGGAAGGTATATCCAGGTAGAGTGGATAGGAAGTCCTGTTTAAGCTTTGTCTCTGATATAGCAATTATGTCAGGTGGCTTTTGAAATTGAAGGATAAGTTCCTCTAATGCATCAAAGTTTATATTTAGACTACGAATGTTTACATGTAGTACACAAAAATCATTACCATGGCTAAATTTGCTTTTAATTGATTGAATGTTAATGTATTCACTTGACGCGCAATTATCATAAAGGAGTTGTTGGTTCGATTCTTGCCTCATATATTTTGTGGGCTCTGATGAATGAAGGTTACCACTGGCATTAGCATGAAAGAGAGTGTCAAATTCTACATCATTAATGCCAGTAAATGGAAAATTTTTCTCAATGCATCTCATGCAATAGTATGGTTCATCAGAAGTACTCAATGAAATATATTGTGAGGAAGTTAAATTTGAACATTTTAAGTGCAACCAATGATTGCAAAGGTCACATAGAATGGCTTTTTCATTTATTTTAAGCGTTTTATTGCAATTGCTGCAATCTTGTGTGGTCATAATAATACACTCAAAAATTAAACACAAATTTATCAACAAAAACTAACTTATGGTACAAGCAAGCACAAAATTTCAAAGCGGGCACAGTACCAGTAGCAATAAAACAGGAATTGGCAGCCCAGTAAAAAAAAAACAATCCATCCAGCTATCAGAAATAACCTGAACTATTGTGAACAGCATCTTTATTTTGAGAAATATCATCTAGTTGTAATGATGCAAGATGTAGTTTTTTTTCGGATCATTTGGAAGAGAGTAGAAATTTTACCATAAGTGTCCAATAAGAAATGAATGAAGAGGAGCCGATGTAAGTCTATATATATGAAATATAACAGGGTAAATGGTAGGCCTTGAAGACTTACGAAATAACAGCGTTTATTTCGTAAGTCTTCAAGGCCTACCATTTACCCTGTTATATGTCCAATAAGAAGTTATTACTGCTTCATGGCGTAAAATCTTCATCTTTTGGATGCATTGCATTCTTTTTTTAGTTAAAGATTCTGTAATTAACATATTTTGTCCTTTCAACATTTTTTTGCGAGAATAGATCAGACTTTTAAAATTATGTCGCACAAGTTTTACTATAATGGGACCATTAGGATTTCCAATTCGATGGGAGCAATCAATCTCACCATCACTGACCGTTATTCCTAATTTTGATTTAAAAAAATCTTTTGCAATTTCATCAGTATTTTCTCTAGCTTCTGGTTTTATGCCATGGATTAGAAGGCAGTTTCTCCTAGAGTATTGTTGTAGTTCTTCAAGTTCACACTTTAATTCCTCTTTTTCTTTTTCAACCAGCTCTAGTTTGTCTTTTAGTTCAAAGGAGATTGAGTCGCAAATGATCTGTTTGAATGTCTCATTGTTGAGAACTTTTTCACAAATTTTTTCAGATATAGAATCAATAAAACAATAATCTTCTTTCAGCTGTTGAATCACTTGTTCATCCACAGTCATAAATTTTCCAGGTGGTGCCTGTGACATGCTCTCAAACATAGACTCTTGGATGATATTGGTATCATTTATCACAGACTTAATCACAGCTCTTATGGTTTCAGTATTGATGTCAAGTTTTTGAGAAATATCTGATTTGATATTTTTATCAGCAGCAGCAGTTGAATTGCGGGGGTTCTTTTTTCCAGTCATAGTCAACTTGAGAATACTCAGTACACAGTATGCACAGCAATTCACAAAATCAATATTAATCATATATCCTAGGGTAAATTTTTAGTTCAGGCTAGTCCTAATTTTACTTTACTTCAGCAAATTTCTTATCATACCTTATTCAAATAGCAACAGCAGCAACAGCACCTGCATCAGGCCCGCTGCTAGTCCAGAGGTGGGCATTCCGCAATTTAAAGCGCAAAGCGCTAGTTGCGCAACTTCCGCACGCGCGGAAGTTGCGAAGCGCTTTAACAAATTATTTTTAGCCATTGCGCAAGTTGCGCTGCGCTTCAAGGAAAATAAATCCTTCTTGCGCTTTATTGCGTTGCGAACTAAAAAAATATATAATAGTGTGCGCAGTATTGCGCTGCAAACTGAAAAAATCTGGTTGCTTGCGCTTTGTTGCGTTGCGCACTGATGGAAGTTGAAATACTGCGTTGCGCTTTGTCGGATTAATTAAAGCGCAATGTGCTGGAGCAAGCAGTTTTTTGTAACTGTTTTTAATAGAATAGCAGTTTGTTTCTTGATGCGTACAATAGGCCTATAGGTCAATTTTTTGTAGCAGAAACTTTCAGCTCATCAGAAATGTGGTACACTAAAGTCTTTTGCTTTTTAAAATTATTGCAAGTGCTTAAAGAGACATTGAGTGTTGAATAAATCGTATTTACTTGTTGTGGAGAACTTCGCCGCATATGCAAATTATGATTTACCGCGATGAGGTGCTTTTAACGGCACGCGACAATGCAACGTGGCGCAGTGGTTTGGAGCGTCGTTTTTACGACGACCATGATCGCAAGGTTGATGGTTCAACTCCCAAACTAGTCTCGTTGTTGCGTCCTTGGAGAAGATGCTTCACGTTGATTATCTCTGCTTGGTGAAATCTGGCAAGCCGCAAATTAAATAAGTCAGAAGCAAAATTCAACCGGAAAACTCGGAAACAAAGACAACTCCTGAGCGAGTCTGGATTCGTCCTAAGCAGCGCCTCCTTCGCTTTCTCGTGATAAGAGGATAAAGATGAAGAAAGCAATCATCAGCAACGCATCTTTTTTCGCTTCTTATTTAATTTTCCTGTTCATTGACCACGCAAAATCCTGTTAGAGTCACTTGCATTAAAATCGTTGTCGCGTTGTAGTCAACTGCGTGATGTTAAAAGCACCTATAAAAATAACTCAAGAAAAAATTGCATTGCTTATACTCCTACTCGTTGCGCTTTATTAAATTTTTCATTGCGAAAGTTGCGTTGCGCTTTTTCTTTTGTATAAACCTCATTGCGGAAGTTGCGTTGCGCTTTAATGCAAAAAAATTATTGATTGCGGAAGTTGCGTTGCGCTTTAATGCGAAAAAATAATTGATTGCGAAAGTTGCGTTGCGTTTCAGTCAATTTAAAAATTTGGTTGCGCTAGTTGCGTTGCGTTTCATGACTTAACAGAACTTTTGCGCTTTGTTGCGCTGCGCTTCAACCAATTTTTAAACAATGCCCACCTCTGTGCTAGTCTTAGAAGCCTCAACATCAGGCCTGGTGCTAATGCTAGCATATTCAGCCTCATAACTTGCCAATCTATCTCCAAAAACTTTCATTTCCTCGGTGATTTTGTCAGTGAAATTCTCCATTGATTGAAGCAGAGGTAAATATTGCAAACAAGAATTTGAGAGATTTTTTCAAGTGCAGCAGCAGCAGTTCACAGTCACTTTTTTTTTTAATACTGACCTAATTTACACAAATTCATGGCCTAAATTTTATAACACCCTACTCCATACGGTACACCTTATTCAAATAGAATCAATAGAAACAAATATCAAAAATTAGCTTATCTATATTTCTTGCAAGGTCAAACCTTTCCACGCCCTGACTATTAGCCAACAGTAACTTATAGTTGTTTTTGGACGATTTGCAGGAGGGTTGCGTGACAATAGGGATTATCTTCGGTGTATTTATTATTTTACTCGCTGTCATGCTTCATTTTCTTATTACGTCATAATACTTCTTTTTATGAGCGGGCTGACTATAACAATCACGTCTAAGCCGGGTTTACACTGAGGCCGTGTCAGGCTGAGCGAGGCGTAAACTTTAGCTCGTTTTATCGAAATGTAGCTTTGCGCGGCGCATGACATGTGTGCCTCGTTCGATCCGCGTCAGCCGAAAAAAAAAAGCCTCGTTTTATTCTGCTCAGCCTGGTGCGACTGAGACTGGGAATATGCAGCTGTTTTGGAAAAATGAATTTGCAGGTCCATGACTAGGCTGGAAGCTCTTTGATTACCAAGTCGTGAAAAACGCTGTTTTTTACGCTTTTTACTTGTGTAGACAAGCAAGTCATTATTTTTCGAAAGGTTAGTAAGCTGTCGGATAACAAGCGTTGTAAGCAGTCTGGAGTGGGAGCCTACTCTGCTGGACCTAGGCTTTTTCAAAAAAGTTCAGCAAAGTAAGCAAAAGCCGTTAAGTTATTTGATTGTGAAGTCCTTGCTACAATGAAGTGTAATGCCGAGTATTAAGGTTTCATTTTAAGGTCTAGCAATCAGCAGTTAAATGAATGGCTCTGGTATGGGTTTTAGGAATACTGTACAACAAATCAGAATCAGAAACTATTTATTTGTCGCCGAGATAAAAAAAAACGGGCATGAAACAACACACACACTTCCAAAAAAAAAAGCAAAGCATTGGTGAATTATTAGCGACAGGGAGACTGCGAAAGACCTCTGGGTCATCGAGTCAAGCAGCCACCCTAGATCTACAAAGATTCGTAGATATTACAGACATAACTTTAAAATAAATAAATTATAAGCTTTATGACTGTGTGGCAACCTGAAAATGAATAACATATAGGTACTAACGATAGGAAGCAATAAGGTGTTGTTTGTATTTTGTTTTAAAAGCTTTAAAGGAAGAAGATTTGATTTGACGTGGAATAGAGTTCCAAATTTTGACGCCCTGATACTTCATGCTGCGTTGCATTTTTGAAGATGTGTACGATGGGATGTATAGAGTCATCTCACGATTATTAGTGAATCTGGTGATTCGGTTTGTAACGTTAGAGTTTTTAACAAATAATTCTGTAAGAGTAGTAGGAAGATCGTCGTGAAAAAAGCGATATACTAATTTGGCAGTTTCGTGTTTAAATAAGTCTGGTAATTTTAAAATATTTAACTTTGAATAAAATAAGTTTGGACTGTCTCGGAAGTTCCCACCACCAATAAGTTTGACAGCTCGATTTTGAAGAGCACCAAGTCTTGCTTGATATGTTTTATAAGTGGATCCCCAAATAGGGAGTCCATATAAGAGATAGGGATGTAATAAGGAGTAATATAATTTAAGAAGAGCATCAGAAGGAAAAATGTGTTTGAGTTTGCTTATAATTCCAACAGCTCTAGAAATTTTGTTTTCAATCAATTGTATGTGCGCATGAAAATCAAATTTGGAATCTAGAACTACTCCGAGATATTTGAATTCGTTGACTATTTTGACAGGTACCTCGTCATATAGCAGCGAAGTAGTAGGGGTAGGGTATGCGTTGCATTGCTTTGGGGAGATTATCATCGCGTTGGATTCAACAGGGTTAACTGACAACTTATTCGCTTTACACCAGTGACTTAAATTGATTAACTCGTTGTTTATGTTTTTATGTAAGGAATTCAAATTAGCGTCAGCGAGCAATAAACAAGTGTCATCAGCGAACAGCCTGGGAATGCAGTGAACGGAATTCGGTAGGTCGTTAATGTAGATCAAGAAGAGCAGTGGGCCGATTTTTGATCCTTGAGCTACGCCATATTTGATCGATTTCACATCAGACCTACAACCGCTCAAACAGACGTATTGTTTTCTATCGAGAAAGGATGCGATTAGTCTATTAGCCGGTCCACGAATGCCGTAATGATCTAATTTAGATAATAAAATAGAATGATTTACAGTATCAAAAGCTTTTTGCAAATCTATAAAAATAAGACCTGAAAATTTTTTTCTGTGAATGTTATCAAAAGCATTTGTTGCAATATCTAGAATCGCATGTGTGGTAGAGATACCTTTTTGGAAGCCATATTGCGTTGGAGTTATGACATTATGCTTGTCTAAAAATTTCACGAGACGATTGTACAAAACTTGCTCACAAATTGTAGAAAAACAGGAGAGGATCGAAATTGGACGAAAGTTGGAAGGGTTATTAACGTCGCCTTTTTTGTGCAAGGGGAAAATTTTCGCGGTTTTGCAATTATCGGGAAATATTCCATTCTTAAAAGAAAAATCAATAAACACCTGTAGGAAAGGAGCAACAATATCACGAGCTGTTTTAAGAAATAATGGAGAAATATTGTCGTGACCCAGTGCTTTGTTCATGTTCAGAGATTGAATAGATTTCACAATCTCACTAATACTGGGAGAATCTAGGAAAATAGAAGAGGAAACCCGATTGGAAAGATAATCTCTGAATTCATAGTTCTCTTGTGATGCGGCAGAGTTGCATAAATTTTCACCGATGGAGCAGAAAAAATTGTTAAAATAATTTGAGATAAGTGTTTGGTCTTGTATGGTGCTTCCATTTAGTTTTAACGAAGTAGGTAATAAAGAAGATGAGCTTGATTTCGAATGAAGCATTGATCGAATTGTCTAACAAGTTTTGCGAAGGTCGTTGTGGTACTTTTCGAATTCAGATTTAAAATGCAACTTTTTGGAGAGTGTTTTAATTTTTGTGAGTCGGTTGGAATACTTTTTGAAAAAGGATTTTTCAGCCGAGTCGCCGTTGATGAAATGGGATTTGAACATGGATTGCTTTTTGTGGATGGAAACATATAGCTTTAGTAAGCCAAGGCTTGCTCTTCAGTCTTCTTTGTTTTCAAGATAAAGGTTTAAGTGGGGCGTGAGTGTCAATTGTTCCTGAAATCACTGCTGTAAACTCATTAAATGCATCATTGAAGTTGTTAACGGTAAGAGATGAATAGTGATCTTCGAAATCATACAAATTGTTTTCCAAGTCTTGGCAGTAAGAATCGGCCTGAAAATTTGATTGTCTCTGTAAAAGCTTTTAGCAGACACATTACTGCCTCGAGAATGAAATTTATTAATTTGACAAAATATTGGGTAATGATCCGAAATATCACTATAAAAGATGCCTGGAAGTACAGAGTGATTGGTGTCATTTGTTAGAACATGGTCAATGATTGTAGAAGAATTCGTTACTCGAGTGGGTTTCGTTATCATAGCAAAAACACCACAGCTGAGTAAAAGATTTAAGTATTTACAGGCAACGGCAGAGCGATTATCTCTAGAGATATTGATGTTGAGGTCCCCTAAGATGTAAAAAGGCTTATTAGAAGAAGTTAGGTTAGATAGACAAGCGGAGAAATCGTCAAGGAAGATGTTTAACCCAGATTGGTGTGGATGACGGTATACTACTCCTAGTATATATTTGGAGTTGGACTTACGTTCTTTGATTTCTAGCCATAAACATTCTGAGTTGTTCAACGAATATTGATCGGGTGAGAAATGGTATTCCAATTTGTTAGATATGTATGTCGCGACACCTACAGCGTTTGATGTCGCACCAACGTGAACAAAGCTATAGCCGAGAAAGCACATATTGAAGGTATCATACCGTTGTTGATCATATTATCATTATATAAATTTTTTACTGGTTTTTTCAGCATTGCAACGAAAAAATTAAAAACAAATAAAATAGTACAATAAAAAAATTGTGACTTTAAAATTTGACTATACATTCTATTGTTCTAACATTAAACATCAAAGTAATAGGGTTGCGTAAAGAATACAATCAAGTATTTTTCGTAGAGATTTTCACGTTGTTTGCGTAAAGGCAGTAATCGCCATCCTCAATGGCCCATTTGGTCGATTGACTTAAACGTCTCGCTTCCTTGAAGGCTGGTATTAGGGCCTTTTTTTGCAAATGAAAGGATTTTGGCATGTGGTCTGTGACGTAGACAGATCGATTGTTCGGATCATTGTGATGACGATCAGCATTGTATTTTTTCAAATTTACCATAGAATCCATCACCCTCTTTTTATCAAAAACACTGCCAAACTTAACAATAATCGGCCTAGTTGTCTTTTTGCCATTTTTGAATACAGGTTTTTGTGGCAATCAATGAAAATCGACGAAGGACAAGGATGTAGGATTGAGTTTTAGGCCATCCGATATGAACTGGTCAAGCAGGGTTTTAGTAGCTTCCCTAGTTTCCCACACATCCGAGCTTTCATTTACACCATGGATCAGAAGATTTAACCTCTTACTGTACGACTCACGCATGATCGCATCTTTTTCTTCTGTCTTCGCCTTCTCCTCAAGCTGAGCAAGCCTTTTTAACACTGCATTTAGTTCTTCCTTGGTAACCCTGTCGTTTACTGCAGCTTCCAGGTTTTTTATTTTTGATTCAAACTTGTCCTCAATTTGTTCCAATCTAGTTTCAAAATTGCATAGTCTGGCTTCAACTTTTTCCATTTTATCAGATAATTTCTGAACTGCAGCTAATACTCTGTCTAGTTTCTTTTCAATATCACTCGCCGACATGATCAAAAGTTTCTTGGGTTAGGCTAGACTTTTGCCTGGTTAACTAACTTCAACTGATGCTGTATAAAACTATGTCGGGCCTTTCGAATTTTAGGAAGGATAGACAACTTTTTTGGGAGGAATAGCCGATTAGAAGTGTTCTTTAGTGATATTAGGTTCAAAAAATGCGCTGCTTTGACCAATCCACGTTTGTTTTCCTCTCTTAGCCAAAAACACGTCTGCACGCTACCATAGCAACTGTTTAATGAAAATAGTTATTTTAAAAACTAAATGCTAATAATTAAACTATCAATTAAGGACAGGCTACACACTAACAGAGTGTGGTTGAATTGAAAAAAATATTTTTAAACATCATCCACCAGTACAATGTAGGTTTTTTAATTGACTGTAAAAAAAGGGTTGTAATATTTTGTGGCAGACATGTTTCAATTCAATTAATGGCTATTCTGTCTGTCAGCTATAATAATGTGTTATGAATGAAACTTCCGGTTGACAAAAAAAAAAAATTTAAGACTAATCTAGTTCATGTACCTCGTACATCTATTAACAATTTGCAAATAAAAGCAAATATATCAAAGCCTGTCTGTGCAGCGTTGTAATTATTGAAAAAGGCTAATAATATAAACGCAGTATCTACGCAGAGGATCTTTGTGATGTGTTCAGCTTATAGTTTTTTGGTTTACATGCACAGTAGGTCCACTTCACCTAAGCTTTGATGTATTTTTATGTGTGAATCAATAAATATGACTGTAGTGATTATTAAATACTGCTTAGTAGGAAACGTTTTTTAGGGGATTTTGTTTACCGGGCATAGCAGGCTAGGCTATTTCAGAAAGTTTGTTCTTCCGGTAATAATCAAAGACGGAGGCTAATGCTAAGACTCCCACTTTTTTATTGACGTTTCGCTCAGTAATTCACGCCGAGCTTCTTCAGAATAACAGGTGCCATGGTGGAAAATCCAGCCCTGGCAGAGAACAGTAAAATAGTAGCACTTCTTAAACTGAACTGATTATGGTAAAGCAAAAAAGTATGATAGAAATGTAGTGAACTGTTGCGTCGTAAGGACAATAACTGTTAAATGGAAGGAATTAACAAGCGTAGAGGTACAAAAACGGTAAAAACCAAATTGGCATAAGAATTACTCAAACAATATTTGATAAACTTGTGGAAGCGTATCACCATCAGACCTGTTCATAACATTGGGTCGGGAGTTAATGAACCAAGCTTCAGAAACAAGACGTTTGGAGTAATTGTTTTCCACCTTCAAAATCTTTGCATTTATCCACTCAATATTGTGTTCAAATTCCATTGCGTGAACGCAGAGGGCAGATTGTTCTAGCTTTTGGTTGAGGGTGGCCCGTTTGTGTTCTGCCAAACGTGACTTAAGGCCTCGTTTCGTCTGTCCAATATTAACAAAGTTGCAATCCAAACAGGGGATTTCGTAGATAATACAGCCAATATCTTCGGAGGTATATGGATCTTTGGGTAATGGCAAAACATGGCGAATGGTATGCACAGGTTTCATGGCAACGTTGACCCCCGCCTCGTTTAGAACTCTTTTAATTTTTTCTGATGTGCCTTGAACGTAAGGAATAGAAGTAAAATGTTTGTAAGGGTTGCTACTAGTTGCTACTATTTTGCTGTTCTCTACCAGGGCTGGATTTTCCACCCTGGCACCTGTTATTCTGAAGAAGCTCGGCGTGAATTGCTGAGCGAAACGTCAATAAAAAAGTTGGAGTCTTTGCATTAGCCTCCATCTTTGATTATTACCGGAAGAACAAAGTTTCGGAAATAGTTAGCCTAGCCTGTAGTGATCATTTTACAATTAACGTTCAATGGTAGACAAAGTTGACTCCTGCCTAACTGCCTGTGTATTTATTATTATAGCCAATATAAAGCATTATCCTGTGGCAGTAGATTCCAAATTAGATGAAATTTATGAAGCATCCTTGTTTATAAAATCATGAAAGTAAAATAGCCATTTGCATGTGTGTAACATGTTGGATTTCAACAGTCTGACAATACTGTAGTACCTATTTTTTAAATGTAAATACTGAAATTATGTACTAAGCATCATTTTTCGTTTTCTTTGCACAATATCAGTAATTTATAGGGTAGCTTTACATGTGTCAAGACAAGAATTGTTTAATTGATGAACACAAAAGAGAAGTTTTGATTGCAGCTGTTCAGCACTTCAATGTCGTTGATTTCCTCTGCGAACGCAGCTTGTTTCCTTGACTAGCCTACAACACAGATCAACATTTAAAACTTCCGTTTTCTATCTTTTTCAATGAACTTGCTTCAATTTTGTGTTTATTTTTGTTATACGTTTAGTGCAAATAAAAAAGAAATGAAACAAACTCCTAACGTCTGCTAGCAAAATTGTATATTGACCACAACAGGAACTGATCTCACAGAACCAAACGCTTTTGTTTTATGTCGCTTGAACGCGCCGCATGCGACCAGCTAGACAAGTCCGCTTCGCTTGACTTGACTTGTCGCAGCCTGACACGGCCTCAGTGTAGACCCGGCTTTACTTGTAACTTCTTTTGAGAGGGACTTGAATTTTCCCGATTAGTATTTTGTCTAATGCAGAGAATTACCGCGTTGTTCTGTGTATTATGATTCTAGGTTCCAGCGTTGTGCCATGATGTTAGCGGGTGCATTGTTAGTTGAACTGAGTATCGTGGGGTTTAGTCCTAGCTATTTTGGCGTCGCGCCGTAATGTCGGCAGTTATCTTGCTAAGTGAGTGGTTTGTTGCAGAAAGTTTACGGTTTGCACCGAAATGGAGAGTGGTTAGCTTAGCTGGGCTATTAAATTCGTTAGGATGGATGACGTTTGGGCATTTATTACTTTTTGGTGACGTCAGCTCAGTATAAGGTTGTTTTTTTGGGTATGCGTACCTACAGTAACTTACTGTGACCTTGTCTGTTGAATAAGATCGATGTCCTACGTCGACAATATTCTTTGCTATTTCGCGACACAATCTTTTAATGGTACGTAATTTTTCTAACAATAATTCAAAGTTTTTAACATTTGAATTTAGAACATTGCTGCAAACATATTGTTGCAAAACGAATATAGGACATAGCTTCTCAAAGCGCTTCATGGGAAGTCCCAGAGCTTCGCGAGAGAAACCTTTGGGGTGTGCGAGCTGTGTGTTTTCTTACTAAAACACTAAAGTAACTTAGCTGATTTTGCTGCTGGTTAAAGAAGCATTAGCGGCATTAATAAAATATGACAAAGCCTTATTAGTGCGTTCGTCAAGTGTAAAATTTCTGGCGCTAATATAATTTAACTTCAAAGTTTACTTTAGTTGTTTTCAACAATGTTTTTTTTTATGAATTTATTGTGTAGTTCCGTAAGTAATTGTCAACCTCTTCACGTGCTCCATGACACCAAAAGTTTCAGAACCCCTAGAACCAAGGGCGCAACCAGGGGGGGGGCTAAGGGGGCTGAAGCCCCCCCCTTAGCATGTCAGATTCAATAAAAGAAAAAGAAGAAAATAATCGATTCTACAGTAATAAACATGTGCGAGCAACCTCAACAATGTACTGCTACGCTATTCTAGTCTCGTTTCAGAATTGTGGCAGATCAGCATTACGACTTTCACAGTTACAGTAAATTATTAAAAACATAAAAGGATCGGCTTGTGATAATCGCGTTTGAACGGTGCATCGCTTGACCAATATCTACTTTTATAATTCCTTATGACGCAACAAAGTTTTATTTCAGTTACTTGCAGATTTGTAGATCATAATAAAACCAGACATTTTAGCTAGATTTCATTATTAGCAAGATAAAATTGCTGTTTCAATTACCGAATTACGTAGTGGTGAGATTCTAGATGTCCCTGGGTGAGATAAGCATATGGATAAATTTTTAGTCAAAACTGGTACCGGTAATAAAAAGCGAAAAGGTACGGAAGATGAGTCTGCGCCAGCAGGGAGTGTGCAGCGACTGAACACAGATGCAAGTTCATCTTCGCAGTCTTCAACTGCGATTAGGCCTACTGGAAATTGGTTTCCAAATGACATCGGTCAATATGTTAATAAAACTCTCTCAAATTCAGATAAAAGAACGATTCTTTTAAACTGTTGGACTCCACCTTTGTCATATACGTTTCCTTCACTGAAATTTGGAAAGCAACAACGCAGTTTTCAAAGACACTGGCTTGATGAATTCAAGTGGTTAGCTTACAGCGATGCATTGCAAGGTTCCTTATGTAAATGGTGTGTTGCATTTGCTTCTGAAACAGTCACAAGAAGTGCCCAGACACCAGGAGCGCTTGTTTCTATTCCTTATGCCAACTATAAAAAGGCAAAAGATTATTACCTCAAACATCAAAATTGCAAATATCATGAAATGGCTGCTACTTTGTTTGAAAATTTTGTTTTCACAACTCAGGATCCGGAAAATGATATTCAAAATATCCTTGTAAATTCTAGGCTCAAGACGATTGGCAATAATCGAAAACGACTACTTCACATAATAAGGTGCATCGAATTTTGTGGCCGACAAGAACTGCCTCTACGAGGTCATAGGGATTCCGGGCCCCTTACTTTAGATGCGCCTAATCATAATGAAGGTAATTTTAGAGCTGCTCTAAGGCTACGATTGGAATGTTTGGATAAGGAAACGGCTGATTTGTTTTTTAATTCTCCTCGCAATGCAAGTTATTTGAGTTGGAAAGTCCAAAATGATATAATTTCGATAATGGGAAGCCAAATTCAGAACCAAATACTTTGTGATATAGCTGAGAACAAATATTTTGCGATTTTGGCCGATGAAACTTCTGATGAGAACCAAGAAGAGCAACTCAGTATATCTATTCGCTTTGTTAAAGACAATGCGATGTATGAAGAATTCATATGCTTCGTTGCCGTTTCGTCGACCACTGGCGAAAATCTGGCTTCTACTATTCTTTCGGAGCTAAGCAAACTAGGTCTTAATCTGGATCACTTAAGGGGTCAGGGCTACGACGGTGCAAGCAACATGAGTGGCAAGGTTTCTGGTGTTCAAGCTCGAGTTAAAGAGCTATATCCTCTCGCCATGTACACTCATTGTTCAAGTCATGTATTCAACTTGTCAATAAACAGTGGTTCAAAGTTGAGAATTATTGACAACACCTTATCTACAATTGGTGATGTTTGCACTTTTCTATCTTGTTCGCCGCATCGAGTTCATGCCTTGCAGGATAACATTACCACAGAAGTTCCAACCGCGAGCCACCAACGATTAAAACCCTTGTGTCCGACACGGTGGGTAGAGAGGCATGACTCCATCATTATTTTTTTAGAGCTCTTTCCGGCAATAGTGAAGACACTCAGAAAATTTCAAGAAATTTTCCGAGTTTCTGACAAAGCAACTTCTTTACTGAATAGTATTGAAAAGTGTAGCTTTGTGGTTGCTTGTTTCGTGCTTGAAAAATTTTCCGGATTATTCTTGCCATTATCAAAAATGTTGCAAAAAAAGGATTTGGACATATTCTCAGCCAATGAGCTAATTGAAAGCTTGATCAAGTCTCTCGAAGACGACCGCGCAGATGGTGATGTTTCATTCGGAAAAGTTTTCGAGAAAGTTCAGAACGTGTGCCAACTTCACGAAATTGCATTGATATGTCCTCGAAGAGCTACTGAACAAATATATCGGGAAAATTATTCAACGGATGACGTGGAGGTATATTACCGCCAATCAATATATGTGCCATATATCGACCATTTAATTATGCAAATGACTGAACGATTTGCAGATCAAAGAATCAGATGCCAAAATCTTTGGTGTTTGATTCCAAAATATATTGTGACACAAGCATCTGTAGAAACAGACTACTTGTTAGAGTTATACCAACAAGATATTGATAGTTCAGTTGTTACAGTTCCTGAAATCTCGCGATGGAGGGAAAAATGGAAGTATAAAGATGTCTCCACTCTTCCAGCTAATGCAGTTGAAGCTCTACGTGCATGCAATGTTGACGTTTTTCCCAACGTTCGAAAGTAGCTTATAATTTTAGCCACTCTACCTGTGACAAGCGCAACAAGTGAGCGCAGCTTTAGCACTTTGAGACGTTTGAAAACGTACTTGCGAAAGACAATGGGAGAAGAACGTTTAACTGGTCTAGCTTTGCTTGCAATTCAC
This sequence comes from Trididemnum miniatum, assembly GCA_964006365.1. Classification (NCBI taxonomy): domain Eukaryota; kingdom Metazoa; phylum Chordata; class Ascidiacea; order Aplousobranchia; family Didemnidae; genus Trididemnum; species Trididemnum miniatum. The sequence continues at coordinate 14,107,179 of OZ023251.1, read as the reverse complement.
CATGCTCGATCCATCGACAAACAGGATGTTTTGAACGAATATGCAACAAGCGCCAATAGGCGTTCTGAGTTTGTTCTTTGAACTTGTTTTTAGGTCCATATTTATCCTCCTGTCACGGGAAAGCAACAGAGGCTCTACTTATTTAACGAAACCGTACCCGAAAGGTGTTTCCAGTGATATGACTTTTGAGTGTCCGATTGTGTCCTTAAATTCCTGTTACCGGTACGTTGTTTCGCTGCTTGTTAGAATTCACCGAGCAGAGATTGTCGCATATAGCGTCTTATCCAAGGACGAACAACGCGACAGAGGGTAGGAGTTAAATTAAATGGAGATCATTCAAACGCAATATCCACTTGACCGTGCTGCCGATTTTTTGAGCATAGATAAGAGATGAAGTCATTGGAGAGTTTTGTCGTTTTTGCAATGTTATTAAATTTTGTCGTTCGTTTATGCAGATACGTTGCTATAGTGAGAGTGCTAAAGGAAGAAAGCAAAATGGAGGGTTACATTGATTCATAATTTTTTAAGGGCACACTTTTGTTACATCTATGTTGTGCATCACAACCGTGGTATTGAGCATGCTTATATATATAGTAACATTCTTTTAATCAGATGCCAAAATCGTTGGTGTTTGATTCCAAAATATATTGTGACACAAGCATCTGTAGAAACAGACTACTTGTTAGAGTCACGGAAAAAGCAACATTCTTTTATTTACATTGATCGATTTTCAGTTCATATTTCTGCGGTTTGTTACTGTTTGGGAGGAAAAGACTATAGGACAGATATGCGGTGAGAAATTTAATCATCCTTGCGTATTAAAGTTACGGTAGTTCAAGATTTGCACAACCATTAAAAAGGCAGAATTTCTCCTACCTTCACCAACATATCTTGCACTTTCATACAAAGCAGTTGTTTTATTTAAAAATCTGGTCTCTTTCAACAATAAACTGAACTGTTTTGAGTCAAACATTCGGTTTCAAGGTTAAAGCTCCGTGACTACGCTCCGAACGTCACTGGGTAAGCTTTTAGAGCATTACCTAGAATCGCTATACAGTAGTTAAAGCTACACCGTGCCTCGTTTAATTATACAAATGCACCAATAGGCTATTGAATTTTTGCTTTGAAAAGTATATAGTTCAGCCCCCCCCTTAGCAAAATCCTGGTTGCGCCCTTGCCTAAAACAGAAGATAAGAAATTTATTCTCAAGTGATTAAAAGTCAACCTAAAATAAAAAAAATGCCGCTGTTTCATCCGAAAATCCGTAAAAAATAATGTTTGGCAAAACGCTCTGTTTACATGCATTAAGGCAGCGCGAAGCACGAAAGCGTCCAGGTGTAACGATCGCTTTTGCGCCTTCAAGTGACTCGGAAAAACGTCTGTTCATAAAAAAAATTTGATTTTTTGCAGAATACAGTGGACCAACGTTACGTTCCATTAAGCGAGGCTGTCATTTTAATTATGCTGCATTTACACGCAACTGCCAATCATCCCACGATTCTCTGAACAACGTTGTCGTTGAGTGTACGGAAACGTGCGGAGGGCATCGATGCAATTTCGGCGGATGGCGTAAGTAACCCTTGAAAGCTAACAGTTAAAGCTATTGAATGCCGAGATTGACATAATTTTAGTTTATTTTGAATTTCTTTACCAAAAACTAATTTTTATAATTTTTCGAAAATTTGTATTTGTCAAAAAGATAGAACTAAAAGTTAATGCGTCTGAAATGCAGCTAAGAGCAAAAAGTATAGAATTGCGAAGTAGCATATGTATGATATAGTAGCTTTTGCACTACCGCCTCGTAAAATTCTAGCAATACGGATCTAAAATGTCTTTTCATTAAAATACAGGGTGACACAAAAAAAAAAACGGTCATCACCAAAGTTCGAATAACTTCCAAAGTTTTATTTATATTGACACAAAATTTCAGCTGCATTAGGTCACGTCCTGTGTAGCAGACAACTCGAAAATTTCAAGTCTGTACTACAAAACCTCTTTGTTTCACTGGCGCTCAAAAAATGTGCTCGAAATGAGCTCCCCGGTGTTGCAGGCACACTTGGATCCGGCGGGCAAAATTCTCGATGACCCTCCCGCATTCCTCCCTTGGGATCGCTCTTATTGCTGCTGTGATTGCTGCCTTCAGTTCAGGGATACTTTGGGGGTTGTTGGCATAGACCTGGTCCTTAAGGTATCCCCACAGATAAAAATCTGGGGGGTTCAAGTCCGGTGAATACGGCGACCACTGCGGGTGACACCTGCGGCTGATCAGTCGGTCAGGAAAACGCTGCTGTAGCCATGCCATGATTCTTTTGAGGTGTGGGGGGTGGCACCATCCTGCTGGAACCACTGGAGGACCCTGACGACTTCTCTCCGTCGACCAAGTGCTGTCCAGAACTTGCCAAGCACCTGGACATATCGCTCGGTATTGATTGTCACACACTGCTCATAGTCGTCCTCGAACCAGAATGGTTCAATGATGCCATGTTTGGAGATGGCAACCCAGGCAGTGCACTGCAGAGAGTGTAATGGCCTTTGCAGACAGTGTTCAGGGGATGTGCTTCCCCAAAAGATGTTGTTTTTAGAGTTCACGTGACCCGACAACAGAAAATGTGCCTCGTCCGAAAACCAGACATTGTCAAGAAAGTCTGGCACAGCGTCAATCTTTTCGCAAAACCACTGGCACATGATCACGCTCTTCCTCATGTCATCAAGCGTAAGCTTTTGTTTAATCTGTATCCTGTAAGGATACAGGTTGAGATCTGCGATCAAAATTCTCCGCACGGACTCTCGGTTGATTCCAAGCTTCTGACTTCGCCGACGCACAGACTTGCTTGGGCTGCGGACAACAGAGTCTCTGACTGCAGCAACGTTGTGTGGTTTCCTTGATGATTTCGGTCGTCCAGAGTATGATTGTCTGCTAGTGTCTTTACGATTGAGGTTGTGCACAGTCCAATGGGTTCTGAACTTGTTGACCCATCTGTAGATCATTGAATGAACAGGAAATTCACGACATCTAAACCGTTCTTTGAATTGAATTGAGCTGGGTGGATAGACTTCTGCCAAAAATATGCCTCAACTATAAATATCTTTTGCTCAGTAGTCCATGGCATCTCGAGGGTCAAATTTGGTAGACTCTTATAACATTAATACTTATTGGTAAATCTGAAAAATGGAAAGAATGGATTAATTATTGCCGTTAAGAGGAACTAGAAATAGTGATTTAAAATTAAAAACAAAACTGGGGTGATTATAATCACTGGGGTTAAAAACATCACTGGGGTGATTATAATCACCCCAGTTTTGTTTTTAATTTTAAATCACTATTTCTAGTTCCTTTTAACGGCAGCGAGTGTATTAGCTTTATCCTCTAGCAGTTGATAGTATGAGCTTCTAATTATTTTCTCTTGAGTGGAGTATAGAAACTAAGATTATAGGATAGGCAGAGAGGCAGAGCTAATTAGTTATATTTCCGCCCTTCCATTTTTGATTTGCTCTGGTCGCCATCATTTCCTCGTTAGACAGGAAGATAGACAGATAGACTCTAACCTCTCACACTTCCACGAGGCTCACTGTTCCCTGCTTCTTCCAACCTACTAGGTTAGTACTTTATTTTTATTTTTAGCCCGCTTCATAGACATTAGAGTTTTTTAGCTTAGGATTTTTGCTTACTATCGTTAGTGCTTATATGTTTTGCAGCCACCTGATGAAGCCAGCGTTACACTGGCGAAAGCTCGTGTCTATTCATAAATAAATGTTAGTCAAAGAGTGTCATCATTTTTAACAGTTTACCATTAACTATGACTGATAAGGCTAACCCCCCCGTTGATTTTTCAGCTATGTACAATACCTTTCTTTGACCTTGATGCAAAGGTAAAAAAGATTTAATTTCTTCTAGTAAATTAACAATCTTATGAAAAACACAACTGGTGACCTCCTGAAATTAGATCTCACATCAAAGCACAAAAATTGACCTAGTTTAAGAATCCTAAATATAGCTCTAGTTTCCAACGCCTCAGTGAGTAGTTGTATCATTAGCTTAACAACACAGATTGAAAAAATGCAACTCACCAGCTCACCATAGCCTTGTAATCATTATTTAATTCTTCATCATTTCTAGCGAACTTTCAAATATAGGCCTACCTGACTTTTTTCTAAGAAGTATGGAGGTACCTGTACTAAAGAACTGACAGTGAGTAACCTTCAGAGTTTCTACGCTTTAAAAAAAAAATTTCCCGACTTTTTCCATACCAAAACTTGAATACAACATGTTGAATACAACATAAGCCTTGTTAGTACACCTAATGTCGTCTGAAATTTAAAAAAAGCAACCTTTTTAACATCACATGATGAAAATTGCTAGATCCCAACATGTTTTTTCATTGTGACCATAAAAACACCCGCTACATGAAAAATGCAAGATACACCGAAATTAAACTTATTTAAGAAAGGCAGTGTCTATTTTGCCGCTAAGGGCAAAATAGTTCTTAGGTCTATTTTGGCGGTAGCAGCTAAAATCAGCATCTACTTCCCTTACTTTCGGCAAAATAGACCTAGATGTTATTTTGTCGGCGCTTTCACTACGTAAAAGGATAGCACTATATACGGCAAAATAGACACTTTCTTCAAGAGATTAAAATCTATCAACCGTAAAACCTGTATTTGACCACCACGGCGCTCTATTTTTCAACCCTTCCCCTACGGTATAATAAGGCCAACGTAAAGTATATCCAATTTAATCGAATTACTTTCAACATGGTTTTGTGTAAATTGTCTGCAGATCATTTTTCCTTACTTTTTCAATACTATAACAAAAAATCTCTTTTTCCTTACCATTTCCCGGTCGGGAAATATCATTACAAAATTCCATACTAATTCCCGACTGCGTGGGAAGACCGAACCTTGGCAAAGCTGCTGGCCTCGCGCAAAAACTAGTGGGCTAAATCCTTTTAAACGCGTTAATGCAGTACAAAGTTAATTGTTTTTCCAAAGTTAATCATGCCTCGTCACCGAAAAAGGATTGTAATTACCTTATTACTGCAATACTCGAAATAAAGAAAAGAAAAAAACTAATAACCATGCACCGCATGATGCTTTACACTTATTTTTACTACTCTTTCACCTTTACGAATGCTGAAGTTGGGATGACCAATAACTCTACCCCAAATATTGTTATTTTCTACACCGATTAGGTGATGCGTAGAAAAATAGTAGAACTTCATATATCGCATCGCCACACGTAAAACTAGAATCGAAACGTTTTGATTGCTTTCTCTGACTAGAAAAAGCAATTTTGTGGGCAAAAGAATTGATAGGGTAAGCACTGCACTGCAAAACAAAGTGAATTAAAAGATTGAATACATTTAAAAAAATTAAAAACTAGGTTATAGATATTTTGCACAGTCCGCCGCTTTTGTTTTATTCTATCGATTTTGAAGGTTAGTTATTAAGTTATGCAACTGTCCTTTTCATTTGTTTGCATGCAATTAGCACCCATGGATTTGGGATGCGCTCTTGTAGCCCCTGGTGATTGACAAGGCATGGGTTTTGCAAACCCCAGTGACATGGATGTGTCTACCGTTCGACTTTGTCGAGCCCCTAGCAGCACGTTGCGCCGGTTGATCGAGTAATTAACTTACGTGATAAAAAGCTGTCGTTGTTTAAACGCGTTCCCGACATTTGTTTGTCCATGCATTTCTCTCCATGACGTAATGCTCGATCACGCGTATATAAGCAGCGCTTTTTGCTTGTTTGCTAGCTTCTAGCTCCGCCCTCCAAGGCGTTAAAGTGTGCTCGAAGACTGATCTGCTTACGGGGATTAGTGCACCTGATGAGACCTTATAGGTCGAAATAAATGTTAACCGGTTACCCTTTATCGTGCACTCTAGGTCGTAGTGTATGGTACGTTCAGAAAACGTCGCAAGGACTAGGAGGCGTTCCCTAAACGAAGAAACAAAGAATGACAGCTGACTACTGTCCCCGTAGATTCTAATTGACAAGGAATATGCTGTCCTATCAGCGCCTAACGTACGATGTATCAACAAATTCTTGTCTTCAACGAATTCTATTGATTCAACCACATGCAACACGATAATTAACCGTAGCATTTAAACCTAATTTAAACACACTTAATTAGATCTAACTAGCTGCGGATACGCTAGAGGTAACTTTAGCGTTTCCTAAAGAAATAGAGAACAAAGTAAACACACTGACCAAAAATTAACCGGCATGCAACAACTATACAAACAGCAAGAAAATAACCCTTGCACCAGGTAGCAAAGGTACAAAGACCAGTGGTAGCCAGCACAGGCATGACGGGAAAGCTAGACAGACTAACAACGGTCCCGTAGTGTAAATCATAGCCAGCACCGAGCTACGATCCAACCGAGAAAATAGCTATGTTTCAACAAACACAGATAACTGTCAAATACAGGGCTAATCGCGCTCGCAGGCTAACAAATACACGCATAATAATAGGTGAAACACACTTACCGTGCAATCCTATTACAATATAAACTACACTACATGTCCCAACACTGCACTTATCCAATCTCTAATAAAATGGCAAACACAGACCCGCCAACATAGAACATTATTCAAACAGGTTTCTACTGCAGAATCGGTACCCAGCCCTAGGCTATAACTCAATAAATCCCTCACAACAACAGACTAGACCCCACAACTATGACTTCCCGCAAAGGCTCTAACAACAGTCGAGCAACTTAATACACAAATGTAACATGTCTGCACTCTGCACTGTCCAGCTACAAACAAGAAACAACAGCTTGCAGCAATCAGGGTTGCCAGGTTTTGCAGAGTAAAATATACCAAAATGTTCCAAATTATATACCAAATATATACCAGAATATGTTATCAAAAATATACCAAATATATACCAAAATTTCGAAAAAAAATCATCAGTTTATCTGTAAAAATGAAAAGTAAGTGTTGCATTTTTGAATGACATAATTAATTTCTTGCTCAATCTCCCAATAGAAGTATTTTTACACTGAACTTGGAGTTGGTGGGCTATTAAATTTTACTACCCTACTAAGTGCTAAGTTGGTAGGCTAATGGGGTCTTGTGAAGATCATACCGTATCACACCACAGGGAAACGTACCGGTACGTCCTTGATGCGCACTAGCGATTTCGGTTACCATATTTTCCATACGGTATGATCTTAACAACGCCCGGCTAATGGAGGTTCATTTCATTGAATCAATTCACTGGTCTCCTTCCTATGCCAAACATAAATACCGATACGTTATCCCAGTAGGCCTAATACCTGTACCAGTAGTCCAGTACCCCTCAAACATCCCAAATTCTGATCCTTAACGTTCAACCCAAACCCCAATCGTTGCAAATTAGCCTGCTGATAATATAATGTGAACACCAAGCCTTAATCTAAATGCCAAACCCTACAACGCTACAACTTAACACTCAAAACTATAGACTAGCCAATCCATTCTTCACAATTCACGTATAACATATTGCTTCACAAAAAGAAAATTCTAGAGCTTTTGCCTCATTGGCACATTGTGCAAAAAAATCGCCACTAGTAGTGTTGCCAGTTATGTAAAACTGCATTGCTCAAATCCGTAGAAAGGATTTATTAGGTAATCCGGCAATCAAAGAGCTTTCTAGCAAAGTCCGTATAACTTCGTATAAGTTGCGCGGACAGGAATGGAGCAGAGACAATGGGGCAAAAAATGTGTCCAAAAAGACAATCGCCTGCCTATCGTTTATAATGTAAAAACGTTTTGAAAGTGTTACAAAAAAGGTCATAACTTTAGTTTCGTTCGTTCGATTTTAAAAATTTCAACTGCATCGTAAAGCTCCTGATTTTAGCTATCGTTTAAAACAAATTTCAAGGAAATTGATGGTGTTTTAAGCACTCTAAATGATTAATAATTTGGACATACTTAGTAATTTTTGAAGCAATTTTTACGCTAGCAGCATTTCTTGCTGTTCTAAATGCGTAAATATAGCACAGATTTGCAAAAAGTAAAAGTTATTGTTTGATTTAAGTTAACTAGGTTCAATTACAAAAATTTGAACTTCAATATGAAAGTCGCCTAGCTATTGATCGTAGTTTTCCAAGCCTTCAAAGATTTGTTGCAAGAAAATGATTGCGTAAATTGTTTTAAACCTCATGTAAAAGTAGGTTTCACTATTCGTGCGTAGAACTAGGTTTTGCAACCATGGTAGATTCACCAGATTGGAGTGAGGTTGTTAACTTCTATCATGATTCACCCTTGGACCATGTGTAAAACGAGCCTCTAGTTAATTTTATTCTGGCCCACAATATTTGATTTTAAAAGCCCGAGGTTTGAAATTCAAGAAGCTGCGGCCGTGAAACGACGTAGACCTATGTTAATGGATATGAAACAGTAAAATCGAAAAGTAAAATAGATACCGGTATATTTTTCCCGCTTAAATTTTGCTTATTGAATTTTTCGTTTAACAAATGGTCCAAAGCCCGAGGGTGAAGCACGACAGAAGTTAACAACCACACTACCAACCTAACACGGTTGTAAAAATTTAATTTTATATAGTGAAGCCTTATTTTACATGAGGTTTAAAACAATTTATGCAATCATTTTCTAGCGAAAAAGTTTTAAGGGTTTGAAAAACCACGACCAATAGCTACGCTAATTTCATTGTGAAGTTTAAATTTTTGTGATTGAACCTATTTAATTTGAATCGAATTAACTCTTTGCAAATCTGCCCTATATTTATGTTTTAAAATGACAAGAAATGCTACTAGTCAAAAAACCGCTACAAAAATTTTTATCTCTGTTTAAATTATTTACAATGTAGAGTGCTTAAAACACAACCAATTTTCTTGAAATTTGTTTTAAACGATAGCGTAAGTCAAGAGCTTCATGATGCAGTTAAAATTTTTAAAATTCAACAAGCATAACCGAAGTTATGACCTTTTTTGTAACACTTTCAAGCGTTTTTACATTACGAAAGATAGGCAGGCGATTGTCTTTTTGGACACATTTTTGCTCCATTGTCGCTTAACAATGTAACGAATGATTCGCTCAACTTATACGTGAGTTATACGGACTTTGCTTTCTAGTAATCTTCAACATATCAGTTAAATTAAATTTCTGAAATATACCAAACGCAAAAAAACACTACCAAAAGGTATAAAAATATACCAAATTTAAGGACATATACCAAACCATAATTTCACCTACCAAACGGTTCAAAAATATACCAGATTTGTGAAATCTGGTATATATGTAAATATACCAGTTGGCAACCCTGGCAGCAATGCGCGAGCTAACTTAACCAGTACGACGCAATAATTACCAAACAGTGGCGCTACAAATTATTGAACAACAAAGAGCCAAGCAGACATCCAGCAGAAACGGGGAAAACCCTATACGTATATGAGCGTAACAGTGTACTTGGGATAGGTAGCGGGGTTGCGCGTTTTCTCATGACTGCTAAGTATGCTACTTACAGATACTTGCGATGTGTTGTGAAAGTAATGCTTTTGCTCAGTCAACTGTCCTTTTCATTCGTTAGTTATTAACTTCAAAATTAAGTGTGAAAAAAGCAAAGCTCCCACCTCCCTGAGAATTAGCCCCGCCTCTTGCATTATGAAAAATTACACAGCAAATGCAGTTGGCTACATTTCTTTTGAGTGACCCTGTACTATCTGCACTTACTGTCTGCAAAGTCAGTGCAGATAGTAGGGTATGAAATGCATTGGCGGAGGGGCCTAGTTCTGAGTTTAGTTGCTATTGTTTACTATAAACGACATTTACGACAACTACTAACTATACTGTACCTCTGCTCGTCTCAAAACGTAGTGTAAAATACTTTTTCCATACTGAAAACTTTGATCAGTGATTCTCAATCTTTTCCGAGCCGTGGCCCCTTTACTGTACCAATAAAAGACCGTGGCCCTTATAGTGTGTAAGTTTAAAAGTCCCGGTCTGTTATAATTCATTAATGATTTCTACCATCGTGGCTCCCAAGAGAACACTCTGTGCTCTGTGGTCCCTTTGGGGGGCCAAGGGCCACGGTTGAGAAGTTGAGAACTCCTGGCTTAGATGCTACCAATCGCTGGTTCATCTTTTATATGTTAAGTTTCTCAGTTTGACATGTACAAGCAGCAAGTTACTTTTATTTTTGGTCCAAGAAGATTACGCTTTTTTGTTTCCCCCACTCCACAAACAAATTTTTGATGAAAAAATCTCTGGATTTAAGCACTTTCCTAGGTTTCAATTTTGATGGTAGGCCCATTAAGTTTCAAATACATTCATGCAGAGGTATTATTGTAAAAATAAACGCGCAAATTAGGGCCTTTCCAGACCCCTCCAAAAAGAAGTGAGGGGGAACCCCCCCCCCCGCTTTAGCCAGCTATGGTAAGCCTTCATGCAAACATAAACGGCTTCGACAAAAACACTACTTAAGTCTAAAGACAATAAAGGCGTTTCAATTGAGCGTCATTAAAAAACTGCTAGGTGCATGAGTTACTTTCAGACCCTAGCGTTTACACACGTTGCACACAAGTGTTAACACGCATACGAAGTTTAATTCAACCATTTACCAAATTATTTGAGCCCAAGCCAGTTAATTCCAATCCAAGCGCAGCGTACAAAATTGTAGTCACACTGCATGATAAAACGGAAAGGTAAGTAAAGTGGTGATACATAAGCGCCTTAATCCAACAACTGCACGCAAATATTAACAATGCTTAGCTCAATGTCAAACTTAAGGGTTCTGAGAACAGGACGGTGTGTTATACGTTCTGTATATATGATATGCATGTGTCTATGCTTGCAAACGGTGACAAAATTAGTTGAGCAATAAACAGTGACGCACCTAGGCCAAATATTAATGACCGCTAAAGAGCCTTCATCATACCAATTAAAATCGAGAATAAATAAAGTACATAAGGCCTATCAGGCACGTCGAGAGGGGGGAGGGGCAGAAGGGGTCATTGCCCGGGGTCCCGGGGACACAAAGGGGCCCGGGGTTCAGAATTGTCAAGATAGAATGCAAAACTACGGCCTGCGGACGCCTCTAGCGTATTTATGGGGGTGCCATTGTGCTATCCCCCCCATTTGACTATGTTTTTTAGTAAAAAAGAACAAACCAATGGTGCCAAGTGACTAAAATATGCTAGACTCTTTTGCTGGTTTCTGTAGCTTATGGCCAGGGGCAAATCCAGGGGGGATAGGATTAGGGGTATGCATCCTCCCACCAGCCATTTTCAAAAATGATTTTGATGTAGGCCTATACAATTTTTCCATAATTTTGATCCTCTTCGATAGCGATAAGCCTTAAGCACGCATATTCGAAAATGTGCGAACAAAATGCATCATATTTGGCGAAGCACTCAAAATAAGGGTCAAAAAATTTGAACAAAATTTGCCTGAAAATTTTTCAAAAAGCACTAAAATAGCTCTTACAGCATGTGAATTTTCAAAAATTTTTCCGGGGGAGCATGCCCCCTCTCTTGTTTTTCAATCAGCTTTAAATTTGTTCTGCCGAAAAAAAAATACGCTGGAAAAAAATGTGCAAATTATGAACCCCCTTCCTTTTAAAATTTCTAGCTTCGCCGCAGGCGATGATGTTTTTTTGATAGGGCCGAAATTCGAACATCTGCGGACGCTATGACCTTTTTTTGCTCATCGCTTTGATTTTGAGGCACCACTGACCAAGGGGCCCAAACGAAGTTTTTGCTCCGGGGCCCGAAATTTCTTTGGGCGCCCCTGAGACCTATTATGTTAGTAGTCAACGTACCTTGGAAGTGTGCACAAAAATCTTCAATTTTATTAATAATGTCTTCACTATTAGTTTCGCAACAAAATTAAAAATCTTCCTTCAATGTGGCTGGCTGTTGGATCATTTAACAAACTAAAAATGCTAGTCTTCATACCTAGTACTTACTTTGACTTACAAACTAAAAATAACTAAACCTTCGGGTCAAAAACATCGTTTTCTTGTACCGGTTTCTAATCGGTAGAACTCAGCTATGTGCAAAAATGCGAGATTCTTAATTTAGGCTACTCCTAACATGTCGTAACGAAGAAGCAATTAAGTTGCGAGATTACAAATACTGGAATCAAAACTTCAGTAGGCACAAAGGTGAAACAATATTTTACAGCAGTAGTTCTTAAACTTTTTATGTTACCGAACCCCTCAAGTCTCATGCAGGTGCTCACCGAACCCCTGCTAAAATTAAAGTTAAAAAATGTTTTGAAACGTGTAGAGCACAAAATCTAACAATGGTAGTCTCCTAATCATAGGGTTACAAGTTCAAGTAAAGTATAAACAGTACTTCGGAATACAATAAATATGGGACGAAAATAGCTTAAGGAGGAAAAATAACGCCACTGTAAATCTCAAAACTGGACGTTTCGACAACACAGATTCAGCTGTCATCATCAGCAAAGCATGCAGGCACTACAAACAGTTTTGTAGCGCCTTGCACCTGTTTTAAGTTACGTAATAATTGCGCAGTGCACACCCAAGGTTGTGCAAAACGCAATATTTGTCTAGTTATGAAAAACTTACTTTCATGATACCAATCACTAGAGACTACACATTAGTTTTGCGCAAAATAAAAAATTAGACCACGTTGCGTTTTTCTAATTGTAGGTGCCTTCAATTTCTTGATGTCCACCGAACCCCAGCAACCGACTCATCGAACCCCTGGGGTTCGATTGAACCCAGTTTAAGAACCACTGTTTTACAGCTATCGTAATAAACACTTTTTATTAATAAAGCTTCGGTAAAGAGGTACTTTTTCTGTACCATAGAGTCGCAATTGCCAGCAAGTTTAAAATTGAAAACATATTGATTGAAAAGTTGAACGTTTTCGACCTATTCTTGAGGTCCTCATCAGAAAAAATAACATCATATTAACGGTTACAGCAAAACTTTCGAAATGAGTAGTATTTTGAATGGTGTAAACATTATGAAGATACGACACAATACATGCAATAGTTAAATCATATTACATAATATCACAGATCATAGCAAAGCATATTGACGGCTAACATGCAACTATTAGATTCCGAGTACACAGCGTTAATTTCCAAGTATACAACGACACAACACAAAAATAATACCAACATTAAAACACATTTAGCAGGAACGAAGACCCACTAGCATATAACTGAGAATTTAATCTGGGATTCTGCTTTTTTATAATTAAGGCTTCTTGAATTTCGGTCTCATATTCATTACTACACTTTTGCACAACTTTAAAATCATTTACTGTTAAACTTACTGATTTGCACCTTTCACAAGCTAAAATATGATTTTTAACCGCAGTCTTTTTTGAATTTAATTGGAGACTCAAATGCTCGTGTGCTCTAATGCCTAAATGTCGCGTTGTCATACCGATGTATGACATTGTTGCGTCGCGCGAACAAGTAAATTTGTACACAACATTTGATAACAGAGCATGAGGAGTCAAGCACTTCAAATTAAAATAGGAGCCGGTTTTAAAGGAATTATAATACACTGCTAAATCTACTTGAAATTTTACTTTCACCAAAGTTGAGAGACGTTTTGCGAATTTGTGTGACGGTTTTCCAAAATATGGTACGCCAATTCTGAATAAATACTCTTTTTCTTCTTTGTCCTTTGTTTTTTTCTCACAATCATCAAATTTTGGGAGGGCATTTTCAAAAAACCAGTTCGGGTAGGAATTTTTCAAAAATATGGAACGTAACTTACACACTTCTTTGTTGTACAGCATATTATTGGAACAGATTGTTTTAGCTCTTTTTAGTAAACACATAATCAAACCAGTTTTCCAAGATTTAGGGCATGTTGCATTATAATTAACAATAACTCCTGTATTTGTCTTCTTGCGCTAAACCCAGTTTTCGAACCCATTGTCTGTAATATTAACTTCATGACTTGTGATATTATGTAATATGACTTTATGACTTGTGATATTATGTAATATGATTTAACTATTGCATGTATTGTGTCGTATCTTCATAATGTTTACACCATTCAAAATACTACTCATTTCGAAAGTTTTGCTGTAACCGTTAATATGATGTTATTTTTTCTGATGAGGACCTCAAGAATAGGTCGAAAACGTTCAACTTTTCAATCAATATGTTTTCAATTTTAAACTTGCTGGCAATTGCGACTCTATGGTACTTTTTATTAAGCACCGTGTCTCTGAATGCCTGAGAAGTTGATTTTGACTTGCCAAATTGCATGATTTCAATGATCTGATTTTGATTTTTAAGATCACAATTTTGGGTGACCTTGATCTTCAAGATCACCGTTAAGTTAGTAATCTTGCCCGTTTTTCTTGACATATATCCATAGTGATCGACTTCATGACACAGTACTGCTTGCAACTAAGGTTGCAGCTCACGCTGACCGACTATAAACTTTAAATCTGTCGTAGGAGTTTACTCAGAGAGTGAGTGTATGCAGAACCTTTCGCAACCTAAGTCAACTATAAACTGAGTGTGTGACGCAAAAGTGATTAATAACAAACCTCAGCCCAATTTCTAGTTATTGGGTATCATGATACTGAATTTATTTTCTATGTTAAAAATCTCTCATGGAACCAAACAACAGTCAAAAACAGTTTGAAGTGGCAATTTTGTACAGTGCAATTTCATTTTTCTTCCTGTTGACCTAAGATAAAGTCATGGAGGTGCTAGAACGGGCTTGCTTTGGACCTACCTGGTCATCTCTCCATCACTCAATGAATACGGAAATCTCTTCAAGTTCCTTTCCCGAAGTACCAGCTTGTTCCTAACACAGTACCTTAACCCTTAACAAGCAGAAAGGCTGTGAATAGCAATTTTTGTATCTTTGGAAGTCCCGGTTTAAAATTGAACCCAGAGAGCCGACTGCTTCAACGTGGACGCGCTATCCACTCAACCAAATGATCCATTAACGTAAAGGTGACCAATGCATCGAAAACAAAACAGCAACAAAAATGTTTACTGGCTCTCTTAATTAATACCGTAAATGCAGTTACAGCTTATTCAGCCGGTTAAAACTTGCTTCTATTTTCTTCTCAGTTCTCTGCTGTATTACCTTTTATATGAATTTGATACATAATCTTTTGTAATTTTCGTTATCTAATTTTCAAGTTAATAAAATTCTAATTTTGTGTATTTTTAGCTGCTTGAGTAGGAACAGTCTCGGCGACTGCTTCGTCTTGTTTTAGCCGACTCTCATGGTTTTTCGCTCCTCCTTGTTGTGCTTTTTCTGTTGTTGTTTCATTCATGTCTCCGGATTTTTTTTCATAGGCCTACAATAAGAGTGCACCTACCTACCTACTTCCACTCAATCACGATTAATAATGCCTCTTCGAAAAAAATTCTCCTAAATTGGAAAATTTGAGGAACTTAATTTTGTGTCTTTGATAAACCGCGAATAACTTATTTCAGAAACGAGTTTGTTATGTTCAAGCACGTGCATCACTTTCAGAAAAAAACTTATTCCTCTTAAAAATGTACATTTGAGAACGAACTTCCATGGCAGCATCAAACTAAAATTTATTTTGAAAAAAAAATCGCGAGTCAATCTTTGAACTGCTTCCTTTCTTATCTATAGCATGTTTTGGAAAAGCGATCAAGTCACCTTCTTCTGCAGCGACGCATTTTTGATTTAGCAATGTTGGTATCTGTGATCGGAGTCGTCAATCAGGCTCGGGCTTTTTGGGTCGGGTTCGGGCCGGGAACGGGCTTGGATTTTGACAAATTGCCAGGCTTCAATCGTCCGGACGCCGGAGCAAAATCGAGATTTTCAGCGAATGATAGGGTTTTCGCGATTGCTGACTGTATAAATGTTGCTGTTCGTAACTGGTGTGACTGTGGATGGGCAAAACTCATATTCTTTTTTATTAAAATTTCTTCAAAATTTAAAGTGACGTTTTTGATTTTGGGTTTAAATCGGACCCAGACTGGTTGATAAATTAGAATTTGGGTTCGGGTTTGAAATATCGGGTTCGGATCGCGTCAACAACAACAAGTTGAGCTTTGGCCTCATGTAAAAATCATGCGCAAAATGGCGCGATCAATACAGGAAGCAGAGACGCTGCGAACAGACCTCTTGGTCATCAAGTTAAGCAGTCACCCTAAAAATTATTTAGTTACGCATTTAATTTACGCTATTGCTTATAATTTTAAAACAAAAAAGGGGGAAATTGTAGTCCTTACTTGTGCTGACTGACAAGTTTCGTTACTACCAAAGAGTTTTAGTGCAATATTTAGTTATGCATAGAAAGAAATTAGATGTGATTTATATTGCATATAGTACATTGTTTATATGTCAAATTTTGGATTTCACTTGGAATCGAGTTCCATGTCTTGACGTCGTGATACTTTATACATCTTTGTAATCGAGTTGAGGGAATTTTTGAAATCTAGAGATTGTAGTTATTTAAAGAATCGTGCTCAACATTTCCGGCCCGTTGACAACTCTGTATATGACTGCAAAAAACTTTGGCAAACAAAAAAAAAAACGAAGAAATCATGGGATGGGATTTCAGCATTAGCTTCAAAACCCAAAGTTTCCGGTCTCGACATTTCGGGAAGAAACAGTGTATATACTGTAGTAAAGACATTTCTTTTATATTCCTGCGATAAAATTTTTTCAGTTGAAATCACTATGTAATAAAAAAATAAGTCTGATTAAACAATGGTTGGACCCTTGTAAATTAACTATAAATTCTAAAAAACCTCAGGCTTGTGTCTTCAACCATAAATTGCGTTCTCCGGGCTGTGATATAAAATTAACCTATTGCAACGATGACATTCAAATCTTTGATAAAATAAAGCACCTCATGTTGATACTGAACTAGACGACAAATTACAGTATTTACGTCACATAAACACTGTGGAAGGCAAAATATCACGTAATGTTGGAGTAATTAAAAAATTCTGACCTACTTCAGCTCTTAAAACATTGTACTGTATTTTGCGTTACTTCATCCTTTACTATGTTGTGGTGTCGCAGCTTGGGGAGCTTGAAGCAAATCTTAATAATGACAAGATATGGAATGCCCCCACTATGCACCTCTCTAACACCAACCAAAAGTTCTAAATATAGATGATATTTACAGATTAGAAATAGCTAAATTTATGCTAATGTTTTTCAGTAAATCGATTCCCATTTATTTTGCCGACTATTTTATTGACTTATGCGCTCAAATACGTATACCACCAGATCATCAACTAGTCAAAATTTAGCTTTTCCTTCTTGCACAAAAAAATGGCTCAAAAGTCAATAAGATTTCAAGCAAACAAAGTGCAGAATAATCTGTCCACTAGTTTAAAATGACAATCTTGTAAGAAACTTATCAACGAATTTAAAAGATATGGTATAATCGTTTTTTAGTACTTTTTGCTGAAAATGCCCGCTTGTATCCGGTAAGCTTATGTCCGGTAATTTTTTTTCGGTTATTTATTAAAATTTTTTGTGTTCACTTATAACTGAATGTACTTTTTTTACACTTGGTTATTGGTTTGATGCGTTTTTGCTACCTTAATTGCCTATTCAAGTAAACCGCTTTATGCGCAATTAATAGGTGACCGTATGACTCGCAGACTTTGCGTCATCTTACGGTTTCCTGCCCGTCATGTCTATTTTTTCTTTTACGATGCTCGAGTAGGTTTTTTTACGAAGCTGTACTGAGGACAAAATACAAACATTCTAATTCTAGTTTAGAATCCACCCAGCAGAAATAATGGAATAAGGTACTAACTACAGAACGAAGGACCCGAATTTAAAACTATCATAAACACCGTCGTTATTTTATAGAAATAACTTAGCCCAATGAGCGAAAAGGAAAATTTAAAAAGAGGAGTGCACTGACAAAACTTCCTGCGGCATGCGTACACTAGCAACGGTGCGAAGTCATCACTCAATTCTGCTCAGATAACGTAAAAATAAATCTTTTAAGGAGGAAAAATAAAGCCGCTGTAAATCTCAAAACTGTATAATATAAGCAAATCCGATATTATTTGAATCAGTTTTGAGATTTTCAGTTTTGAGATTTACAGCGGCTTTATTTTTCCTCCTAAATCTTTTAGATTTTTCCTGCAGTTGATTTGCGAGCTTTGCATGAACGCAAAATCAATTTAAAGCAAGAAACAATGAAACAGGCGAGGAAGTGCAAATAAAATGTACTTTTAGCATGCACCGGAAAAAAGACAAGTTTGCAAACTTATCAAGCCACCCAGGTCCTAGCCAACTAATACACTGCTTATGTTTTGCTCCACAATTTAAACTTACACGTGTAAGGAAAAATTTAGTGGAACCGTGTACTCAATGTCCCCGGCAGTAGCAACGCCACTGGAAGTGCGCAAGCAACGCAATGAATTCGCACATTGATAAAGATCAACGCGTATGTATAGTTCTGCCCTCCTAGGTTCAATCTCATAGCTAGCCCCTTTTTTCCGCGCTTAAGCCTTTATCAATCTTTTCAAATTAGGCTGTGCTATTAGTTCATTAACAAAACTATTTAGTGATAGCAAAAAGGTTATTCGACGTGGTATGATTCAAAGAATCAGAGACACTCTTAAAAATATAAGGTTGATTATGATTAATCTTGCATCTTGGACTTACGTGAACAAATCTTTGTTGATGTGAATGTGCTTTTGTTTCAAAATTCAATTGTATATAAAGACCGTGCTTGGAAATAAGTTGTTGTAAGAATGTCCAATAAGCTCAATGATGTGTGCTGAATGTTTCAGCTACTTGTGGATTTGATATTGTTGCCTCACCCACGCCGTTTCGCTTTCGAGCTCCTGGATGGCCGAATAATAATTTTCCGGACAACTTGAAATGCCAATGGAATATAACTACAAACTTGATTTATCCCAATATAAGGATCGACTATCATTTCTCAGATGTAAATACTTTTGAAGATCTAAAGGTAACTCAACAATAATATTTGTGATGCGTTTCATTGTTGCATTGGTTAAAACTTAAAAGTAGGTTTGTAATTCACAATTTTATACTTGCTACTTTCCAAGCCTTTATAATTAAAAGGTTCAAGCTTAATTAAAAGGTTAATTTTGAACAAAAGAGCCAATACTTAAAAATATAAGTTATTGTTGAATTGAAATTTTATTTCGACTAAATTTATTTTTAATTTTAATGGGCCTACGTTCCAATTCATTCATTCATTAGAATTTATTTGCGGTCGCAAAAAAGGAAAATGCGCAGGAACGAAACGTTGTGAATACGTTGTTTGAGGTAGCGCGCTAGGGATTGCGAATCTCAATCTCAAGGTCAGTTACCCGACTCGAAACCAGAAGCAGAGAGAGAGAGAGCTTATTTTTTGTACAGAAAGCGCATAACGCGTGATACAAAACGATGAAAAAGCGATAAATGTTGAAAAGGAAAATTACGCAATGTCTTTCTGGTGAGAGGCTGCGAAAAAACCATGTGTCCTGTTCCGAGGAACTGGCGCGGTGGCCGAGTCTGCAGCCTCTCACCTTTAATAACGGTATAACTAATGCCTAATAATGCTAAAAATTGCACAATTCTACATTAAGCTATAGAATACAAAAAAGGAAAAATCAAAAACAAAAAATACAGTAGGGATCTAAGCGCTCAGTACACAAAACAAGCTTGATGCGATAAAAATTTAAACGAGAATCTATTCCAGAATATTGCAAAAGCTTTGAACTACACTATAACACTAACAGTCACAAGAACTTGAGATACTGATGCATTTATTATTATCGCTTAATAATTCAGTAAACAGAGTATAACCAGATTCACAGTGGCAAGGAGACCATACGAGCTATTTTAGCATTGTTTGTCCCGAAGAATTTGTTTAATTTTTTTTTACAAAGACGTTGAAACTTATTTGCGAATTTCCGTTTATGTCAGTCGGTAGATTGTTTCAGATGTTGCAGTCTGTATAAGAATTGACCTTTGCGTAAGAGATTTGCTACAACCCATGGAGACCCAATTTCCGTCTGAACTAAATCTAGTTGAATGATCATGAATTTGTGCAGCTTGTCGAAAGTACTCGTTAAAGCATGAAGGAAGAGTTTTTGATCGAAATTTAAATACCAATTTTAAGACTTCAAGGTTGAAAATGTTGTTAAATTTTAGCAAGTTTAAATTTGAGTAGATCGGTAAAAGTTTTTTTCTAAAAAAGGGAGTTTTTGTTAATATTTTAACAATGTAATTTTGTTGAATCTGGATTCTTGTTGTGTATTTAGATGCTGCATTACCCCATGACGTTACACCATACTGCAGATACGAATAAACAATACCGAAGTATACATTACGCAATGCTGCTATTGGCACATAGTGTCTTAACTTCATCAATACTCTTCTGGCAATGCAAAGTTTTGCCAGGACGTGCTGGATATGCTGTTCCCAATTCAGTTTATTATCAAATAACACTCCTAGGTATTTGATGACATTTTTGTTTGTTAGAGGTCTGTCGCTGGTGTTAATGGCAAAGTTATTCACAGCTGTAGGTTTACTACCAGAAAATAACATGAAAATTGTTTTGTTGTAATTAATAGAAATTTTGTTGTATTTGGTCCAGACTTCAATATTACGAAATTCGGTTTCAGCTTTTAATTTAAGTTTTTGAATGTCATTGTCTTCACAGAGCAATACGGAGTCATCTGCATTTAGTATAGTCTTTGCATTGCAAGTATTAGGTAAGTCTTTGATATAAACGAGAAATAAAAATGGCCCTAGTACACTGCCTTGCGGAACACCTGTGGTAATCGGATGCTGGTCGGAAAAGGTAAGGTCATTTAGGACCGTATATTGAAATCTGTTTGTTACATGTGATTGCAAGAGACTATGCACATTGCCTCTGACTCCGTAGTGCTCCAGCTTGTCCAAAAGAGCTTTATTTCAGCGAGGGCATGCATATTTAAACGATCACACAAAAAAGGCACAGATTAGGTTTTGGCGACACCAATTCATGGAACCCGAAGCAGAATTTAGCTCAATTTTGTTTTCATGCGAACATAACAAAGAATATGATAACTGCGAGATTTCTAGCAAGCGCAGGAAGATGGCGTTTCCAATAAGCACATGTAGGTAAAATAAGTAAACATAGAATTACAATGTTGGAAACAGGAAAATATTGTGGGAACACAGAAATTAAGATTGCTTGCAATAATTTGGCTAGACACAATTAAAAGCTGCAAGACGTTCTGCAACACTGCTCGACTTAAAAATTTAGCTGCAAAGTAAATGAAAAAAAAACAAACAGAAATTTATCACGTAATCGCCACAGAGCTTTCCACAGATTTACACGTATGATGGGCGGAATGTAACGAAAAAGCAGCATATAGGTGGGAATCGATAGCAAATTGTGGCAATAAACTGATTTGAGTTCAAAAACGCAACAATAACAGTTTAAAGGTGCAACGTATGATTGCAAAAGGAAGTTTGACAATCGTTTGTTCAGTAAAATAATAAAACACACACTCGTATGCCATAAATACGCTACGAAGGTCGAATCAGATTTTTAAACTACGTTGGGAATAAAATAACATCTTGCGAAAGCAACTAAAGCAGTTTAGGTTTGCACAACAATTGCTAAGCGTGGGAAGTCCTATGTGGAAATTGAATGTCTACCTCCGTATCACATTCTATAAATTAATAAGTCGTGAGCGCAAAAGTTCCAAATTAGGTAACGGCATTGGGATGAGATCAGCTGCATACGAAATGCAAAATATAAAAATGTTTATGACGGTACTGTAAGGTACAGGCATCACACAAAAGAAGCCATTTGTTGTAGCTGTGATTCAGTGGAGTCCAGAGAGGTATAAATCGGGGTGCATGGAGTGACTCTGACCCCGTGTTGGGAGTGAGTGAAAAATAATACGCCTGTGAAGTCATGTGCGAAGCTGCCCAGATCATCCATGTCGGTATGATTTGTGGGATAAGATGCCTCTCGCCTGCCGTGCCCAAAGACGTTGAGTGTCGCGCTAGTTGCGCGAAAAAAGTAAAGAGAGCAGAAGACAGCGCAATGAGATCGCAAGAGCGTCGCCAAATGGGGTTTGCTGCCTCTGGGTGAGAAGTATGTTGCTCTTGAATGAGGCCTGGTTGCCCGGTACTTGAGTGTACGATGAAATGCATAACAAAAATACTTGCATGGCTGATCACAGGTGAATTACTAATTTTTGTTCACTTGTCTCTAAGCAAGTGAGACGTGATCAGCGCTCAGGTAAACTTGCAAAAACGGAAAAGGTGTTTGACGGATAAGAAGAAAAGATTTTGCTTGGGATAAACAAAAATTATTGAGGAAAGTTACGCGGGGTAGCATATTGATTCAAAAAGCAAATAAAGCTGATTACATTAAGCATCCAAACGTTAATTAACATTTAGCATACATTCTTTTTTTTAAGTACAAAAAATCTATTAATCATAACAAAAAAATAACACAATTGCAAACAAATCAAATTACAATAACTTTATTTAAAATTTCGAGATAACTGATGATTGGAGAATGTGTGCTGTGTTGTAAAATAGACAAAGTGATTGTGACGTATGCGTGTGCACACGTGTCCGAACAAGATGGGTGGAGACCTCTTGGAAAAGTTTAGTTTATGTCAATAAAGAAAAATTTGCTCATTTAACAGTTTCCTTCATGCGTATCTTCGAAATACCTTTGTTGTTGATGATAAGCTGACGTTCTGGAATGCTTAGGGCGAGCAAAGTGGATTCCGACTTATTTTGCACCAGACGGGATACGTTTCGACTATTAAATTAAGTCTCTTCAGTGGTGCTATGAGCTTCAAATCCATGAAGCACATCCATCAACCTACAATGCATTCTTCCAGATAACCTTTATTCTACCTAATACCTATAAAGGTTAATTCGCGTTTCTTGTTTCTCGATTTCATAGAGAGACATGATGTTAATGGTCCTGCATGGCAATGACGGTGTGCATACACACAACAGAGGTAGCAAAGACATATTAGGTGCTACTACACAGTACACCCCCGTGATGACTATAAAGGATGGGACTGCTCTCAAGTCTAAGACTGACTATAAGCTTGATCTGATGGCTAGGACTGACTATGAGTCTAAAGTCTAGGACTAAAGTCTAAAGTCTAGGACTGCCTATAAGCTTGATCTGATGGCCTTTGGTCAAACTTAGAAAATGAAATTACTCCGCGGGGAGATAGCAACTCCACACCATGAAAACCCTTTTGACCCAACCTATAGCTAATCTCCCAACCAGTTTCTGTACTTTAACTAACCCGTTTTTGCAGCTGCAGACGCGTTTCGACCTTATTAGGTCTCATCAGTGCAGCATAGCATCCCCCACCCCCTAAATAAAACTCAGAATAATCGCTAAAACTCCAGCTTTACACCTCTATACAACAATATATCTCAAAGCTAACCTTCTCCTTGACATACTCAAGGCTTAAAAGAAATTTTGAATACGGGTAAAAAACAGACAGAATTGTTGCCAATTGTTAGCACATAGAGGTATTGTGATTACATAAGATGTCTTCTAGTTTTATGGATCCTCAATAAATATATTCCTTCTTAATGTAAAAACCGGATGGTCCCTAACAAGCAGTGAAAAAATCAACATATACGCTTGAATTTACGACGTCTGCGAGATGAAGTGATTGTTGTTCAATTATGACGTAATCCTTTTGTGGATAGGTCCTCTGACGATGGCTGGCTTTGCAAGCTTGATTGCAAGTAAGTGCAAGTGCATACACACAACAGAGGTAGCAAAGACACGCCCTCTGACGATGGCTGGCTTTGCAAGTGCCTGTCACGGTCCACGAGGATCCAAGGAATTTTCAGAGAAAGCATAGTGTAAGCGCCCTCTGATCTGGCTGGCTTTGCAAGTGCCTATCATGGTCCACATGCCTATCTGAATTCAGCAACTTATTTACTGAAGATTGTGTGTACAGTAACATCAGATCAATTTAAAGTTACCAACTCATCTACTACCATCCACAAGATGAACGCGTCCACATCTCTCGATCAATTCGTTTGTCTCTCAACGAATCAAGACACAGTTGCCCCTTCTCTAGCTTCATCTCTTTTGAGTAAGCCTTCACTGGTCCTAACCAGAGTGAATACGATGTTCACACGACTAGAGAGAACTCTACCTACAATTACCAGCATAGTGTTAGCACCTCGACGTTGGCTGGTTTAATTGCCTGTCTTGGTCCACATGCCTAATCAAAGTCGTTGAAGTAGAAGGTGAG